>CM073121.1:50273010-50653193 GCA_037039145.1 Fundulus diaphanus | reverse complement strand
TATATCATATTGGCCAACCCAAAGTTAGCAGCAGTCCTTGTAACAACACAAAGAGCTGCTTGATAAACCAAAATCTGTGTATTTTAACAGACGATATTCCTGAATTCATGTAGATAATATAACCACAGTCTAAAACAGGTTAAAAAGCCCTCCGTACTAATCTTGAAGGAATACAATGTTTTTTTAAACATATAAACAGCAAACATTGACAAGAAAAAAATAAGAATAGGAACCAAAGAAGAGATATTCAGCTCAAATAGGCATCAATGCAACAATACAAAAAAACATAAACAAAAAACCCAAGTTTCCCATAAGAGGTTTCAGAAAATTATCAATGCGAACATCAGAGCTGAAGTTATCATCGAGGTAAGATCGTTTCAGAACTGCCAGGATAGTGGTCACTGAGCAGAAACATGTAAAAAAACATATATTTAGTCTTTTTGGTCAAGTGTTATAACTTGACCAAAAAAAGTCAGATGACAGAAGGTGGAAGAAAGTCAGTTGCTACTTGTGGAGATAATGCCGCTGTATGAATAATAATATAATCTCCATACAGTAAAATGCCAGATGCAGACCTAAGATTATTCATAAGGAAAAAGAATGGGGCCCAAATCAGAGCCCTGAGGAACACCTGTCTCCACCTCCAAAGCTGCAGATTTGTGGTCGTCTTTAGACATCATCGGTTCTCTCAGCTGGTTTTTATATCCAGCACAGAGCTGTTAAATTCTAGATGTTGCAAAGTTTGTGAGATATAAACAACTTCTATCAAGAAATCTGCCCTGGAAAAATGGAACTGGCAAGAAATCTGGAAATCGGTATGAAGGGTGAATCGGTGTATTTCTGCTAACATTAGTGATTAGACCAGTCTGTGAGTCTTAGCAACTAACTTATTTACCTGTTCACAGGTTGGGATTCTCTGAGCACCTGAATCTGACCGCATGCTTAGACTGCATAGAAATGAAGGGGATTTGACTTTGGATCCGATAAGTTTCTACACCACTGGATACGAGTTGGTCCTTTTTCGCAGTGAGTCGATTCCATGCAAATAAGCAGAACGGAAAAGAATCAAGTTAATAAAGCAAATGAGTGAAATTAAAGGGAAATCTCTTCTGTTAGCCAGCTGAGATTGTTCCAATTTTGTTGCCTCTTGACTCCCCTCAGCTCGGGGCTGTGTTGTAGATACAGTATCCACTTTACCTTTATCACGCGGCGCTCTGGCCCATCAGCTCTCTGCGTGGTTGGCTGCACCGGGTTATTTTTTCCATCCCTGCACATTTGCTTTTCGCTCGGCGCTCACCTCCAGACTCGGGCTTAGAGAGTGTTTCTCCAGGAGCCTTTCCTCTGATAGCGGCGCGCTCGGTGATTGCTTCCCAGGATCAGAGCGGCATGCAGCGTGAGCAGGCAGCTCAGCATACCACACATGCTGCGGGATCAAAGGTCATCCTTGGAAGCCTGGGATTATGGGGGAGGTAAAATTATATTTTTTATCCGTTCTGCTTTTGTTTTTTGATCACCCCATCTGACCCGCCTCGGCCCCCCCTGCTCCCACGCCGGCGCTCAGGTGTTGGCTTTCACGAGGGTCTACGGGGGCGAAGCCGTGCTGGGGGTTTGTCGGTGTCTAAAAAACAGCCGACAGATTGGCTGCAACCTTGAGCAGCGGGCCTGCAAAGAGCTCTAGAGAGACTCCAAGGTCAGTGGATGTGGGAACGGCCGTGGTCTCCTGGGTCCGACGGAAAGAGTGACCAAATCAAAGGCGGCTCATGAGTGATGCGTTCACTGGGGTCACAGCTATTTATTACCGCGGCGGCGGAGTATCACATGTGCAGCGGCTCCATAATGGAGGGGACGACAATGACACCTGATGTATGTCATCAGCAGGTGTGAAGGAGTTGATGTCTAAGTGGCCACAGCATTGTACAGCCAGCTAAAAGCCTGTATTTACCTGCAGCCCCACCACATTACCGCCTGTGTGTGTGTGTGTGTGTGTACGTGGAGCCGCTGTCCCGGTTCTTTTAATAATAAGCCGCTCCTGTTCCCAACTTTTAACTACACGGAGCTGCGGCTCATTTTGTGGCTCACAGCGTGAAATTAAGAGAGAAAGGACCGCTTTGTATTAAAGTGAAAATGATTCACATTTAAAAACAAATAAAAGCAAATACACTCGCAGAGATTGTGTCATTGACTCAGGCTTGTAATTTCAAGGCTATTTTCATAAATGGCATCCCTGCACTCCACTATTGTAAGGACACTCAGCATCAAAGACTCACAGAGAGAGTAAACATTAATTATTAAATGACAAAAAGTATTAGCAAGTGTGCTGCATTTTATGTATATTTATGCTAATAATATATATGTATATGTATATATATATATATATATATATATATATATATATATATATATATATATATATATATATATATATATATATATATATATATATGTAATGTGTGTGTGTATATGTATATATATATATATATATATATATATATATATATATATATATATATATATATATATATACATATACACACACACACACACATTATTAGCATAAATATACATAAATATACATAAATTACAGTACAGCTCACTTGCTAATACTTTTTTCTATAGAATTATTTCAGATGTTTGGGCACATGCTGGATTTTAATGTTGACACTCAGGGCTCTAAATTTCTCTAAGTACAAAAAGCTTAAAAATTGGTTTAAAGGTTTCTAAGCATGCAGACTATATATATATATATATATATATATATATATATATATATATATATATATATATATATATATATATATATATATATATATATATAGTTTATCCAAAATGTTTGTGATCAAATCTTTAGTAAAAGTACAAAGTAATCAGCATCCTTGATATATTTAAGTCAGATTAATGTAGAATGTATATATACATGTATAAAAACATAAATATGTGTTCATATATTTACACCTACAAATGTAACTAGTCTGCCTAATACTATTACTTCATGTACATGTAGTTATTCATGAGTTAATGCATGTTATATCGCGTTAAAATAAAAATTCACTGACATATTTACCAATCCTACTTTTAGAGAAGCTACTTCTGCTGTTGTAAAGGCAAAAATGTGGGTAAAAAAGGACAACAAACCAGACACAATTATGGGCAAGATTGTGATGTTTTATCATTTTTTTAATAAGAGCAAAGAATTAAAAGCTGAGTGAGACCCAAGCAGAGGGTTTAGTAGTGCAAAGGGACGTATTGCTGTGATTTTGTGAGTGGTGGCTGGTGGTGGAGAGAAAGACGCTGGCCTCCATGTGCTTAAGAATGCTCTGACAGAGCCGGAGCGCAGCATTAAGTGCCGTGTTATTTACACATCATAAGCCAGTCTATTATATTGACATCCAGACGACCCGGTCCGGCACTGTTGTGCGTGCCGGGCCGCCTCGCTCTGTTTGCTCTCAACACTGGCATGCTGATTGGGTGATTTCTCAGATATGACATTCCAACGCTGCGGACTGCGTGCCAGATCCTTTCAGCCGGAATAGTCCGAAAAGCATTCATTACCCGGCGAGAAATGAGACAAAAGGTCAGGGAAGCGGTGTGGCAGGGTGGAGCCATGTGAAGTGGAGGTGGGGTTTACAATCCAGCTGGGGATTAAGTTATCTCTTATATCTCTTACTTACAATAAATCCACACGTCTCCATCTGAAATGGCTTGTTTAAACTGTAGAAGAGCATGAAGCAAATGTTTGACTTTATTTAAAATTCATTGTTCGGTATTACATCGCCTGCCGGGGTGAGCCCTGGGATTGCAAAAGGTGAGCATACAGGCTGGGTGTGTTTTTTTTTTTTTTTTTTTTAGTATTATTATTATTATTATTATCATTCTGATCCTGGGATTGCAGAATTGCCATCCAGTTGTTGTCCTCCTCTCCTCGCTGCCATTTACCAATGGCATCAAAAAATATTTGACATCCTATAATGGGATTGCATCCGGAGTAATTCCTGTAACTGCTCTTGACACAAGTGCCCCAAGAAAAATACATCTCTGCGAACCATTTAAAAGCATTAATGCAGATAAAGGAGAATACATTTCCTCTGCCCAGATTATTAGAATATGACAGAGTTATCGTCACTGTAGGCTCCGCTGCACGCCAGCATCCCAACAGAGGAGCTGTGTTGGCTGAGCGGTATCACCGACAAGAAAATGTGCTTTTAAATCGTCTGAAATGATTCACGGTTTATATTCTTGGAGATATTTCACTGCCCTACAGACAAACACCGTTTCTTTTCTCCAAATGTACTGTTTTTTTTATTCTTCCTTAACGAGCTGGAGCAAAATTCAATTATCAGCAGTCATTTTATTTATACTATAATTTCATTTATCCATTTTAAAGAACCAGAAGCACAAGTGCACCGCTGGAAGTTTTCAGCAATTATTAGGAACATTTGCCGTTCTTAGCAGCCGGACACAGACGCTCATCCTGAAAGCATTTATTAGCATTAGCTGATGTTTGTGGGAATAAATGAATCCCAAACCTTTTTTTTTTTTTAGTTTTCAAAAACTATTTTTGCTGTGTTATATGTTAAAAAATGAGAAATTGTAAAAAGTGGGCAGAGATTCCCAACACATGAAGTGAAAATATGCTTGAATTTTTTTTCCTGAGCTGAATCTGCCGTCAGTCCTGTGTGACCTCGGCGTAAACTCTGGAGAGTGAATTAAGTACTTCTTATGGGGGGCCGGGGGCCCTCTGGGGTTTATTAGCAGCATTTTGGGCTCCGAACACAAACCCAACACAAACTTTTTCTCATAAAAGTTCAGCGGCATCGTAGTAAACTTTGTAAAATCAAGTAAATTTCAAATTTAACATGGTTGCATTTATCTGAAAATGACTTCCAAGCTCATTTTGGTTCTGTTCTAAACGTATTTAAAGATATTAGAATTTATATTATTCTGTCGTAAATAAATGGAGTAAAAAACTAAAACTTTTAATCACAGATAAATTTGGTTTGCCTCTTTTTATGTTTTTCATTCTGTGGGTCAGAAAACCTGAAATGAGATAAGTGACACAGTTTAGCGTTTAATACCTACTGAATTAAAAAAGAAAAAGAAGAAATAAAAAAAGCTCAAAACATTTGGAACGACCGATTCAGTTTCTTTTGTCTCCCAAATGAGCCATTAATAAAACGAAAGCAGGATAAAAGATAAAAAGCAGAGCTCTTGGTTGGACCTCTGTGACCTCTGACCTGCCTGGGCAGCACGCTGAAACGCCTGGATGGTAACGAGACAACAAAAACAAGCCGATGGGATTCTGTGATAAACCTGGAAGACAATTTCCCGTTTCTCACCTCCGCAGGGAGTCGCAGCACCCAGCGGGTCCAGGGCAGGCAGGCAGGCAGGGCCGGGTTGGGGTTGGGTCGGGTGGGGGGGAGGGGGTCTCCTCCACAGGGAGAGCCTCTCTGTGGTTATCAGACTCCATCTAGTGGCTGCAGAAGGTTAGAGGAGACAGAGGCTGGCAGGGCAGGAGGAGGAGGAGGAGGAGGAGGAGGAGGCCAGCATCAATTAGCTGCTCCAGAAAAGGGAACCCAGTGTAAAGATTTATTTGGCTCTGATTAAAAGTCAGCTTTTTCCTGCGTGCGGCGGTAAAATTAAAAGAAAACAGACAGAAGTGGGTTAAACGCGCCGACATGTTTGAGCTTCACATCAAGACGAGCCTTAATGTCCTCCGTAAAGAAGTGCAAGTCCTGACCGTGAGAAGTGAGTCCCGTTATATATCACGTTGCACAGATACGAGGAAAGCGTCGCCCTCCTGCTCCTCTCGTCTCACAGCCTCATTATCCAATTGAAAAGTGATCTTCAACAAACCCCCCGTCCCCCACCCCCCCATTGTGTGCCTCTCTGGAATAAATGCACCAAAATTGATCTCAGCTCCCTGAGCTGACGTTTGCAGATGGGAGCGTTTTATTCACTGCTGGTGGCAATTTGCAAACATGCAAACCTGAGAGGCCTCCGCAGCAACCTGCGAGGACTTCCACCTGCCTGCTAGCTTGTGTTGGGGGGAAGACATGTGTCGGTGACATTGTCAGACGACGTGTGTTAACAATTCCTCCTGGTTTAAGGGGGGGGGGGGGTTGAGGGTCTGCTAATGTATTGTGACTCCTGCTGTCAGCGGTTCGGCTCCACTCTGTCTTCCAGTAATTTCCAGCCATCTCCACTCGTACCGATTCAGAGAGGCCCGCTCACTGTCAGTCCTGCAGGAGCTGTGGAGGCTGTTAGCTGTTTGCTTCATGGTGTTTTTTTTTTTGTTTCTATGAAAGATGCTTTAAAAACACCTGTGTGGCCCAGCCGGGTCAGACATGTTCCTGCTGAAAGGATAATGAAACTGTGTTGTGCTGCTTTCATGTTCTGCTCGTACATTACAGCTTCCAGACTGGAGCTCAGACCCCCGGGTGCTTATGGAGCTGAGACAGCGGCAGCCTGCAGCCGCATTAAAAAGAGGTTTGGCATTGTAAAATCAAACATTGAGAATTTAAACATTGAGAAATCACTTGCAATGACATCGAAAAAGAGATTTGGCATCGTAAAATCAAACAATGAGAAGTCAGACATTGTTAGAAAGTAAAAACATACAGCTTCCAGACTGGGGGCACAGCGCTGGACCTTTTTGCTCAATAAACCTCAAATAAACATTTTATTGGTTTTACATCAGTAGAAATGAACTGCTGAACGTTGGTAAACGTTTATTTGCAAAGCGAATCCTCTAAATTGTTTTAGTTCTGTCCAAAAGCAGCGAAATGCCGTTTCTAACTGGAAGTAAACATTTATTTTAGTCTGACTTTTTAGTATTTAACAGCACTCACACAGATACGACCCTTTCTGGTGCATGAAACTTTAGTCTACACATAAACACAAAGAGCTTGGAAAAATAAAAATCTTTACAGAAAACACTAGCAAAGACAAGCAATTTCCCCTTTTATGGATCACTTTGGTTTACTTTTGTGGATCTTTTAATGATTAGAAAGAAGTTTGTGGGACTTGCTAATTGTAAGTTTTCCATTTTCTTCACCGTCCGTCTTTCAAATGCTTTTTATTTCTCTTGTAAAATATTTGGTGATGATATCAGAATCTTAAAATCACAAGCAGATTCCCCAACCGGCAGCTTCTTTTGAGGGGATTTAATCACTTTGTATATTGGCCATTTTCACCGATTTAACTGGACAAACATGCAGTTCAGTAAAGTCTGACATCAGCAAAAAACATCAACAAATTAAGTGGATATTATATTACACACAAACTGAGCATAGATTTTCACACAGATATAAAAAATAGGGCAGCATAATAAAGGAGCTTTTAGTTGAAACAGAAAAGCTTAAATCCTGAATATTACCGTGATTCTATTGTTATCTATTATACCTTTGACTTGGAAGCATTGAAAATGCAGAAAAATGATGCTGCTTTCAGACCGGACGCGATTTGAGCGTCAGGGGCATGGGGGAATGTCTATATAAAGTTGAACTGCAACGCTTTGGTCTGAATTCCTCGTTATTTATCCCCCTGGTCTGAGGTGGGTCTGAGAACAACTCGTTTTGGTGCCGTCTCTTTAAATGCAAATGAGGCACTTCCTCTCCGCCCTGTTCGGCCATCTTGTAGCCTGCTGGGGGACGGCGTAATGAATTTTGTGGGATAATACACCACAACCGCACATTTTCAATGATCCATTTGTAGCTTTGGCATCCTTCAGCTTTGACCACAAAACTATTTACAATAAATAAATAAATAAAAATGGCATATTCGTGAAATTGAAGCTTTGCATAATTAGAGCTTAAAAACAACAGCTTAATTCAGCAGGATTTTATTTTTTATAGAAAGAAAAATGACAGTAATGTTACAACTGTAATAATCAATGTTTTAAATATAGTTTCTGGTGCTTTTGTGTTTTGAATAAAAACAATAACATCACATTTCCTTTTAGTTTTAATGCTGATTCTGTGGTATTTTACATCACGGTTATACTATACTGCAAGAGTCATATATATATATATATATATATATATATATATATCATATATATATATATATATATATATATATATATATATATATATATATATATATGATATAGAGTTATATATTCACCTGGTAAAGGTGGTTCTAGCATCATGGGGTGTACTTTTGTTCACACAACTTTTAATGTTTTGTCTGAACCTGCTGTGTGATGTTGTACAGCTTTGAGATGATAGTTATCTTATCTTAGAAGCTGGTTTTATGGGCTCCTGATACGTTATGTTGCAGAACGTAACAAGGCTGTACTTTCTTTTTTTTAAACCTTATATTAAACTAAAACTGTGGTTAAAAAGGCTCTTCAGGTTTTTTTTGTTTTGTTTTAGCACTAGAAGAAGCAGCTTAGACCGACTAAATAGTACCCAAAAGTAAAAAAATAAATAAAAAATCAGAAACCTAGCATAAAACAGATCCAGTCCATAAGCAATACCCCCTCAAATGCAGTAAACTGAACGTTTACTGCATTTTTGCACCATTATTGTTTTGAACTTTTCAAATTAATGCCTTTTTTGCACCATTATCTTTGCACCATAAACATGGTGGAACATTCTTCTGCACACTTTTTAAAAACTGCTTTTCTCCTGCACTGTTACATTCTTCTCAGAGCTACACTTTATATTGTGATGTTATTTTAGTTCCATTGCAATCTTATTACATTGTTGTAAGCTGTATGCAACAACATTTCGTTTTATATGCACTCTGCACATGCAAAGTGACAATAAACGTTGTCTAAGTCTAAGTCTCCTCTTCTCTGACGGCAGCGCTACGCCATGTTGGCCTTCCTCCTGCAGCCGCTCTCGTGCGTTCCTCACAGGCTGAAGTGAAGTTGCTCTGGAAGGTGAAGGGATATCTCAGGCCCCGCCGGGTCTTGTATCCTTGCACAACCCTCAGCTGTTTCAACCCATTTCTCCTGCATTCTTTTAATCAGCACTAATCGCTTCAGTTTCATTTGTCCGAGCGCTGGATGAAGCAATCCCCCAGGCCAGAGCTGCTCATTCATTAGATTGCTTTAATGTGCCTGAAAGCAGTTGTGCAAATAAACAGGCCCGTTGCAGGAAAAAGAGAGGAATCCCTGTAACCCGGCAGGGGCCGCAGCTCCGACTTGTGCCTTTTATCGTATTAATCCCACGCAACGTCACTTTCTGCAGGTCCCTGAAAAGGACTTATAAATTGCCTCTAATAGGCTTCGAATCAAGCACTAATTAAAACTGCATTAACCTTAATGAATCTGAAAAACTGAGACCCCAATTTATTGGAGCTGTGTTTACACAAGAGCTGCTTTCAATAATAGATGACGCAAGCGGCTGGGTGGGATGAGCCGCTCCTCCTAATGCGAACCTCCTGTGGGTGTGCACATCCCAGAGTGTGTGTGTGTGTGTGTGTGTGTGTGTGTGTGAGTGTGTGTTTTGCCCCTCGTCATCATTACAGGCCTTGTTAAAGGTTAACTTTAGCAACATTCGGGCGTCTTTAGCGCCGCGGAAGGAGACAGAGCCGCGTCGGTGCCAATCAGCGTCACAGGTGTTCATAATTGTCTGTCTAATTGCTTCATTAGAGGCGAGGGAGGCCTGAGCCCCGTCTGCGGCCGCCGCCACATCTGGATTTTTGGGAAGCCCTCTCCAGCTCGAACGAGAAGCCTCTCCTGAGTTTTAACATGTATCTGCTTGTTGCCGTGATTTCCCAGGAGCTCGTCGTTTATTTGGACGCCGATTCTGCCTCAAACGCCTTTAATGGAAACTCCCAAGGCTGCTGCTGCTGGTGGTGGAGCGCTTATGGCAATTTGTTGACAGGGAGAGCTCATTTGTTTTTAATGAAAGGGGGTGAAAAAGGAAGTGTTGTCTTTCTTTGGAGCGGCACAAGGAGGGTTTCCCCCCCCTCACAGAGTGTTTTCCTGTGCTGTCCCAGTCACTTGGACCGGTTGGAAGACCCCTCGAGATTTGCCTCAAGAGACCTGCTGTCCTAATGAATCAAGCCTCTCACATGTGGGAAAGACCTAAGGGGGGGAAAGACTGTGATTATTTATCAGTGAGACTTCAGCAAACCTGCCAAACTCACCAAAGATCACCCTCCAGGAATCGCCATGCGCATCTTTCGTTTGTGAAAACGTCCTGACGTCCTGGCATCAGTCCCTGTCGTCGGAGGCCAATACTTGGAGGACAGATTAGGCTGAACTTACCGCCGTTAATGAGACATTTAACATGCTGCACACAGGAAGTGCCCCTCTTCCTCCAGGGTCTGCACCACGGGATCTTGATTCACAAATGAAATGCAAAATGTAATTTAATCTAAAAAGAAGAGGGCAACAGTCCATGCCTTTAACGTTGTCTCTGGTTAAGGAACAGCTTAACATGATTGGCTGTGCGGCGCCTCTTGGAGCTCTGGCTACAACCGCAGTCCAAGCCTCGTTAATCTCCCCCCCCCCCCCCCCCCCCAAAAAAAATTTTACAACCCTTTCAACTTCTCCTTCCACTCAACTTTCCTTTTGGATGCTTGGATAAAGCACTCTGTGAACAGCCCATCTCTTTAGTGAGTGTTTTCCTTTGCTATCCCGATTACTCGCACCATTAGAGGACCACATGTCCCTCAAGAGACCTGCTGTCCTAATGAATCTAGTCTCCCTGATGTGGGAAAGACCTAAGGGGGGAAAAAAAACGTGATTAATTATTTGTGAGTGTTCAGCAAACCTGCCAAACTCGCCAAAGATCACCCTTCACTTCTGTTATGTCAGACAGCAGTTGCCCCAGCAAAGTACATCAGGTTTATCGGCCAAATGCACAACTAACAACTGTTTGCAATAAAAAACGTCAGGTGGGAACATTTTAAATAGTAATAAAGAACTAGACTTTGATGCAATCAACTGGATTCCCTTAAATAGGAACTTTTTTTTGACCAATCTGTATAATCTGATTGAATCTGACTTTGGGAAGTGTCTTGAGATGACATGTTTCATGAATTGGTGCTATATAAATAAAATTGAATTGAATTGAACTTATATTAGAAGTGGTTTTTTTTTTCTCCAAAAAACAACACAAACTACAACTTTTAATGACTACTTCAGTCTGAAAATGATTCAACCCCTTCATGACAAGCATCTTTATTGCTTGGTGCTATTATGGCCCGCTGCTACCGTCACCCACCAGCTTCTAGCAGCGTTCCTGAGGGATCTCACCTCACTTCCCAAGCTTAAAGGGCTCTAATTCAACTCTTAATGTCTTTTTCAGATCCCAGGAAAGACTTGCAACAGAGTCCCAGTAAGGTGAACTTTCAGGTCTTATTGGACTCGTGGTTCTGCTTCAAGGTCTGACGACACCCTCCCGACCTCCCGATGCCAGGTTGAATCCACCTTGGCCCTCCACACAGTGCAGGCCTCCCCTGCCGGGGGAAGCAGAGCAGCCCAGAGCATCACTGAGCCTCCACCATGCTTCGCAGCACACAGGGTGCAGGTTCAGCACATGCTTCAGTCTTCTGCCTCAACAACTCCCACTGATCCCTACGACCGAAACGATCTAGTTTTACTTCATTATTCCACAGAACAGACGCACAAACTTCCATCGCTTTCTATTTATATTATTGAATGAACTGAGACAACTTTTCTTCTGTTTTTTCATTGTTTAGCGTGTTTCTGACTGGGGAAACCAAAACCTCAGTGGCTGCTGCCACCAAGTCTTGCTACAGGTCTTTTGCAGCCGGTTGAGGGTTTACGACCCCCCCATCAACAGCTCCCTCATTAAGTCACATCCAGGTGGTTTAAGATAAGATAAGATAAGATAAGATAAGACAGACTTTATTGATCTCACAGTGGAGAAATTCACTTGTCACACATCGGCTTAATAAACAAAAGAAGGTACCAAAAAGGTGGAAAAGTGTGCATAAGGTATAAGGTATATACAGTGTGTCTACATATATACAGTGTATCAAAAAAATAACTAAATAAAATAAAATAAAAAATAAAAGTACAAGGGAAATAAAGCAGATATTTAGGATGACTTTTGTACACTCAGGTGACTTATATACAAATGGATTGACGTTGTACATTAAGTGGTACCAGGTAAAGAGCAACAGTGAGGTAGTGAGATAACTATACAGCTGAAGTCGCTTATTAAATTTAACAGGGTTATTGCACAGGGTATTGCTGCTTCGTCCGCCACTTCCTCAGACGTAAGAGCGTTTAGCCACTGTTCCTTTAATCGTTAAACTACAAACCGGGCTTTTAGCTACTATAATTTTTGTAACATTGTGCAACAAAATGATCTCTCTGAACTTTTTGGACGGATCTCCAGATTAGCCATACATCTCATGTGCAATGAAGCATTACCGTTACTAACGAAGTCACTGATTGGCTGCCTGAGAGTACACCTGGTCTCTCACCTGTATTCAGAAATATAGTTTTAGTGTTGAGCCTGAATACAATCTTTGACATTTTAAATTGTATTTAACAAGTCCTATTGTTCTCTTGTAGTTTTTTACATTTTGTAAGCGTTTTGAGTTTTGCCCATGAACCATTTTAGCAGAAGACAATTATTAACTGTAGCTGCAGCTGCGCTAGAAGAACTCACCAACTGAATGAAAACACTGTTAAGTCCCTTTATTAGTCACAGTCACGGGACCCCGATACTTGGACGATAGATTAGGCTGAGGTCACTGGCATTAATGAGAAATTCAACAAGCTCTGTGCAGGAAGTGCTGTAGGAAAAAAAACCTCCCTTATCAGCCCAGTGGACTCCAGGACAGCGGTGGGAAACGGTGACCGGTGCTTGACCCCAACCCCCCAGTCACCCCTGCCCACCACCCACGGGGCTGTTATGTATCTGCGCTCACGTCAAGCCCAGGCCTGCACGTGCCAATTATCTCCCAGCCATATGGATTACGACTGCGACTTTTGGCAGATGTTTGTCCAACCCGCTGCTCAATTATCGGCACATTAGGGACTCGGCCTCACCTTCTGGGACTTTTTGAGGATTCCTGCCAGATTTCTGATCATCAGCCCTCATCAGTAAATTGGTGTTTATCACAAAGGTCAGTTCACACAGAAAACTGATATAAGTGGCCTCTGCCACTCTTTTTTTTTTTTACCAATAAAACATGCGCTTGCAATGGATGGATCTCGTTATCGTTTCCAGGGGTCAAATTACCTCCTTACATGTAAAAAGGGAACGCTGAAACCTTTGAGCGGTGCAGTCCTCCTGTCAGATGTCGATGGGCATGTCAGTACTTGATTCTCCCTGACAACCGAGCTACAGGCTGCTGCATCTCCAGTCAGGCGTACTGAAATCCACTGAGAGCTGCAGATAATGTCAGCACAAAACACAACACGCTAGCCCTGATTTGTATCATGTTGTACGTTCACTGCTGCTCTGGATTTGCTCAGGAATCCCCCGTTATGCCACTATTAGACGGGACATTACACATGCATCTCAATAAATTAGTTTATTTAGGTTTTTCTTCCTGGTATTAGTGATTATGGCTTACAGCTACTACAAACCCAAACATTTATTTCTCAGATAATGTTTTCATACAGCAGCCTGGGCCAAATGAGAAGTATCTCCATGTACTGAACGGTCCGTACGCTGAGGATGAGGCTGGGACTCCTTTTGCATGAATTACTGCATCGGTTCGCTGTGGCATGGAGGAGATCAAACCGTGGTTCTGCTGAGGTTCAGGAAGCCCAGACAGCTTTGATAGCTGCCTTCAGGTCTGCATTGTTGGGTCTGGTGTCTCTCATGTCCCTCTTGACAATACTCCATGGTTTCTCTACAGGTTTCAGTTCAGACCACAGTACCATCATAGTCACCGAACCAGCTTTTGGTACCTTTGGTAGTGTGGGCTGGTACCAAGTCCTGGAGGAAAATTACATCAGCGTCTCCGTCAAGCTTACCAACAATAGGAAACATGAACTGCTCCCAGATGTTCTGGTTCTGAGCCTCGGCACTCTTCCTCCAGACTCTGGGAACTTGATTTCCAACTAAAAGGCAGAATTTACTGTGATCTGAAAAGAGGAGTTTGAACCACTGATTGAAAGTTCATCCCTTGTTGCTCCTGGCAGAGATGTTTATGACATTGTTTCGGATTCAGGCGTTCTGTAGTTTAACACAAGTAACACAACATTTAGCCTGGATACATTTGTGTTTACCGACTCTTCTCTGATGGCCTTTGCTTCATGATCCTACCAAGGCGGCAGTTATCCCTGCTGCGTTCGCACCCTTTGCACCCGCGCTTATTCCTTTCCCTTAACTTTTCAACCACATGCTTGGATACAGCACTCTGTGAACAGTTTATTTAGCCCTTTTGTTGCTTACCTTCCCTGTGAATTATATTAGCGTCTGTCGGCAGAACGCCCGTCAACGGTGTTCCATAGGATCGTATCGGACAGAAAATTGCACTGCAGTATTAAAAACACTTCTTTTCTTATATGAAATCATGATTTTCTAATACAAGGTGTAACGAATCTGAGTTTCTCTTTACGAATTGTCAAAATAAACAGATTTTGTTGTTAACGTTCAGATTTAATGAGATTACCTGTATGTTCTGAATATCTTTTGTTTCCGTAAATGTTGTAGTTTGTTTCATTTTTCAAATTTCTTTTGGGACACAAACTTCAACCTAAAGTCTCAAAGCAGTGGGGGAGTTTTTCTTTTTTCTCTCCAGCTCATGTGCAACAGCCGCGGCAGCAGCAATGGGGAGTGATTTATTTTCTTAAAGTAATTAAATGCCTACTTGATCCTTTTTTTTTTCTGAGAACGCATAAAAAATGTTGCAAACAAATTAAAGGAGCACTCCATGACTAACCCTTTTCCTTGGATTGGTGGAAACCTCACAAGGGAAGCAAGGAGCCAAACCTCCTTTAATCTACGTTTGGGAATTTGTGAAGAAACAATTGGGAAACGCTCGTTCAATTTCTGTTTAGGTCCGATTATTAATTTCAATTTACGTAACCCCACTTAGCCCCACAGTTTAAATAATGATGCCTGTTATCAGCTGTGTTTAAGAGGTAATGGACAATGCTGAATTCTGAGTGTTTGCCATGCTGCAGAAGAAAAATCCTGCTTTACCCCTGTTGTAATGGACTGCCAGCAAACAAGAGATTAACGTTGTTTGTCTCGCACGTCCTCCTGCTGCGTTATAATGTAAAGCAAGGGGAGGAAGGGGTGGGGAGGTGTTCAGCACATAACTTGAAGAGAAGAAATAGCTACCACGGTCAGAAGGACCGCCATGGTCCTCCATCACCTAATCCATGCCGTAATTCCCGATCTAATTAGAGGATGGCGCCACGCCGGGAAGGAGGAACAAAGATGTGAGTCCAGAAAGCAACGTTGGAGGAAGCGAGTGGAAAAAAAGAGGAGCTCATGGAGGAGAAAACAAAGTAACCAAATATGTACAACACATCACATGGTTACTGATTAATGTACCTGAGTTTGGTCTGATCTCACCTGTGAAAACATCTCCAACATCGACAAGAAGCTAGGATTGTATTAAACTTTCCAAGACTGAAGCATAAACATTTTACAGCGTTAAATGCTACCAACAAGGTACCAAGCTGCAGGAGCTCATTGCAATGGAGATATTTGCTGTTCAGTGCTTAACAACGCGGTGCTTTGCTGACGTATTTATATCTTTGAACTTTGACATGTTTTTGTCACATCGCAACTACAAACTTTGAATGTATTTTATTGAGATTTGACGTGACAGACCAGACATACCAAGCCTGGCATAGACAGCATAATAGAAAGATAAACGACACAGGGTTTTCTGAGAGGTTTAGTTTTATCTCGCCCGTTTGGCTTTAATCTAAAAAACAAAAAAAAAGCCAGGCAACAAAAGAACTTCTCAGTTATTGTTTTCTCCACGTGGCCTGAATGCTTTATTGCATCATGTTTGTTCACAGTACACCAAACAGCTCAAAGGAATTAGTAAGTCAAGAGAAGCTACGGTAGCAACTTTTTAAAACTGTTTTTAACTTATTTTATTGTTAATTAGCGCTGTTAGCATATTAAGCATTGCTAGCTCTGTCACACCTTGCGTGTATGTGACAGACTGAGAAAACTATCATCAAACACGACAGTAGTTTGCTGTTTTTGTCAGTTGTGGAGCACAAGGCTAACGATGGTGCGATCGCCTCTTTCTCTACTACTCAGTCAGTAATGCTAACAGCAGCACCACCAGCTAATAGCTGCAACATTTTGACCTCATTCATAAAACGCTGAACTTGGGGAGGTCTGGTCACCCTAAGTTAGCCTTCTTGTTATCTGCTGAAGCTCCTTGTTGCTGCGTCAGACCTTGTCTGTAGCGTACGTGAAAGATTGAGAAAATTAACACAAACAAAGCAGTGATTTCCTATTTTAGTGAAAAAAGTCAATAACAAATGATGGTGACATTTTTTAAAACAGTTTTTGCCTAATTATGCAAGCAATTAGCAAAACTGGCGCAGTTAGCATTAGCAGCCTTCCTGTTGCTGCCTAAAGTTCCTGTAGTTCATCTGTAAAGCACAGGGTATCGCTGCACAGAGTTTGGTCTTCCAAACGTTTTCTCAAAACACACCACAGACAACTAGCCTTGCTAATCAGGAGCCCGTTGTTACAATTGGAGAATAAAAGGTAGTAGACCAAGCCTGAGATAAGCATCACGCTGCCATCACCTAACTCATCAATTTATTGTAAATAAATGTTGTTTTTTTATGGGCAAATATTACTTTGCACAGTTGCACATTTCTTTAAAGGGGCAGCGTGTAACTAATTTGGCTTTTTATTAGCAAAAAAGCAAGCACTGCTTTCATAAATACATATTCTGCCAAAGTCTAATAACATCACATCAAAAATTAAAGCGTTCTCATAGCTCAGAATGAGTAGTTTATCAATACAGAGGTGACGATGCACCCAATGGGAGACACCATGCTGCTTCGCCATTTGTGATTACAGCAGCCGAAAGGGGACAAACTTGGTAGCCTTACTGACTTCTTTATGAAAATGTGTTGTCGATGGAGGAGGAGTATAAAACCAGCAAAGACGACTGCAGACCATTCTATTTGCTGTTTTCTGTTGAAATAGAGGACAATTCATACTCTTTGTCCAGTGAAAGGGAACAGATAGTAACCAAGAAAAGACTAAATAAGTATTAGAGTCTATATTGGCATAGCTATTATTACCAGGTGGAGTGGCGACGATTCATGAGGGAGCAGGGATTCAAAACAGATACAGAGGTTGCAGGCTTCTGCTGGACAGGTAATTTAATTCAACATAACAGTGAAGTTTATTTTGGCAGACACGGCTAGTTTGTTCGTCTTCGTCTCCCTCTCACTTCATCCGATGACTGCAGGTCACCAAAAACCATTTCACACGATGACCGTAGCTATTAGCTATTAGCATTAGCTTGGTACCGAATGCATGGACGACATACTCTTTGATATCGTCACATTTATGACACCCCGTGGCTTCTGTAGTAGTTATTACGCGCTTAACAGCGAAGGCGTTTGTAATACATTTAGTGCGCCAATAGATGGAGTAAATCTTACACACTGGGACATTAAATCTGACTATATGTGATTTTTATGTACCTATGTGATGTTTTAAATTCACCCATGCTGTATAGTCTCTTACATTAATTTATTTTTTTACATTTTGTTACCTTTGTCTGTTTGTTGCTTTGGTCCTGATTTTCCCCACTGAGGGACAATAAAGGTTATTTATATCTATAAATATAAAGCCTGACAGACATTGGCTCAGATCAGCATGAAGGACAAATAGAGTATAATAACTTAGATCATAGCTTTTTAAATCATTTACCCAAATTTTTTACATCTCATTAGGCAAGTTGTTTGCTTTTTCTCACAAAAACGTGTTTATCAACGCTGTTTCAGGACCACTGATCATTATTGGTGAAAATAGTAAATGTCAGACACGTCTGTGCTTCTTCTAATTTGAGTTGCTCATTTTTGGACATCTTCAGGGCTCCGAGGACCATTACTCACTCTGCAAGAAGTCAAAATAAAACGCAAACTGTTGCGAAGAGCCCCCAAAAATGTCACGCGTGTGCCTAATCTCTGTTTGTGAAACCTGACGTTCTCCCTCTTTCATCTGGACAAGATGAAGTCAGTTAAAAAGCCTCTTCCCGCTCGGCTTCAAAGCGCCTGTTTGAGGTCTCGGACCGGACGTTTGCTGCAGGTGTAGTGTTGGAAACACTGATGCAACAGCAGAAATGTTCAGCCCCGTCTCATCAGGGAGAGGGTGGGGGTGGGGGGGGCTTTACGGCGGGGGCAGAGCGAAGCCGCCTCGTGTGTCAGCGTGGATTGACAGAAATTCAAATTTCCAACATTTGAAGATCTTTTAGAAACCAAACCGCATAAAAACCAAGCGGTGCGATAAGATTCCTCCCCTGGGAAGCAGGCTGAAAGTCATAAAAAGTCAATCCCCTGCTCTTCCAGATACACTACCGCTACAATAAGTTAGCAGAGGATTAGGCCGTTTAATAGCCGCAGGCTCCGCTCGTATCATCACACCGGATAACTGCGCTGTTGCATACCACACAATCATGCATTCCCAGTAACGCAGCTGGAGCAGCGAGTTACCCTCAAAGCGAATTGGGTAAACCCCCTCGTGATGGATCTCTGTAGGTTAAGAAATGGCGTACACTGATCCACCAGTGAGATAGATGCGCTTACCAAGGTCAAGGAGGCTCCCCGGCGTAATTACCCGCCTAGCAAACACAAAGGGCATTGTTATTGGACAAGTATAATGCGGCACATTACCAGAGCAACACCGCTGTTTCTATCAGCGAACACTAGCTGGGGAAGACACTGGGCGGGCATCAATTTAGCCTACTTATCTAAAGTCTCTAATTACTTGGTTTATTTGATAAACAGAACAAGGAGAATCCTTAAATGATTCTGTGAGATCCAAAGGGGATTAATTTCTTACTCCTTGGAAGAAAAAACACACACACAAAAACAAATCGCTGGTAGAATCCTGTATTTCACTCTTTAATCAAGCATTAATTAGGAGCAATAGGGCACCAGTTACAAACAGTTACATTTGGCATTTGGCGAGATTGGAGGGGAGGGAGGAAAAATAAAGGGGCTCTGCATTAGCCTCTCCGGAGGAGGAGGCGAGCACGTCAGGCTAAGACAAAGACGCAACAATCAGACAGAACAGCAGGAAGCTGAGTTCTAGCAGAATGGGGATCTGAGCTGTTCCCACACAAAACGCTCCTTCCTCAGGCTAAAAGCTCCTGCTGGAAGCTCCGGATCCAGCCTGGATTAAATATTTTACTCATGCGCTGCATTTGGGCAGGTTTTTCCACAAATGCCTAAAAGCGTCTCCCGACTAATGCCACATGTTCCAACACACATAAGCATCCCGAATCTGCTAGGAAGCAGCAAATTAACGGCTTGGTGCAGCAGAAGTGAGAAGAAACTATCAGATGAGCCTGTAAAATGTGCATAGGAACAAAGATGGAGGACATCACCAAAGGAGGGGACTTGAGCCGAGGTTTAGCTGGGAAGGAAAAGCACTCAGGGAGAAAGGCTTAGTGCAGAGCGGGAACTAAACACCTTGGCTGTGACTACATGCATGGACTGACTTAATGAAAGTCTAATTAAGGTCTGTTTGAGTCTCGGTATTTACTAGCAGCTAACAAAACAAAGCCAGTATGTACCCGTTTTTCACAATAATGGTTCTCAAACGGAACAAAGGTCCTGACGGTGACATGACGGGGTTTCTTCGTATTTTTCCTACTGTGATGTGAGGCGTCTCATGCAGAGGTAACAGGTTTAGCTCTGTAATATCGTCATCGATGGTTTCTGGTGAGGCAACATTTATCAGTTGGTTCCGTTAAACTCTAAACTCTACTGGGACTCGGACCGGAACCGCGTGCTTTGGTGCGATAAGACCAGAGATCTGCAACAGAGAAATCTGTTCTTTCTGTCAGGTCTGCAGGAACAAACATGACTTCTGTCTGTTCTTCCAGCCCTGGTTGGAGGGTTCTTGTAGCTTGTTGTTGACCCGTTTTCTGGGCAGAACTTTTATCCTGTGTTGGACTACTCCTTTGTGATTGTACAGAAGTTTGAAGTGGGCCTGGCTAGTATACTTCTGAATGCTGCAGTAGGAAGGCCCTACGAGGACCTGCTGGCCATCCTGAGCTTGAGTTTTGTTATGAAACAGGAAACGGACTCTGTTCTTGCCTCCTCCAGTACAAGAACAAATTTCTCTGTCCTTGGGGAACATATACGGGGCATTATGCCTGAGGTATTCAGCATCAAACACACAGCGTGTCAGGATGCTGTGGGCCTGTTTCTCATCACTGGAACTAAGAGCTTTGTTCGACTGTATGTCATCACATTGATATTTTAAGTAAAAATCTAAGGATGGATCCTTACTGGGTCCTTAAGCAGGATGATTAACCAAACTATTTGGCCAAAGTAACTATTCAATTCAATTAAATTTTATTTATTTTGCGCCAATTCATGAAACATGTCATCTCAAGGCACTTTACAAAGTCAAATTCCATCAGATCCTCCAGGTTGGTCAGAAAGTTTCCTCTCTAAGGAAACCCAGCAGGTTGCATCAAGTCTCTCCAAGCAGCATTCACTCCTCCTGAAAGAGCGTAGAGCCACAGTGGACAGTCGTCTGCATTGTTGATGGCTTTGCAGCAATCCCTCATACTGAGCATGCATGAAGCGACAGTGGAGAGGAAAACTCCCCTTTAACAGGGAGGAAAACCTCCAGCAGAACCAGAACCAGGCTCAGTGTGAACGCTCATCTGCCTCGACCCACTGGGGCTTAGAGAAGACAGAGCAGAGACACAGAAAGCACAGAAGCTCACATTGATCCAGGAGTACTTTCTATGTTAGATGGTAATAGAGGATGATCTGCCTCCCCTGATGATGTCACAGCTAACAGAACACCAGACCAGGTGTACCTTCTATGAAGAGAAATAAGAGAGAGAAAAAAAAGTTAAAAGCTGAAATAACAACAAGCAATGCAAAACTGGAGAACAGTAGGAGAACTCAGTAGAGTGAGAAAGATTTCCACGGCCTCCGCAGGCTCCAAGGAGGAGCATAGCAGAGGATCCTGGACAATTTACATAAATTGAGTAAAGAGGAGTTGTCTCTGGATGCTTCAACCTTGTGAAATATTGTAGAGAATAAGTTGTGTCCAATTTGCATACAGAGGCGGACTGTAAAAAGAATTAGTATCACTATCTAGCAGGGTTACCTGCCTACCTGTGAGCCAGGAGGGATTTTATTAAAAACAGATCTTAACGTGGATCTTTCCTCCTTACTGAACAGATGTCGTCAAATTAAAGGTTTCTCTTGTTTTCTGTGTCAACTCGTACCACTGCTAATGTATCTTACTGACATTTTAAGGCATTTTGAGCCAGTAACTATGTATACTGTACCGTCTGCATGTGTAGTCCCACCGTTTGTGTGGCCCACACTCACACAGCAGCTGCACCCTTTAGTTTACAGCCATCAGCTGATGCCTTTGGACCCAGTGGGAGTCACATATTTAGGGTCCTGAGCTGACGTGAGTTTGTTTGGTTTGCAGAAGAGTGACGATGATGTTTTTGGATCAAAGCAGCACATTTTAAAAGCAGATAAGGGATGGTTTTTGCTGTACTTATACATGAGTTCCACCTTAAAAGCAGCAACCCTTGGAGTCTGGGTCGGCTGGACATTCTCATCCAGTCTTTCTTTTTTTTTAAGCAGTAACTTTAAAAGGTCTCTTTTAAACGTTTTAGCTGCTAAACCTTTCCCGTAAACTGGCTGTATGGCAGTCTTTTCGCTCCAGCTTCTCCACCGGACCCTTACCCACGACGAACCGCGCGTATTGCGCTGGACTAAACAAGGCGGTTCAAATGTGTCCCGAAACCGTTTTGCTCCCCAACCTGCCGTCTGATTCCTGCAGCTTAAATAAAGAGGTCGCTTCTCCAGCAATCTCGGGTTTTGTTTGTTCAACGTAATTACCGCTTGTCCTCCCATCCTGCCGGCCCAGACGATGCATGAAAATTACCATTCCCCTACTTCAGCCGGAGCGGGAAAGAGAGAAGGGAGAAGGGGGAAGAACACAGGCGAGCAGATGGGAGGGGGCGGCGGTGGGAGAGGCGCGCCGGGCTCCCTCCCCGCATAACAAGAGAGGGCACTGTCTCTGATTAATTAGCTGGAGTTGGTAATCAGTTTAATAAGACTGAAGTTGATGGTGAGAGGTCCCCTTTGGCGCTAAGCTCGGCACTCTGTTCGGGGCCTTTGCTTTCTTCCACCAAGTAAACAGGCAGCGTATTATTTACATAAACAGTTGTTTCTTTTTAATGGAGGGGGGGGGGTACGAGCAAACCACCACAGGCCCGACAAATCCATGAATTCTTCAACATATGAGAAGTAATTAAATTGAGGTCTTTTTTTTAAATGAATGCGGCGTGAGGTATTCACTGGCCCCGCGCACACAAAGAGGGTCTAATTCAAAGATTTAATTCTGCCTTGATAGCATTCAGCCCTTTTACCAGGGCGAGCCGTACAGATGGCTGGGGTCGCTTTCATTCTTTTCTTCCTTAATGGCAAATTCTCATTATGGTCTTCTATCACTGCGCGGAGAACAAGACGGGGAAGACAGGTCCATTCGCGCAGGAATCTGGTACCTGTGGGCTGGAGAACAGGTCGCTTATTGTGCCATCAGGCGAAGCTGGGAGCCTCTTAGTGTGTTGTTACCTGAAAACTCTCGCTTCCCCAAAAGTACATGTGAGTAGTTTTCAGTTTCATCATTCCGTCGCTTCTTTGCATATCGGAAAGATCAGGTTTAAAGATCGAAAGCTTTAAACTGCAGGGCTGAGCAGAGACTTTTCCTCAGACGGGTCAGCAGTCCAACACGAGACAGCACCGGGACACACAGGGCAACCATGCATGCATACGCTCATCTCTAAGTCCAAGTTATAACCCACAGCTGTCTGGACAGCCGCCCTGTTTGGACGGAGGGACGAATCTGGAGTACCCGGTGCAGAAAGGGCCCAACCAGGACTTGAACCAAGGACCTTCTCGGGTGCTGAATGTCATGGAGGAATGCTAAACATAAAACTAAATGCATCTACTGTACATTTTATTCCAACTTGCTTTTATTGTGTTTTATTTCCCAATGTTTTATTCATGTAAAACTCTTTGCATTGTCTCTGTACTGAAATGTGCTATACAAATAAATTTGCCTTGCCTATAGCGAGCTAGCATGAGGTCATCTTAGCTTTCCCTCACACGTCGTCCAGCTCGTAACCTTCGGTTTATACCTGTGACAAAGTTGGTGAGAACAACATTTGCCTCAGTTGATATGTTTTTGGTAACATTCTTGTTTGCTTGATTTAGCCATTTTGTATTTATTCCATAGTTTGCAAATGTATACTATCCCGGGTTTGTTGTGCATTTCTACAGATTATTTACTATAATATCTTGGTTTAAATCAATTCAGTTCCAGTTTGTATTTATTGTTTGATCATTTAACTTGTCCATTTTATTTGGTGAACTTACTTAACTTATCTGTGTTTCAGGGGGAAATGTTACCTCACTTCCTGCAATCATGGCTTCCTGTTGGAGCTAATAGGAAGGTACCAGGTGAAGAGGGTCATTGTGTGTGATTTCATGTTACATTGTCGTGGCCATATTCAGAGAGATGTTGCTGAGGCCCATTGAAACCACGTTGAGTTCAAGTAGAAACTATGTTGGGGGTGCCTGTTGATGGAAGAATCCATTGGAGGCCATTTTGTCTGTCTGGAAATAAAGTATTTAAGCAGAGAAAGTTGAAAGGTTCAGGGGGGGGCAGAGAACCAGGTCAGTGTAGCTGATTGACATTAATTTAAGTTGTGCCACGTTAACCTTTAAGTAGTTTTTTTTTTGATTTTTGTAAATATTTTTACCAGCATTTTTGTAAATAAACCACCTGCCACACTGGACAAATTTTGCCTACTGCCTTCTTTAGCCACTTTGGCCCGGCTATCTTACCCTCCATGGATTCCCACGCTCTCCTCTACTAGTTTTGTCTTGGCGCCTGCAGCCTTTTCTTTCTCTATTCTTCCACGTTGAGTTTGATTAAAAGCCACTGACAGAGCAGCAGGTTTACCACTGCTTCCATGTCCTCCGCCTTGCTATCACAACCATGCCCACGTTGGTCTCTGGTGACCCTGGAAAGCCTTGGGACCCCGCAGACCGAGCTGGAGTCAACGGACGGCCTTTTCTGGCTACTTTCAGACCCTACAACAGTGATCTCAAGCTCCAGTCTTCGAGGTCCTGTAACCTTTAGACGCGTTTCTGCTTCAACACGCCACCATGAGCTCATTAGCAGAGCTCTGCAGAGCTTGGCTGCATGCTAGCGAGGTGGTTTAGACATTTGATTCACGCTTGTGGGTGAGGAACACGTCTAGAAGCTGCTGGACGCCGGCCGTCGAGGATTTGGATTTGAGGCTATCCCACTTTTTTTTTTGCTCCTGATGTTTTTGTAAAAAGGACGAGAAATAGCTTCAGGCTTTTTCCGCATAGAAACTAAAATGTATTTATCAAATCTTGGTGGTGTTTGACTGTCTTTAAAGACCAAGACAAGTTCTGACTCAGGGAAAAATGTATGATTGACTTGATTTCTTGATGCCACCTTCTGATTTTGATGCTTCCTGATTCAATAACAGAGATAAAGCTGCAACATTTGAGAGAGTATTGACATGATCAGAAATGTAAACTTGTCTCCAAGATGCGACTACGTCTAAATCCTACGACTAGATGTCTAAACCCGGGTGGTTCTGTCCAGAAAGCAGGTTTTCTCACATTCTGGTGGTCCGCACCTTTCGGCTCACGCTGTTCTTTGCTCCAGCTGATCCTCTTGTCTTTAACCGAAGCGTCTCGCACGACAAACGCTCTAGCCTTCAATTCCTTGGAGTTGCTCCTAAATCTTCGTAAAACACGACTCAGATTCATCTAAGAGCAAGAGGAACAAAGTTGCCGTCACGGCCGTGTAGTTTCTCCCCGAAGTTAACTCGGAGGACCGAGCTGGAGATAAGGGCGCTCCACATCACCTCGTGGCGCTAATGATCGTCCGCGGTTACAACACAAAGGCCGTCGAGTAGCAGATAGAGCAGAGAAATAATTTAAGCTCTGCTAAGTGGTCCATTGTCATTCAAATGCTGAATGAATGAATTATGCTTGGCAGAGATGTGAAAGTATTTCTTTTTTTTCCTCCTCCACTATTGTTTGTGTAGAGCTGAGGTCTGCGGGAGCTGCAATGGTGGGAATTAGTTGGGAGAGTTCGGAGTTCCTTGGGGTTTGGACACAAATTGGCTCCCTGCTCATCAGGCCTGCCTGAACTTTTAAACAAAACCTCCAACATGGAGGCATTAATGTTCACAAACACAGCAGCGCTGAGACAACGAGTACGACGGAGGGTCTGGGATCGGCGTTCCAGCCGTGTTGGCGCCTTAGTTTCAGGAAGACTTGGTGCTGAGCTTTACTTCACAGACAATAATCCTAGAGTTTACCTCCATGTCCTGTCACTGGAGATCGTTCATGGATTTCTGTCTGAAGCACGCTTTTCCTACGTTTAAAGCGATGCCACGGCAAAAACTGAGTACGCCCTTACAGATGTCAAAGGAGTTAGGAGGAGAAGATGCAGCCAGGCGCTGATAACCAATGGATCCTACGGTACGGAGTGTAGGGTCTGAAGCATATGGGTGTCTGCTCACACAGCGCCAGGATGGAAAGACATCAGCAATGACCTTTAAAGGATCAAACGTTGCTGATCGTCTGTCTAGAAGGAAAACATTTGGGACAGTTTCTGACTTTCACAGGAGCTGACATCCCAGTAAATTTACCCCAAAATCCAACTATACCAAGCTCAGAGAAATGACAAAAACAAAATCCAAGAGCTCCATCTGAGACTCAGTAAGCAGGTTAAAGGTTAAAGGTCATGCTGCCAGAATTAGAAAAAGTCTGAAGATGCTTGGCTTGTTTTGGAGGGAATACGAGAAGAACGTCTGTTTTCCGTAAACAGAGATTAGGGCATGATTTAGATTAGCAAAAGCATCTGAATTAAGCACAACTCTTCTGGAATAATGTCTCGTCACCACATGAGACCGAACTAGAGATGTTTGGCTGTAATATACAACATTTCTCCATGTTTGGAGGAAACTAAACATAGTATGACTGCCCAAAACATCTCATAGCAACAGTGATGCACGGTGGAGGAGGGTTGATGACCTGGGCAGTCATGGCACTGACCAGCAGCTTTGCCTTGGCCAGGTAGACATTTCCCACATGCCCCGACAACTAACAACTGAAGGTAATGTTTTTGATAATTGCTCATCTTCTACTTTAGGAATATGTGATGCTAATATGCCTTATCCACCAGCAGAAGGTAATTTAGGGGTTGCAATCTGTCATATTTCACAAGACAAAAACCTTTCAATAATGGAAATAAAGTGAAATAAAAATCTTTCAGAAAATTATCTAAATAAATTGGTAAGAGTAGATTTTTTTTTCAAGTACATGGGTGCAAGGTAGTTTGCAGAGGTGAATAGTAACTAGTTACATTACATTTACTTGAGTAACTTTTTGAACATAATGTACTTTTCAGAGTAGTTTTACTGGCCTTTAGTTTATACTTTTGCTTGAGTCATATAATTACTCAAGTATCGCTACTTTTACTTGAGTAACATTTCTGGTTACTCTACCTGCTGTGAGTAACTTCATGAATAAAGAACAAACTTGTTTTAACCAAAAACGCACCACAGAGACAAAAACCTGCAGTTTATGTTAAAGTGAGATTTCTTATTTGTTCACAAACTTTGTTACTTTAATGTAATTTTCTATCTGCTGAGCTCATTGAGATATTTGGAGGTCAAATGAACGTACAGTAAATGTACGTTCATTTGTTCATACAGTAAAGGATGGGCGCCTGCCCTCGCCCATCCTCACGACCTTCTACAGAAGCACCATAGAGAGCATTCTGACCAGCTGTCTCTCTGTGTGGTGTGGAGGCTGCAGTGCCTCCGACTGGAAGAACGTGAGGAGAGTGGTGAGGACAGCAGAAGGGATCATCGGGGCTCCTCTTCCCTCCATTAAAGACATTTCATCGCAGCGCTGTGTGTCTCGAGCCCGAAACATCATCAGGGACCCCTCACACCCCCACCATGGACTGTTCTCCCTGCTGCCCTCTGGGAAGAGGTTCCACAGCATCCGCTGCAGGACCACCAGGTTCTGCAAAAGCTTTTTCCCTGCTGCCATCAGACTGTTGAACTGCTGAAGTATAAAATGGACTGTGTACCACGCTCGCTGATTTGCACATTTGTATCATATCCTTATCCAGCATTATAAATGCTGCTCAACTCTTAGTCTCCAATATCACTACTGCACTTTATCCGGAAACTTACTGCATAATTGTTTACACTGCAACTGTCTACTGTTAAATCACGGCTGCACTTTACTGGAAACTTACTGCATATTTGTTACATTTGTTTACATTTGTTTACATTTCAACTGCCAACTGTTCACTGCTGCACTTTATCTGGAAGTCAATTGAAACTTATCCTGTAACTGACTGCAATTTATTACTGCATTTGTATCCTGTACTGAAATTCACTGCAAGGTATCCTGTAGAGTTACTGCAATTTTTCTGAGCTGTATGGAAACGAAATTTCGTTCTGTATGCACTCTGTGCATATAAAATGACAATAAAGAAAGTCTAAGTCTCTAAGTCTAAGTCTAAACAGTAGATATTGTCATTGGAAATACTTTGCATTGTTCTAACATTCTGTATATTCATTAATTGCTGTAAGTATTGCTTTCAAGTTTAATGTTGAAACAATGATTTTAAAAAGTTTCTTCTGCCTGGATTTGTTGTTTTGTAATTATTCTTTGAATATTTTTTATTTTTGTCTTTAAAATACCAGAATTTGCACACAACTTTATATTTTTGTCTGTCTGATTAGATCATTTTTAAATATTAAATCATCAGCCGTTATGATTAGTTACTCAGGACTTGAGTAGCCTTCTTACCGAATACTTTTTTACTCTTACTTGAGTAATTTCTTGACTGAGAACTTTTTACTTTTACTTTTGAGTATAAATATGTTGAAGTAGTGCTACTCTTACTTGAGTAAAATCTGTGGCTACTCTACCCACCTCTGGTAGTTTGGGTACCAAGTAGGAAGGGATGAAATTGCAACATGAACCAAAATGGGGGTATGAAGTGGCAAAGGGGTGAATTGTGTGCTTTTAGTAGCTTAAACACATGTAAATAAATCTTATTATAATATAATAAAGTGCAATGTTTGTGAAGTAGGAGAAAAAACATTTTTTGTAGGTTCTGTCAGCACCAAAATAAACTTGAACTGCTTTTAGAAACATTTGGGGCAAAATGATTAATCAGTCATATAAAAAACAGAGCAAAGATGCTAGCATTAGGCTAGCACTTTAGCAAACTGCTTCAGTTGTAAACAGGGTCACCATCAGCAGGATGGGAGTTTATTAAAAGACTGCTGACTCGTAGAGAGGACATCTCTGCAGCTTTAATAGCCCAGTTAACCCGGGTTGGAGCAGATTGTTGAAGCTGACCAAGAAATGTGCTGCTTTCAAGAAAAACGGACACTGCAGCGCCCTGAGCGACAAACGTTAGCGGGTTAAACAGAAACACAGTCATAATCTTAATGGCGGCCGATGCAAAGTAGTGTGTTGTTTCGCTGCATATACAAGGCATTGATGTTATCACGGGGAATGCCGCATCAGAACTGATGTCGGTTCAGTGTTGAAAACCAAAGAATTCGGCTCCAGCGGTCATTCTTGCTCAGATGTATAAACAACTAGACAACTTTTCTGGAGATGTTTTGGACTCCGGTAAAGATATGTTTAATCCTAACTGACCTGCTGCTGCCTTCTATCAGTATTAATAGATCGATAAAAAGTGTGCCGTGCTTTCTTTCTCCCTGCTAATCAAGGCTTTAGTTTGTAATGAGCTCCTGCATGGAAGCAAGTATTCGTCATGTAGTAACTCAGCAAAAACGTGGCAAACAGGCCGGACGCGCTGAGCTGTTTCCTGGGATAAATCAAGGTAATGCTACACTCACGCTCTGTGTGTGGAAATAAAAGCAGCTGAGTTTATGGTCTTTGATGAACATGCTGCTATTTTTATATCTTTCAGCTCCCTACAACTCTACCTGACTGATTGGTGGACTAAATGGCATTTCCCACTGCTTTCCTCAGGTACCCGGGCTGCTTAAAACGTCATTACCTCTGCCGGGACTGTTAAACGTTTCCATAAAGAAAACTGAAATATTCATTAACGCGGTTAATAATTCATTGGGATGAAATGGGGATGTGTGCTTTGTAGAATGAAGATGAATATGAAATGAGTGCATGCTCAGCATATTTATGTGCGGCAATGTTTTCATACCCCGATAGCAGAGGAAGTCAAAATTAATTGAAAGTTCATTTATAATTTTTCTGTTACTCTGCGTGATAGCGTCGATGCTTTCCATGCACTTTTGAAACGGAGAAACCTACATTATAGAGTTTAGTTTTAATCATTGAGGGCAGTGCATTTAAAAAAAAAAAAGTTTTTATAAATTATAACTGACCTAATTTCCTCTCAGTCTATTCGCCGCCTGGAAATCGGGGCCCAAAGTCAGGCGGAAAACACAGAGGGATCACTTTATCGATAATGTCACGGTTTATTCTTCCCCACGCGCCACACAGTGCGACTCCTTCCGTCTCCATCCATAAACAGCGCCGAGCGTGCTGCAGTTAGCACCAGCGGCGGGGAGCGCTCCCACTCCGCCACGCTGGAGTGTAAACACCACTCATCCAAACACTGTCAAACTAATTTCCTCACACCGCAGAGGTTCAATTTAGCTTTCAGATGAATCAATTCCTCCTCTAATTATCAATTGTGACACCCATAATGACTGGGAAGACTGTAGCGCTGAATAAATGGCATGTCTTTTGTGTTATAATTCTGTGCATCTTGACAAACATGACCCATTAAACAACCCTGTGGCCTTTTTCAAGAGCGCCGATTAGGCTAATTAAAACTGCTAAACATCTGAGGGGGCTGCAGACGTGCCAGAATTAAACAGGTCATTAAATCAGCCAAGGAATATGTCAACATCCACTCTGCCTGTCGCTCCCACAGAGCGACGCTCGGAGAGGCAGGAGACGATAATACGCGGCAGATCATCTCATATGCAGGAAGGAGAGTGGCCTCGAGTTGACAAACAGAACACATCAAGAAAAAAAAAAAAAAAAACACATTAAAGGACCGGGAGACGTGACAAGAATCAACGGCAGAACGGCTCAGAGATGCAACACCTCTAATATAAGCATTGTAAAGGAATCAGGTGTGTTTCCCCGTCAGCCTCCTCACATCAAAGCTCTAAGGTATAATCTTCAAATAAAAAAAGCACAAAACATTTATTTATTTATTTTGCATGTATTCAGAAGACATTTTTTCCCCCCTTCAAATCAATTTACCCATGAGTGAACTGTCCAACAATAGTCTGGATGTCAATAGCAAGGTTAAATACTTCAGTCGTATTCTTACTGATCAAATTAGTAACAATGAGGATATATTCAAGCTTGTTACAGCGTCCAGATACACAAATACTTACAGCTATGGTTAAAAACTAATGTCAGCTGGCGTCTACTTTAACTGAATGTCCTGTTCTGTTGTATCTCTTATTTTGAAGAGTAGCTAACAACATTGGGCCTTTGTTTCACATCACATTTATACCCAAGGAAGTGATTGAGTACAAATTAAAACTTCCTGAGCTCTCAGGTTAACTTTGCACAGTAAAGTTCACCAAACGTAGAACCACAAAGGCTTGAGACAGTATTTATTTTCTAATTGTTAGGAGTGCTAATAAGTGTGGAACCAGTTAATATTAGTTACTTTGACATATTTCCTCCAAAACTTTCATTAATTTTTAGTAAATAATGTAACTTTTTGTGCAAAACACACCGTGACTCATGGTAGTGGCAGCATCATGCTGTGGGGGAGCATTTCCTATTAAAGGACAGGGAATCTGGTCAGGCCTGTTACAGGCTGCAACAAACTGGAGATCAGGGCTAGGCTTTGCGCTCCAGCTGGACAGCGACTCTAAAGATAGGGCCAGAAATATGATTAAATGGTTTAGATCAGCGGTTCTGAACTGGTCAGGGTTCAGGACCAACCATCACCCTTTAATGACCTTCTGCAACCCAAGTAAAGGCATTTATCGCTGATTGGTGAATTATGGCCTGATTGGCAAGGAAAGGGTCTTCTCTCATGATGGTGCAGCGCCAGAACCAAGAAAGGTTGACCCCTGGGGATCTCGACAAGAGCTCACCTCATAACATTTTTTTTTCTTCATAGTAGGTACACCTGGTCTGGCATTCTGTTAGCTGTGACATCATCCAGGGAAGACAGACCACCGACTATTACCATCTAATGTAGAACAGATTACTAGATCAATGTGTGCTTCTGTGCTTTTTGTCTGTCTTGTTGTGTCTCTGCTCTGTCTTCTGTAAGCCCCAGTCGGTCGAGGCAGATGACCGTTCATACTGAGCCCGGTTCTGGTTCTGCTGGAGGTTTTTCCTTCCCGTTAATGGGGAGTTTTTCTTTCCACTGTCGCTTCATGCTTGCTCAGTATGAGGGATTGCTACAAAGCCATGGACAATGCAGACGACTCTCCCTGTAGCTCTACACTTCTCCAGCAGTGAATGTTGCTTGTCGGGACTTTGATGCAATCAACTGGTTCCCTTAAAAAGGAAATTTATTTAACCAATCTGTATAATCTGACCCAATCTGTATAATATGATTGAACTTGACTTTGTAAAGTGCCTTGAGATGACATGTTTCATGAATCGGCGCTATATAAATAAAATAAAATTGAATTGAATAACCCCATTGGTGGACTCTCTCTGTAGCTTGGTAACTTATGGATTTCCCTGTCGATTCAGAGGGGGTCCCACATCTAGCATCACAAAGTCTGTTACCATAAGAGTTTCGTTAAATTCAATTCACAAGTCTGTGAACAATGTGATGCGACTTCATCGGACCATCTAACACTATTATTCACATTATCAACACACAAAAAACAAAACAGATATGATTTGACCTTTTAATTTCTAATCTCTTACAGGTATCAGACATTTAAATTAAACAGCATTCTTCTTATTTTAAGAATGGATCACCTGTTCACCATAGTCTTATGTCCTGTGAATTTCAAAATAAAGGCTTGTCTTAAAAATGACGATATGGTTGATTTTATTTTCATTTTACATCAATGTAATTGGGTTGTTAATTATTTAATCGATGTAAATCGATGTATTGTTTCACCCCTAGTCGTCACCTTTGTAATTCTCTGGAAAATACCGACTGCGTCGCCATTATCAATTTGCATGTCTTCTTCTTTGGTGTAAAACCATGAGCGTCTTCTCTCATTGGAGAATCCACTAAAGTCCTTTTAATTTTTTTTTTTTTTTTTTGGTGTGGTGAGCAGAAAAAAACACTGGTTGAAATTAAAGCATATCCATGTGCCGGAACGGTCCAGTCAAAGTCCGGACCTGAAAAAGGATACTTGTCAATGCAGAAACGTTCAAAGCTGTCTTAAAATTATCTCCATGGAGGCGACATTGCTGTGAACATTGAGGAGAAAGACAGAATCAGGCCTCTATGACGACTGAGATAAACTATTTCTCACCGTGACATTTAGCGCGCCTCTAACCTTCGGAGTCTGAAACTCAAGTGGCCATCTCTGTTGTATACACTGCAAAAAGGGAACTAAAAGTAAGTAAAATGTTCTGAAAATGACCGTATTTGTCCTTGATTTGAGCAGCTAGATAAGATTATCTGCCAATGGAACTGGTAGTTTGACCCCTAAAGCTCACACATCCTGGAGAGGGCTGCTACCCATATCCACCCAGACTGTGGCAGCCCTGCTTAGTCTATAAACACTTATTTTTTTTACTGTCTGACTTACATTTTTATGAAGTCAAGCCTGTGAAATGACGGTTTCGCTTCATATATTCGCATGAAAGCAGGAAACGTGCATCCATCAGCCTCTCCAAGAGTAACAGTTCCTCCACAGAGCAAATCGTCCTCTGAGCTACGCTGCGTGCCAAGTGTGAGGTGTTTCACCGTCTCTGGGCTTTATCAGTAGCATCTCACAGATCTCGCCTCCGTTAATCCTCTCCTCGACAGCGATAGCAGTGAGCGATAGGGCAGATGTCTCCTTACCGGCAACATATGTCCCCCTTTCATACAACAGCAGCTTTCCCCGCCACTTAATGGGATTGTTGCTGTCGGTGGTGGTTTGTAAACCTCCCCAAACACAACAAACACTTTTCCTAGAAGTGGGGTTCAGGAATTTGTCACAGGATTTCACAACAAATCAGCCTGGGTCAGGGGCTAAGACTGGCCTCCAGTAACAGACTGCTGAAAGACTGCAGCTCCTCCACACGACGAGAGCGAAAAGTGGATTTTCCAGCTTAAAAGAAAAACGGTCTGTGCCCTGGGCATTACGCTGTGTTCAAAGAGATTAATAACGCGATGCTATTGATACGCAGCTGTGCCGCTCTGGGATCTGCTCTGATCACTGACATCTCCAAGCTTTAGACACACGGGTCCATGGGCTTCTATGTGTTAAAAACATACAATTTTCTGTTGTTTGGGGATTTATTGGTCAGAAGTTGATCAGCAGAGCAGATAACAGTAAGGTAGATGTTCTATTTTAGAATAAAGCTGTTGCTGCGAGGAAATCACGGGTGGGTTACACACATTCAGGCTACAGAAAGCTGATCCCGGCATAAAATTTCCAGCAACACATAAAATTAAGCTTTCGTGCCACGTCTGGTGGCACAATACTCTTATTGTCGGTGGAGATTCATCTGCTGCCAGTGGTGAAGCCACTCGTTTTTAGCGGCATTTATTAGACATCAGGTGGCGCTGTAAATCCTGTATATTATGTGCAGGTCAATCTGGTGACCCAATGCTCTTTAAAAGCCAGCTAGTGCCTATTTAATGTCTGCCACAAAGATATTTGCTTTAAAAAAACAAACAATCAAGGCATTTATTTTTATGTTTTTTACTCATCAGGTAGAACTACAAATTGCAAGTATTATGTACAGATTGGCTTTCCGTACAAGACGAAAAATGCATTACTCACAGGAAACAAGCACTCTCATCCCAAACAGGTGATTAGGGCTGGACGATAATTCAATAACGATATTTATCGATCGATAATCGTATATCGATGATAGAAAAAAAAAAGGTCCATAAAAAGTTCGATAGAATAACAGTTTTCCTTCCTTGTGTATTCTAGCCATGTAGGTTTATACTACAGTCGTTACATCCTCCCAACCAATCACAACGCAGACCCAGGAAGCTCCACCCCCTTCAAAGAGTTCAGAGATCACATGTTCTTTTGTCTTTTTAAATACTTGCAGTTTTGGTAAAAAGTTTGTTGAATAAAGTGTAGAGTTTGAATTCAGTGCTTGTGTGTTTGTATCTAAAAATAGGTTGCTAAGCAACAGCATAAAATGGCCAGGGCTGCAGTTAAAATATATGCTTTGGATTAGTTAATATCTATCGATATCGATCAATATATTTCTATTTTATCGATATGATTTTTTTCTATATTGTCCAGCCCTACATGGATTTTATTGCTGCTTTTAAAGTCATACCTAAAGCACTCCACACCAAACAAATGCGAGAATAGCTGGAATGATGACCAGCAGGAGGCTGACAGCCAACTGCATCAGATTTCTGATGATATGGTAGCGGTGGAGCACTAACTGGTGCTCAAACAGTGTTATACCATGTGACACAGAGAAACCTCCTGGTTGGTTACACTGAGCCTGGTTCTGCTGGAGGTTTCCTCTCGTTAAAAGGAAGTTGTTCCTTGCCACTGTCGCCATTTGCTTGCTTAGTACAAGGTAAAGCTGAAAAGCCAAACACTCATTGCAACTTGCAGAGCTTCCTTATAGTTTATAATTTACAGGGTAATTTTGGACTTTGAATCTAATCTATGTGATTATATAAATTTAACTGGAAATTAATCGGACCTGATCAGTAAGTGTATGGTGACCTGAGACTACATGAATGGGTAATTGGTGATATACAAACTGGAGTTTGGTTGACAGAACAATAATCCTTGTACAAGGAAGGCTGCGTTAGAGCCGCATCATTAGAAGGTGGGTTGGGTTTTCAGTGCCTGTTGCTGTAAGGGTTCTTTTCTGCTTAAAAAAGCAAAAAGCAAGGCCCGGGTCCATTTGGATCCCCATTTTATACTTGTAAAATTTTTTGTACTGTATCTAAATCAGCTTATTTCTCTTGCTAGTTAAGTACTTCGAGGAATTATGGAAATAAACATTAAAACACTTAATTCTCATATAACTCTATATTAATTTACACAATACTTTCACTGATTGTGGAGAAATGTAACCCCATTTCCTACCAGTGGACTCCAAGCAGTTGTAAATTTGGGTTTTGTCAGCAAGGCGGGTAAAGATGGATCCATGTTGTGCTGGAACCGTCCCCAAGCAGAAAGGCCTCTTTTTCCAACCAGGAACTTAAAGAAGTAAGCTGGTCGTTTCACCCCTTTGGAGTTCTGGTTGTTTCGTACCCGACTGGTTCTGGTATGAAATGGTACCGTGTGCTGCGGGTCACTTCATACTGAACACGTGCCGGTTTGTAGTTTGCTTTGTACGTGCCAAGTGAAAATGTATTACTGATTTTTCTAAATACTTGGTTCATTGTCTGGTTACACGACTATTTGGGTTCAGGTCATAATCAGGAGAGCATGTGTGGAGGGAGCTCAAAGATTAGGGCGATGGCACGGAGGCCTTCCAACCACATAGACTTGGAGTTTGTTACCAAAGATAAATAGTCAAAAATGTAACATGCAAAAAAAGCTGTTTTTGATGGCTATAATGTCAGTAAGGATTTTCTGTCATGGAATACAGAGAAGATTAGAAACAAGTTTCCAACATTCATCTATCGTCTTATCCATGCAGGGTCAACAGATAAGTATATTTTTTTATACATAAAACTGATTCTGTAACATTCTTTCATAATATTTAGAAATGTTCCTGTTCATAAGTCACAAACGTTTTGATTTTAAATCTGATTTTACTAGGGGTATGAACAATTTCAGGCTTAATTTTACCTTTGTCGGGTACAAAGCAACCAATGGCGTCTGTAACAGGCCATTTTAAAGCGACAACGGGGAACATTTCATACTGTCTTTACAGCCAATCATTTAAAGTAATTTTCCATATCCAACTCCTAACCAAAGGTAGGGAAATTAGGTTTTATGTAAATATTATCTATCTGCTTAGAGACATTTCAGTTTGATCAGAGGTCATACTCTGTCAACTGGCCCACATGGGTATTAGACCCTAAATACATGCAAAAAATATGCAAAAACAAATTCAGATCATAATAAACAATTTAAATTAAGTTACATGTGTGATTAATTTCTATCCATGACCACGACCCATGTAAATACTTAGAGGAAGGAATGCAGCGGGGTGCAAAGTGGCAGCGTAATGTATTCAGCGACAGACAAGTTTATGGGAATATAACTTATTCTTATACATTAACGCTATAAGTCATTTTCATTTCCTCATTTCGTTCATTTAATGAAGCATCCTCGACGTTTCTTCACTCCCGACTTCAGATATATTCTTCACAGCCGTCATCAAAAGTGGGGAAATCCCACGCTGTACTTTGATGAGCCTCACACGGTTTTAACTTGCCTTTCATTACTGAGATAATTAACGCTTTAATTAGCGCCAATTCTCAACAACAGAGAGCGTCCCAGAGACGAGGAAACGTGATGCAAAACCGAACCCAAAGCGGTTCTCCTCCAGTTCCCGTCCAGGTTTCTGTCGCTCGGGCGCTCGGTGCCGTAATTGTCCACTAACTTTTCCCGCTGATGCCACTCGTTCCTTTTCTTGCTGCACACTGAAACAGGGAGACTACCACACCTGACCAGAGGACAAACTGATTCAATATGTGCAATGCAAACAACTTAGCTCAATTTAATTTCATTCTCATTACCTTGAAGCAAAGCAATCATCTTCTATGTTGTGGAGGGGGGGAAAAAAAGCCATCATTACAAATAAAGTAATTATCTCTCTTGCATTTTTTCCCCCCTCCATGCCGCTTGGAATTAAGACTTCCTGGAGTCTGAATGAGGCTTTCAGAGGAGCCGAGTTTCCGTGGAAGCAGACGCTGCAGATCCAAGAAGATCAAAGCTGCAGCGACTGGAATCTGTGGATTTTAGACGAGTTTAAAGAAGCTGAAGGGAGCTCAGCGCACAATGAGCAGCAAGTGTAGGCTTCAGAAGCAAAAAAAAACAACAACAACGCGTGCTTATGTTCGGGCTGAGAGACAAAAGCACGTCTTCCAGCATGGGTGAGGGCCAGCAGCAGAGTCTCTGTTTCAAACTTGCGGTTTACGACCGCTCAAAACAGTTTACAGCGGCCAAATTTCATTTTCTGCTCCCAAATCCGATCGCACATTATCCTGTACATTGCATTAGCGCTCTAATCTCCCCTTTCTCTTCCTGCGCAGAAGAAAGAAGCGCCTTCATGATTAACCCACTTTACAGCAATAAATAAACGCATCATCCAGTAATGTACACCAGATTTAATTTGAAGGGGAGGAAGGAAAAAAAAAAAACGGGCCAGAGCGCTCAAATCACTGAAATGTAATGAAAAATAACACAATGCAGACACCAGTGGGCGCCTTAGGAATTAATTTGAATGCCTCTTCATTCTTTCCTTCTCTCTGCTACACTCTGGATTGGTTTTCTCTCAGCCGACTGCCTGATGCTTCCCTGCTGTAATGCCTTCAAAACATGCGAGAAGAATAAAAGAAACACGATCGGTCCACTTAAAAAAAAACAACAACAACAAAAAACAATTTTTTTTTAATCAAATTAACTTAAGAGAGAGAGAGAGAGAGAAAAAAAAGAAGCTTTCCTCCATTTTCATCACATGAAGCCCATATTGCTTTTGGTTTCCCATCGTTGCTTCGCCTCAAACCTGCGACACACAAAAACAAAAAAAACAAAAACGTTAAACCTCTGACTGTAATTTAGCCGCAAACTTAAACGCCGCATCGGTGACTCTCCGGGCCAGCATCAGCCGGAGCGTCACGCACAGAGACGTGACGGCCAACGTAAACACAGACGTCATACCCCCAGGCTGTCTGCTTCTTCCTCTTCTTTGCTGCCCTCACAGCCTCCTCTTCCTGTTTGCTCTGGACGAAGTCACGACAATCAGCAGCCTGAGCGATTTGCACGGCCATCTATTTAGAGACGCACAGAGGACAATGGAAATTAGTCTTGAGGCACCACAAAAAAAAAAAAAAAAAAAGAAGAAATATTGGTGCTGGTGTGGGAGGGTGGCATCTTGTCAGACGTTGCCTCCTGCAAATCATAACATAAGCTTTTATTGCAACGCAATCCTTTAACAGGATGATGTGTGACATTAGTGTCGATGGTCGCAGGACGCTAACCAGACAGGTTATTTACTGAAAGATCACCAAGGAGTACAGAGAAAGGGTCTTCAACCCCCATTAAACTATACATTTTCACTGATGTAAAAGAAATGATCCACCGAGCCATCGTCTTCCGCTTATCCAGCATCGGATCAGAATCAGAATCAGAAATATTTTATATATAATCCCAGAGGGAATCTCTGGGATTATTCTCTGGGATCGCAGGGTCAACAGGTCCAGGTGGGAACCCCAGACATCCCTCGCCCCCAACTACATCCTCCATCTAATTTTGGGGATCTCAAGGTGTTCCCGGGCCAGACTGGTCCCTCCAGCGAGTTCTGGGTCTTCTTGGGATCTCCTCCCAGAGGGACGTGCCCAGGAAACCCCCAAAGGGAATCACTCAGTGGGCGTCCTGATCAGAGGCCCTAACCACCTCAACTGGCTCCTTTGAATGCGGAGAAGCATCGGCTCTACTCTAAACCAATTATATCATGATAAATGGCTTTAAGACTCTTTTTTTACCTTTAATGTGACATTTATCTTGTATTATTTAAGAGAAAAACATAAATATGTAGAAAAAAAATTACAATAATCTGGTTGCATCAGTGCGGACACCCCTTGAACATATTTGTTTAGGACTGTTTTTGACTGTTCTAGTTAAACTGTTCTACTGAAACAGCATTAGTTCAACTTTTTTAGTCCAACTGTTTATTGATGTTGTATTTTGTTTCTACATTTTATTCCTACTTGCTTATATTCTGTTTTATTTTCCTGTATTTTAATCATGTAAAGCACTTTGCATTGTCTCTGTACTGAATTGTGCTATACAAATAAATTTGCCTTGCCTTGCCTTGAACGTTCACCTTTATGATTTAACTTTAAAATTCAGTTTTCTTGGTTTTGCCATCAGTCATCAGAATCTGATGATCCAGAAATAAAGTTTGGCCGTTCCAGTAGGATATTCCTGTTATTATTTAAATTAGCATCATTTAGCAAAAGCCAAAATCAGCAGAAATGTTACTAAGGATTTTTTTTAAAGGTATCAGTCAGGAGCAGCAAATTTCTGCCAAGCGCTGGTTGTTACCTACCCTGTTATCAATATGTTTGGAGCAAAGAGGAGGGAAAGAAGAAAATAGATGAATATTCTGGGTCTGATCTGGCTAAAACGTTCAGATTTTATCAAAGGACCCAAAGTGGATACAATTATGAATAATTCCAAATACCAGTCAGGTTTAATTTAAAACCCTACGAGTGTCAGGTAGAAAGTTGCAGATAAAGAGGGATTTTATTTTTTAGCATTACAGTGAGACCGAGAATCCATCAAACCTACAAAACAATTACTTTTCTTTTGAATTCTGGTGAAAATGGAACGGGATTTGAATCTTGACATGCAGATCAGTTCAGTGGTGAAATTCAGTTTTTATCAACTGAGACAACAGGCTAAAGTAAAACATGTTCTTTTAAAACAGGACAGTATTTATCACGCATTTATCAAAAAAAAGCCATTTTAGGGTTCATTTTAAGATTCTTTAATTGGTTTTTAAATCTTTAAATGGCCTTGTCCCGCCCTACCTCTCCCGGTTTTACATTTACGTTGTTTTAAATCTGCTCTAAAAACTCAGCTTTTTTCACTGCCTCTTGAGGTATGAAAGGGGTATGAATACTTTTGCAAAACAATGGATGTAACTTAAAAGAAGTTAACAAACACCAATGAAACATGTTCATTAAAAAATTAACTTAAAGGAGCTAGCTACACGTTTAAAGGAGCAATAAGCGATTATTCACCACTAGGTGGGACCAAAACAAGATGTGCATCTCTACCTCCGCACATATTTGCTCATAACTTTATAATGCTGTTAGCAAGAGAATGTTCGATTCACTGGGCGTGCCCTCCACCATTTTGTGCCTGGCGGGGGCATTTTATGGGCAGGGAGGGGCTAAGCCCTGAGTGGCAGCTGTTCACGTGCACGTACATGCACGAGCGGCCGGCCCGGCTATGTAAGCAAGAGACTGGAGAACAACACAGAGAGATGGTGTGTGACGTCAAACCATAGTCCATCTAAAAAGAAACCTTTAGTTCTTCACATAACAAAAACAGTTTTCTAGTTCTTTCTATCTAAAATAAATACATTTTGCTTATTGCTCCTTTAAGTACTCCCTACCAGTAGGTGACGCACACGCGCTCGCTCTCTCCAACCTTCAGTTGTACCATTTGCCCATCAGTTGCCAGATCCTTTGTTTAGTATTTGCAAACATTAAACTCACCGGTCCAGAAGGAAGGCGGTAACCTCTGTGTAGCTTCTGAGCCCCTTTGCTTCCTTAAGTCGGCACCAACGCTCAGAAGCTTGACCAATATTCACCCTCGTTTTGCTTCTTTTTTGTCCAAAATATGTAACGCTGAGAAGAAGCCATTTCTCAGCGCTATCATGGAGCTACTATGATCTGGCAACAACTGAGCTCCATCTCACATGACTTCAACCTACTGTTCCTAATGGTGCAGAATCCTTTCCTGTCGACGTTGGCATCGTAACCAGAGGTTAAAATTTATAAAACAGTTATTTATACACTTTTTTTCAGGAAAATCAATACTTCTTCTGCAGCACACTAGACGTTCTGTGGATGTTTTAATTTTGAAAAATTACTTGTTTTAATGAAAAAGTTGTTGTTCTAACCTTCAAAGTATAACCCAACTCAAATTCATATTTTTTTGCAGATAAACTGTATAAACTCGGGCAAATGGTGTTACTTTAATATTATTGTGCAATTACTTGCATTTTCATGTGAACTTGTTTAGTTCTGCAATAGTTGCCTTAAAAGTGTCTTAGTGCTGCCCTCTTGAGTTGAATGGTGGCTATTGCAGTCTAAAATTCGTATTGGTTCAAACGGTTCAAGCTTTTGTCACCATAGCCTTGCGTTCGGGTACAAAATCATGTCAGTCAGTCACACGCACCGTAGCGAGTTTCGAAAAGTGAGCATTGGGAGCATTGATTGATAGTGTTTAGCGTTGTTCGATACTGCTTTGAAATTTCCACTTAGCCACGCCCCTCCGGGTATCTTGGCACCGCCTACTTTGGTGGTATTTGTCAAAATTTGTCTGGGGGCGGGGTTATGCTTTCACATCGGGGTGAGTTACACTTTAAGCTAAAGTAAATTCAGCAGAGCTGTTAATGTCCAGAATCGCTCCTGTCACCTGAAATTATTCCTAGTTTTTGAGATTGTTTGATTATCAGCTTTATTATCACACTAAAAAAGAAAAAAAAACAAGCAAGGTGCCACCTTTTTTTTTTAGCTCACAGCCCACCCAAAAATCAGTCAATCATGTGGAAATGATTTGTTAAGCTCTAATAGACAATCTATCATCCTCCACATTTTTGTCCAAATGTTTTAAATGGTATTTTTTCTTTTTACTTGTCAACAATGTGTAGGAGACTTTGTGTGTTTAGAGTGAAGCAGGCAGCCCCTGAAATCAGAAGATGAAGAGAATGACCGTGACTGCAAGAGGCAAACATTCAAATCCCAGGGAAGACATGTGCGCATTGTGAAGCAGAGTAATCCCAATAACCCCAGACACACAGAAGCCTTGGAAACAAAGGGGCAAAATCCTGCCGCTTCGTTCACTCCTGAGATAGGTTTATTATTCAAGCAAAGGCGAACTTTGATAAACAACTTGGAACAATTTCACCAAACCTTTGGGTAATTCTCTCTAATATTCAGAGCACAATCAGCGGGGAGAGCAAGTCTTAAGGTAATGAAGAAATGTGCCACCACTGTGCCACTTGGAGGAAAAAAAAAAAAAGACCTGCTGAAAAAAAAAATGTTTCAATTATAATTAAGTGGGATAAACTTTATTAGAAAGACTGAAACTAAAATATCTCTTAATGCATGCTGGGATTAAGCAGGTCAGAGCGAGCAGGCAGGAAAAATTAAACTCTAAAGGCTTTTTATCACCATATTTCAGGAACCAAGGGTGTAAAATGTTCTAATTTGGGATACATTAAAAGCCATAAAGGTCTTTCAAAAAGATTAATGGTACTTTGCTTGGATTTAAGATAAGGGCTCCGGCTGGCTGCAAGTGCTGGGCTCCGGCTGGGCCCTCAAGGCATTCATCTATACAGTCACTGGAAGATTTGTAAGAGCGTCTGAATAACCTGAAGCATACAGGCTATGACAGTTCTCCAGTTCTTTGCCATTTTATACATTCCTAAATTCCCCAAATCGTGTTTTCTCCTCTTAAAGACACCTTTAAGGGATGGCAGCTCAACTATAGGCAGTAGATCTGCAGATAAAGTTACTAAGAGTGCTCCCAGGTCCGTGATGGGGTGACGTTGGCACTAAATGAGCCAGAGTGGCCCCAATCAAAATAATCACCCGTTTAATAATAATAATAATAATAATAATAATAATAATAATAATAATAATAATAATAAAAAGAAAATGGCAGCTGAAGCTTTTCTAGGTCACACAAAAAAAAAAAATGGTCACGGTGGTGAGAAGAGTGTGTGACCCTAAAAACGCACACGGTGGAAAAGGTGAGCAAATATGTGAAATGTTCATATTTTAAAACGATAAAATCCAGACTGACCGACGTGTTATGAGCTAAAAATTTACATTTAATGTTAGTAAAAGAAAAAAAATATAGGACAAAAAAAATAAAATCCATCCCTTATAGATTTCCTGTATAATAGAAATATATAACCATATTATTTTTACGTAATGAAGCACTTCATAATGATCTGCAGCATAGTATTACATCTCTATTTTTACTTTCATCTCATTTTTCATTTTCTTTTATATTATTTAATTTTCTTTTGTCGTTCCCATTCTTTTCCTCCCGTCATGTGATGAAAATATTTACTGATTGGTGCAATCAGCTTGAAAAGAAGCGCATCCGACAGCAGGAAATGAGCAAGTTCACATTGGTCATTACTGATGCTCTCCTTATTGCAATGTAAAATAAAGACATTTTAAATAGTTTTCCATCGAGTCCGCTGTGTGCCTTTGATCATTTTTATGGTCACTTGCTCTTCTCACCACTGGGACCTCTTTTTTTTAGGTGAAAGCAGGGGGTTAAATGACCTGGAGATGTCAGGATACCTGAAGCATGAACAAAAACACAACAAAGACCCAAAATTTGAGTGTTAACCAAAGCTTCAATAAAAAAATAATAATAATAATAAAAAAAAAATGAAAAGATAGTTTCTCAAATCAAATAAATATGTGATGCTAATTGGTTTTATTTGCAGATTCACAGCGAGCGTTTATTATTTATTTTTTCTGCTTCCTAACACAGGATTACCCGCGTTAACCAGCTCTCCTGTGGGGCTGCAGTCGAAGCGCAAAAAGGTCTCCAAAACACGCCTTCTGCTAAATTCCAAAAGCAAAAGGAAAACTCCCCCAAAACCCACTTCCCTCGACCCGCATCCTCCCCTCGTTTAAATTCCCAACATACCCTCTGCTATATTTAAAGCATTAAAGGTCTTTAATTTTGCTCTTTTTTTTATCAGTTTTAGTCGACACTCCCCGATTGTCTTTACTGGCGCTCAACATTAATGTCAACCAAGTTACCTAGGAGACAGAGCAGATCAAAGAGACAAAAAAAAAAAAAGCCCTCAAATGTCTGATTAATCAAGCCTGCAAACAGCTTATTTCTTTTAGCCTGCATGCAAGTATGAAAATGAGATTCGGAGAGCAGTACATTGTGCAGATTTGTTCATTCTTATCTGAACAAAGCCAGCGGCAGCTTATTTCATGGATCACTGGCACTGTCAGCGCTGTGGCGCCGAGCAGGTGACGGCTCCTCTTTCTGCGGCGAGAACGAAATTAGCAAAAAGTCGGCACAAATTAGCCTCTCATATTTTCAGTAATATGACATTATTTTTCATTTACTTTTTTTGATCCACTTTTCAGGATTTTTTTTAACCCCCCCCCCCCTCCCTCCCCACCCCTCCCCTCCTCTTTCTGCGTGCATCTTAGTGCCAAATCCTTTCACATCAGAGGCTGCTGAGAAATCGCACTGGAAGTACAAAGCGGGAATAAAGGAGAAGAGACAGGAAACCTCCTGCGTTCTTTGTTTACGTGGCTCCTAAAAGGCAATTCTTCCCACTCCATTACATATTAATGTAAATTAAGTGTCCATCACAGCCGTGTTTCTGTGTAGTGTTTCTCTCTCTTGTGTGGCCTCTGTGCAGCTCTGCTAAAAAAAAAAAAAAAAAAAGGTTTATTCAGAGGATTAATTCTCTGACCTTTAGAAGATTTGAAGGCAACACAGGAAAAAAAATGATGGAGCACAATGCCGGCGCTGCAGCAGCAGCTTAGGGCCACTAGGAGGGTTAAGTCAACAGCGCTGCTTTCTGTTCATACGTGTCTGGGTAGTCATGGAGATCCAAAACACGGAGCCGCAAAGCAACGCCGCCGCTCAAAGTGTGCGGGAGAAACGCAGACGGAGGCCAACCCCAGCGCCACGTTCACAGTTTGCGTCTGCTTTGTTGCGTCATTGCCGAGGCGATCACAGAACACAGTGTGCCAATTAATGCGCACAAAGACAAAAGCTGAATGAGAGCTGAGAAAAACGCGTCTCCATGTGGATGAAGTGTCAAAGCTCCTATTAACAATATGAAATAAATGATGGCTTTAAGGAAGAAATGGCCTTAAACCCATTCATAAATTTCCTATCCAGGAAGCCTCTTCCAATTAAAACGTGTGAGAGGTGGATTAACAGGGGCTATATGGCTTTGCCTCGCTAAATCACCTCCCCGAGCTGCTCCGCTGAATTTGACGTGTAAACGATTAATGACCAGCCTAATTCCTTTATCACACCACCTTAATGCCTAAATAATGTGGCCTTAGTCAACTTTGGAAAGCAGGGCTATATAAGAGAGGAATGAATATCAGATTAGGCAGCTTGTGTGTTATTTCAGGATAATTTCTTTTGGAGTGAGGCTGAATGGAGGGGGGAGAAGAAGGAGGGGAAAAAATGTCTCTAGCTGCAAAGCTTCAGTGTTGCAGGAACAACGACGGGGGTCAAAAGAGCAAGAGGTCGATCGATACCACCCGGATCGTATTGCAGACCAAGGAACACGATGTTCAAAGTTAGGGAAATATATCACATGGAACACAGGTTGAGGTCATATCACTGAGTGTGATCCTTTTAGGGTTATTGGAGCCATCTGAAGATGCCATCACAATGTTTCCTCTCTTGTCATGTCTGCTGGCAACTTTAGTTTCATGGGTCTAAACATGAGGAAATTAAGAAGAGGTTGCCAGTGCAAATTCTCAGTTATCTGGGTTATGGAAACAGCAAACAGGCTTAAATAAGAGGGCTTCTGCTCAGATTTTATTCTGAAAACGCTTCAAAGTAATGGAGTCTATTGAATATGATCAAATAATAATAATTTTTCCATGAATAAGGTATTAACAGATTTGCAGCACGCGTACAGAGAGAGACTAGCTTAGAGAGACGGACAAGAAAAGTATGTTCGTGGCTGCATTTCTAGAATTTTCTGCTGCATTCAACATCATACATCACAAACTATTAATAAGAAAATTATCTTGTTATAGTTTTGTGCAGTCAGCATTAACATTTTAACGGCAGCTTCCTGAGTGTCAAAAACATATTGTGCGGAGTGCCCCAAGGCTGTTGTCTGGGTCCATTATTATTTACTATTCTCACTAATCAGTTACCGTGTATTTTAGAGAGGGCCAACGTTGTTATATACGCAGATGATTCTGCTATATAGATGCATCTGCACACACATTGAGTTACAAACTGTATTAGACACAGAATAAAAAAATGTAGCAGATTGGGTTAAATCAAATAAACTAGAGCTAAATGCAGTAAAAATAAAATGTACGATTATTGGGTCTAATTGTATTATGAATAGAAATCCTGCAGCGTAGCTGCAGCTAATGGGGATCTGTGTTAATAAACTAAACGAAACCTATCCAGGAGTCTTTCTCAGTTTTGGTGACTCGCACTTGAGCAACCTGCAGTTGGAGCGCTGAAAAATACTCAGCGAAAGACCAATTGTCTCAGATTTAGGCCTGTTTGGTGAGGTGGATGTTGTCAAACATCAAGTCCTGTCACGTTTTTGAAGAATTTGTCACTTTTGATGAACTCCATATAAGAATAGAGCGGGTGTATTGTGATCAGGGATGTAGAATTCACAGGTAATTCAGGACAGGGTAGAGTTATCACCATATTGCAATGTAGCCTCAATACCGATACTAAGTAAAATACTCCATACCATTTTAGACACCGCTGCAACATTTATACACGTTTCTTTCTAGTTAATAGCAAAACATGATTCATTACAAAATAAGCTTAACTTAAACTTACTTTTATAGAGCAAAACCAAAAAGCGGTGGACAGTTCAACCCTCATTTAGAGAAATATATTATCTGTCACTTCCTTGTTTGGCAAGATAACATTTAGCAAAAGGGTTGATATCATTTATGGAAGTATGTACTTTTGATTTAGTCTTGCAATTATTTTATTTAATTCTAACTGCTTATCTTTAATGTGGAACTGTGTGTCTCCATGTGCATATCAATTTGCTGAAGACAAAATTAAATGTTATTTTAAAGTAAAATAAATTGTGTTTTAAAACAAATATGGCTTTTGTGCTTATAAAACTTATTTTCACAGTTTAAAGAGGGACCTGGCCCATGCCAACATATCCAGTAGCAGTATTTCTGCTTAATTATATTTTCTTCAGTGATCACCTCGAGCAGCAGGGTAAGTTCATTCTGGTTCCTGCTTATTTCTGCTCTAATTGTCAGCTTCAGTCAGGCTCCACCAGAACCTGTGTTATTATTAGCCACATTAGCACCAAACAGCTTTACGATTAAAAGAAGTAATGGAAGGGGGCACTGGTTGTTTCACTATTTATTAGCTGACTGAGCCGTCAGCTGGTTAACATGTTCCTGTGTTAATTCGTACCACGGCAGAACCGAGCAGAAGTGCATCTCAATAGAAGACTAACAGAACCACTTCCCTGGGCTATCTGTGTCAATGAGGCTATTATTTAACCAGATGGCGTTAGCTTATGTCGTACAGGAGGTTTACTACTTCACTGTTGTAGATTCAGAAGTTAAAATTACCTTTTCAAGTTCCTCCCAAACATCGGTGTTGTAGTGTTATCTTGTAGCGTTAGCTTGTAGTTAGCGTTACAATAGCGTAGCATGTGGCATCGCGTGGCAGCATTTCGTTTTTTTGTTGTCCGTCTGCCTTTGGGAAAGTTCCTCAGAACAACACTGAATGTCTCTGTTGTTGCAGCGCTGCGGTCGGAAAAGTGTCACAATTTGGGTAAATGTCAACGGGTCAGTTAATATCGATTTTGCCACAAACGAGTATCTTTAAATAAGTTGTTTTTTTATATAGATTATTTTGACAGCCCTATGACAGGTTATGTTACTTTGGCAGTGACATCAGTGTCTCTCTTGAGCTTTTGTTTATAATTAGAACTCTGACCAACATCGTTGGTGAGTATTGGCTCTTGTGGTTAAATTTTTGATCATGACCAAAAGCCCAACAGGGCTTAGCTGGTAATCAAACTGTGTTAAATAAGGTGATTATTTTCCCACAGCATAATATCTTCCTACACTCGTTGAAACGAAAGGCACATAAGTCATTGCAGGATGGTCAGTAAATGCAAACTGTGTAAATTGCAACAAAAACCATTGGGAAAAAAACTTGAGTCAGGACGAGTGAATTATTAGCACTGTTAAAAAGATGGAGACAATCTTTTTAACTCAAAGCCTCAAAATCCAAACAGACTCCATTTCCTGCCAGCTAACTGTCAAGTAAAGGCTACTAGTGCCACAAAATAAAAATAATGTACCTTTTAATGAAGACACCCCTCTTTCAGTTGTATTGTGCTGAACACATTTATTGGTATCCCTGGTATAGATGTGCAAAAAGCCTTAAAATAAATCAATCTTTCATTTCAGTGGCATTAACTTAAATTCACAATTTTTTGTTGAAAATTTAGAATTTTTAAATACAACCTTTAAGAAACCTCACATCTAGAAACAATTGTAATAAGATCCCTGGTGTTACCTATGTTGCTAATACTTTACATTACCTTTTTTGCTAAAAGAGCAGCATCTAGTCATCCACTGCAGCATTTCACAATATTGAAGCTTTAAGAGGGACGGATCCTTGATCAGACTCAGAAGACTTAAGTCGCACTTTTTTTTCATAGTTTGTCCAATCCTGTGACTTATGGTTATGTTTCTGTGACTTATATATGTTTCTTTGCTGTTTCTTTGCTGTTCTTTGCTGTTTATGACAAATTTTTTCACTGATGCGACTTACATTCCGGAGCGACTTATAGTCCAAATAATACGGTAGTTTCCGATGCAAGGCTCTTAAACAAGTTCCCTTGGACCTTTGGAAGAGAAAAAAGGCCCATTGCACCATACTTCACAGTAGATATACGTCGCTTTTCCTCATGTTCAACTTTTGTTTTACACCAGACGTACCAGGAGTAGAAACTCAAACTTAGTCTCATCTGAACAAAGCCCATGGCTCCAGGTGAAATCCCAGGAGAGTTCAGCAAACACATTTCAAACATTGAAAACAAAATGCTTTTTTTCTTCCACTAGTTGTTATGTTGGCATCTAGATAGCATCTAACAGTTGTTATGTACATTTGGTAAGGGTAACATCTTTGTGATAGTTTTCTAACAGTCTTGATCAGTGGCTAAAGGAGATAGGCCTCCATGTCACATCAGGTTTATATCCAAGGAAAACAGGGAGTTATGGATTACTAGAACCTCCAATGAATGTAAAAATAAAGTATGAGTTAAAAATGCTTAAGTTATATTTGTTTTAAGGGGTTTTAAATGTGCCATTGATAATTTAGGTAAAAACAATACTTTCTTAATGCTAATTTTTTTTTTTCCCCAATAAATAAATGTGCTCACATTGATGGCTGGATTTCTTCCAATTTTTCTAGTTTAAGGCATTAGCAGATTACTTTATTTTCAAGGGTTTTAAAAAACATTTATCAGTGGTACGGCGGTACTTGAACAGCATCTTCTTTAAAACTGCACAGTGTTTTGCTGATTTCCATGTTCATCAAACAGTTAGAATTAACACACTGTCTGCTAAAGTGTTCAGTATGAGGAATTGCTGCAAAGCCATTGGCAATGCAAATTTCCTATCACGAAAACATGACATTTAAGATTAGGATATTACACCAAACTGATAAAAAGCACATTTTTAAAACACAAATGTGGGCTTATTGAAAAGTATGTTTAATACTTGCTTAAAGGCTGTTATTTACTTTCAAAAGATGCTTTTATTCCGACAAATGAGCCTCACCATGGGGAAACGACTGTCTTTACATATATATATATATATATATATATATATATATATATATATATATATATATATATATATATATATATATATATATATGTTTTATTGCTTGTATGCCTATGATTTTCTGCCTAATTAAAAAGCATGAAAATGCACACAATGGGAACAATCACCTATAATAACCTGACTTTGATTTTAAACAAATTACATCCCCTCCTCTCCAGCTGTTGAGTTAAGCAGCAATAGACGAATCGTAATAGGATTTCTTGGACACCCAGTGATAATTTCAACCCCAAATATCCGCAGCTAGCTAAAAATCACTGCGACTTCAAATTAAGATGACTAATGGATAAATCCAAATGCTGCAGCAGGCACCTTTGTGTTGCTGTATTCCCACATAACTTTATCACTCCTCTTTTTTTGGGGGGGGGGGGGGGGGGGGGGGGTCTTGAGGAGAGCTTTCTGTAATCTTGCCTTCACTTCAACAAACAGAATTACATGGCGAGGAGAAAAAAGGGAGCCACTCTGGGAGGGGAGGCACAGAAGAGCAGGCATGGCTCCACTTCCTTCTCTATTAATCTGATCCTAGATACACATGTCACGTCATCTTTAGGGAATAGACAACAACGGGGGGAAAAAAATCTCCAAAAGTTCGCCTGCTTTGTGCAAGTTCCATTATCTCGCCCCTTCTGAGTAGGGGAGGCTTATTAGCAAGCTTTGAACTCACACTTAGAATAATATGCCATCAACAGTTTTATAAGCTAATTAGAAAAAAAACAGTTTAATTAATGAGTGACTGGCAATAAAATGGCAATCATGAAAAAAGAAACCGAGGGTGCTAAGCTTCCACTACCACCAATTAAGGCCTAATTACAAACAAATTATATATGTGTTTTGCTGTGGGCTTTAATTTAAAAAAATGCTTTAATTAAAAGAGAAAACATGCTAATTAATTAAACAGCACACAAATCTACATTGAAAAGTATGCTTTGTCTATCAAGTAATTAATGAAATACAATAATCCAAATGAGATTCCCAGGCATTTGATAAAAGCTTAGTACCCATTTCAAAAATCCATTTCAAAATTAATAGGCCAACATTTAATGTGAGTCATACTGAGATACAATATAAGTTCATTCAGTGATAAATTGCTTATGCTGAAGGAGAAACGAACAAAGAGGAGAGTTACCCTAAACTCTCTGCGAGGTAGCCTGGAGGAAACGGGGGAGTCACGCCGGCGCTCTGATGTGGGGCGGGGACACTTTCCATCTGATAAGGCCCACTTTCCACAAAAAGCTCAGCTCATTAATTTTTTGATTACAAACAGAAGGTGGTGAGAAGAAAAAAAAGGTGTTAAATAACATAAATATCATGAAACCCTCTTAGTTCGGCTCTTTGTTTTAACTAAGCCACCATGTCTCCTCTGACAAAATGCCGCAGCACCTTTGTTCTGCGACGTTTAGGCGAGGCTTTGCAAAGGGTAGATTTCAAGGACAGCGGGGCTTTTCCTTTCAGCTGCTGCTGCCTATTGAAATATGAGCTCAGACATAATGAGGGATGTTCTATAACCATCCGCTCGCTCAAAAAGCCACAGAAACGGCTCCTGCTAATGCATATTCATACGGCTAATTATTGTGCAGCCAATTAGGAGGGGCCGGTTTTCAAACAGTTTGACTAATCAGGTTAATCTGGCTGAAAACTGCTTCTAAAGAAAGGTCCACCAGCAAAGGTCCTTTCCGAACACTGGAGCCCACAATTAAGCCTCAACTGGGTGTTTGGTATGTTGTTGCATACGCCGCCTTTCAATTTATTCAAACCTCTTGTCACATTAGAGCCACAAACTTTGTGTTGTTTTATTGGGATGTATTGGGATTGCCAGTCCCGTGTGGTTAGTGGTGACTTCACTGACCTGTGGAGGTTTTCATTTTAACTTGTGGGGTCTTTTATTTTAAACTTCCCCTTTATCCAGCAAAGACGCTTTACACACACCTGCCATTCAGCTATGCTTATTGCAGTTACCCCAACTGATCCACTAGTATGGGGTAAGATAACTGTCAATATAAACGTATGTGTAGATCTCTGAATTTGTAAATGTAAATCAATAAACATGTATAAATATAAGATTTGTTTCTGTTCCTGGTTGTCAGCTGACATCAGATGTTTCATCTGTCAGAATGCAAGTTTAGAAGTTACGAATACAAGTTACAGCTTTGCAACAGTACAAGTACAAATCACAAATTTACGAGTACGAATCTACAACCCCTGATAAAGCTGTTTTACACTCCTCACCAGTTGGAGGCAGTAATGCACCTGAAGGTTTTTCACCAACCGCCATTAAAGAAGAAGAAGAGAGAGAGAGGAGGCAGAAGAAAACAGCACCTGCGTTCTCACAGACGAAACATCTGTTGTCACATCATCATCATCATCTCCGCCACCAACTGGTAGGGTGTGTAATAGCGTCATCAGGGGTTGTAGATTTGAAATTTGTGATTCATACTTGTAAATGTGTGATTTGTACTTGTAAATGTGTGATTCATACTTGTAAATGTGTGATTTATACTTGTAAATGTGTGATTCGTACTTGTAAATGTGTGATTCGTACTTGTAAATGTGTGATTTATACTTGTAAATGTGTGATTCGTACTTGTAAATGTGTGATTTATACTTGTAAATGTGTGATTTGTACTTGTAAATGTGTGATTTATACTTGTAAATGTGTGATTTGTACTTGTAAATGTGTGATTTATACTTGTAAATGTGTGATTTGTACTTGTAAATGTGTGATTCATACTTGTAAATGTGTGATTCATACTTGTAAATGTGTGATTCATACTTGTAAATGTGTGATTTGTACTTGTAAATGTGTGATTCATACTCGTAAATGTGTGATTCGTACTCGTAAATGTGTGATTCGTACTTGTAAATGTGTGATTCATACTCGTAAATGTGTGATTCGTACTTGTAAATGTGTGATTTGTACTCGTAAATGTGTGATTCATACTTGTAAATGTGTGATTTATACTAGTAAATGTGTGATTTGTACTTGTAAATGTGTGATTCATACTTCTAAATGTGTGATTTGTACTAGTAAATGTGTGATTTGTACTCGTAAATGTGTGATTCGTACTTGTAAATGTGTGATTTGTACTCGTAAATGTGTGATTCATACTTGTAAATGTGTGATTTGTACTAGTAAATGTGTGATTCGTACTTGTAAATGTGTGATTCGTACTTGTAAATGTGTGATTCGTACTAGTAAATGTTTGATTTGTACTTGTAAATGTGTGATTTAGACTTGTAAATGTGTGATTTATACTAGTAAATGTGTGATTTGTACTAGTAAATGTGTGATTTAGACTTGTAAATGTGTGATTTATACTAGTAAATGTGTGATTTGTACTCGTAAATGTGTGATTCGTACTTGTAAATGTGTGATTTGTACTCGTAAATGTGTGATTCATACTTGTAAATGTGTGATTTGTACTCGTAAATGTGTGATTTGTACTTGTAAATGCGTTATTCGTACTAGTAAATGTGTGATTTGTACTTGTAAATGTGTGATTTAGACTTGTAAATGTGTGATTTATACTAGTAAATGTGTGATTTGTACTTGTAAATGTGTGATTCGTACTTCTAAAGTATTCGTACTTTCACAGATGAAACATCGGATGTCACACGTATGTATGAGCTGACAACCAGGAACAAATACAAATCTTAAACATATTCACGTTTATTGACTTACATTTATAAATTCAGACACCTATGCACACATTTGGCAGTTATCTGACCCCATACACCAGGGGGAACCCAGTGAAACTGGAACATTTCACCACTTGTCATTTTCACTTGTTGCCACAGCACAGAGCCGTATACCGTAACCTCAGCCCCGTCCCTCGCTACACCGAGAAGTCTCAGGTACTCATCTACTGAGATCTAGCCATTCATTTTAAAACTAATTTTGACAGACTGAGTCACAGTTGCGGACAAAGTAGGGCTGGTGTATTATTAATCCCGTTATTCCTTCACTACCTGTGTGGAGCAGGCATTCAGGTTGGCTGCCAGGAGCAGAGGGGGGTGCTGCCCTACGTGATCCCGAGGACATTTTGACTCTTCAGTTGTTTTTAGTTTCAAGCTATCAATTACGTAATGAGTCAATCTGATATGCAAACCTTGAAAACTGTTTAGGTTTATGTTTTAAGGCGAGTTATCAAAATGTGCGGCTCGTTGCAATGCTGCTGGATCTGACTCTGGCTCTTTGCTGAACTGCTTGGCCACCCCTGATCTAGACCAACACAGTGTAGTGAACAACTGTGAAGTGAAATAAAAAGCATACTTGGTTTTCAGATATTTTAAAATAAACAAAATAAAATAAATAAATAAAATAAACCATTACAAAAGCTGTGCATGTATTTGTATTTCACACCTCTTTACTCTGGTACCCCTTAATAATATCCAGTGTAAGCAATTGCCTTTAAAAGTTACCCAATTGCTAAAAACCTGCTAGTAAATCAAATCCATCTGTTCTCTGAAGGCCTCGGAGGTTTGTCAGAGAACATCAGAGAACAAACAGCCTCATGAAGACCAAGGAAGCATCAGGCAGGTCAGGGAGAAAGTTAAGGAGAAGTTTAAAGGGGAATTAGTATTAAAAACCAACTGATGATGTCCCAGAACATCTCACAAACAGGCAAACCTACCAAGACGTGGAGCTCCACCTAAACTGACAGGCCAGGCAAGGAGTGCATTGATCACAGATCGCAGTGAAAAGAACCCTTGTAACTCTGGAGGAGCTGCAGAGATCCACAGCTCAGGTGGAGGATGCTGTTCACACAACTATCGGTCAACAAACCTGGTGTTCATGAAGAAAATGGCAAGAAGACTTTAAAGAGTCCTGTAAAAGTGTTCTACAAGCCTTGCAGGGGGATACATGGTGGTTGATGTGTTTAAAGATCAATAAAGGTGAGAGATTTTAGTTCTGATGCGTTTTTTAGAAACAAAAAGTCAGATTTTTAAGTATTTCATTCATGTCCAGATCAACAGTCAGAGCCACCCGGGGGATTCTGATCATCACTGATAAAAACTGTAAATTACATTATGAATGAATGCATGGTCAATACGTCTTGTGACAGACGCCTCAGTTTAAAACTAGAAAAAGGATGGGTGCCCAACATCTAAAACCGACAAAAAGTACAAAATTTCACTTAGAAAGACAAACATTTTAGTTAAAGGAAAACAAATCCTATCTGCAGTTTTTGCAAAGGAAAACCCTAAAAAGCTCTGTTTAAACGAGGTGTAAATTATTATTTATTTACCTAAAACTGAGAAGGTTGTTATTTCGTTGTTGCATCTTTGGAGCTGTTAATACCTTCCCTTTTAAAAGGCATAAATTAATCCGAAAACAAAGGGCTTCCAGCTTTGCAAAAATATTTAAAAGCTGTGATGAGTAAAATAATGAATAAAAAGAAATGGCAACACTGAAGCTGTGCATCAAAGAAGTTTGACGGACGGAGAAGAAAATATCTCAGAATTTGTTTTGAGCCTTCACAACAGGTTTTTTTTTTCTAATCTAATTATTCTAATGCTAAGATTTAGAAAAAAAGTAGAGCAAATGGAAATCATTAACTGATTTGAGGGAGCTCTAAACAACGGGAACATTTTTCCCTCTAGAAAAGGCGGGATTCTGACAGCGAGCTCTCCATCTCCCTTTCATTCCCCGTTGCTTTGAGGAGATAAGAGGGACTCCGTAAGACTGAGGATGTAAATACATTAAAACATTGTCGCCCAACGTGTCCCAGCATTTTCTTTACAAAACCAAGCCTACAGGGACAAACGGGACTCCTTACTTCTCCATAGCTGTCTGAATGCCTTTGCGTTTCTTTTTTTTGTAAAGAAACCCTTTTCCCATTCTTGGAGAGAAAAGCCTGCCACGATCATGTCTCGGCGTTACGACCGTAAACAAATTAAACATCTAAGCCTCTCTGTACCAAATGAGGCCCTCAGTCTGAACCCTGAAATTGATTCTGGCCACAGTGGAGATCATTGATCCTGTTCCGTCTCTGTGTTCCTGTCAAACGTGACAGCAGTTATGCAACGAATGCCATCAGGCCAAACGATGTAGCGTTAAAAAGAACATTTCTATAGCTTTCCAGCAGGAACGCTGAAGTAAAACGCGCACAACTTTGCATCGCTTTGGTTTCAGGGACTTCGCCGTGGTCCATTTCCCCTGAAATGAAGTTATCGCTGCTCAGCAAAGACTTGCTGCTGCCAAACTGCTGTCAGGTCCCATCACGGTTCTGGCAAGGCTGGAGGCAGGTGCCAGGGAGGGGAGAACCTCAGCTCGGGCTAAAACCAATCCACCAGCTCCATAAGAGGCTTTCAGGAAAGTACGGAGCAGGTGCCACTCAGCAGAGCTTTCGTCTAGCTCCCCCATATTTGAACAATCTGCCGGTGGTTAAAATGGGAATGTGAAAGGAGCGATGTCTATTAAACCCCGGAGAGACTGGAGCGTGTTGGTAATACCAGTTCAACCGTTTCTAAAGCGGCTTTTTAATGCCCTAAATCGGGTTCTTCCATCCGGAACGGGTCAGGATGTTTCCAGGAAAGGACACGCCTGGGGAAAAGAAAGTGCACCCCAAATGGAGCCCCAAAAAAAAAAAAAAAAAAAGTAGAGACAGAACGAATGATGACGTGTGATTAATGAGACCGGGTGTACAGTATACAGTACTGGCCGGTCCAACAGCAGAAAGTTGAGAAATGTGTTTGTTTTTACACTGCTGTGAAAAAGTATGTGCTCCCTTTCAGATTTCATCCATTTTTGCTTTTTCGTCACACTTAAACGTTTTAGATTTTTCATTTAATTTAATTTAGATTACATTTGTTATATCTGAAAGAGATAACATGAGTAAATGCAAGGATTCAATTATTAAGGAATAACAACCTATCCTAACCAACCTGCCCTTATGTAAGAAAAGTAATTACACCCTAAACCTAATAACCATGTGTGATAACTCACACTAGCTACGTTTACATGGACAAAAGTAATCGGAATAAAGTGTGGTGAAGATTCTCAGTCATCCAGGTCATGGTCATTCCAAAAAAAGTTAAAAAACAAAACAACTGGACTTTTTCCAAGGTTTGAAGATGTTTCGCTTCCCATCCAGAAGGTTTTCTCAATTTAAAATGTCTGGATTAGCGTGGAGTACCAAGCTTTTTGTAATAATCAGAATAAACGGCCGATCAGAATAAAAAAAGCGACAATCGGAATATTGTGATCACATTAAACCCAATCAATAATCCGAATGAGAAGGGGGGTTTATGCTGCTTGATAATCCGATCAGCATGCATATAAACGCTTGTCAGGATCAAGTTATTCAAAACTGACCCGAGTGCACACGTACACCCAACGTAAACGTGACGCATTTCCGCGTTGGCGAGTGGCGGAAATGCGTCGGGAAGCAAAACTGTCACAGCTCCCGATAAAACCTTTCTGTGCGAAAATAATAAGAGCTTAAAATTGTTGCTTACTCGGTAACGTTTCAACCTTAATTAAAACATCGTGTAAGTCCAGCCTTGGCGCTCGAAAGACAACAAACTCGTTTAATACTGCTTTGTTTACTATTTTTGTAGTTTAGCAAAGACTTCTTCTTCTGTGTTTTTTTTAGGGGAATTTGATTACTGTGCATTGTTATATTCTGAATAAAGCCAGGTGCGTATACACGCATATTTGCGCATATAAACAATACAATGCGATTATTTAATCCCAATACATTTTGATCCGATCGTGACATTTTGTGCATGTAAACATAGCTAGTGAGTCTTTGACATCACTGTGGAAGAATTTTGACCAGCTCTTCTTTGCAGAGTCGTTTTACTTCGGCCATATTGTTTTTTTAAAGTATGACCAGACTTTTTAGGGTCACTCAACAGCATCTCAATCAGATTTAAATCCAGATTTTGACCAGCCTCTTCAAAACTTTATTCTGTTCATGCTGCATAACCTGAGGATGCTTGAGCTTAAGGTCGGGAGCAGAATTCAGGGTTTCATCAACTACTGCGAGTCTTCCAGCTCCTGAAACAGCTAAACAGCCCCAGACCATCACACTACCATCGCTGCAACAGGAAGTGGATAAAAATATCTGATCTATGGAATCTTTTGGACTCCAGCGAGTCACAGCGAGAACAAACAAACGTTGAAAACCTGGAACCGTGGTGAATTGTTTCCAGGCGTGACCGGCCTACCAACGTTACTTGTTAGAGTGCATCGACAACTCTTCCAGGAGGTCACAAAAGAATCTAGAACAACATCTAGAGCTCTGCAGGCTTCACTTGACTCAGTTAAGATCAGAGTTCAAGATTCAACAATAAGAGAGAGAGACGGAACAAAATGGAGGATCCGTGGGAGAGATCCTAGGTGAAAACATCTGCTGACCAAGATGAAGACAAGAAAAAGAAAGTGTGTGGCAGATAATATGTAGCGTAAAGCTAAAAGAAGAAGTGATGTTTGACCTAGCAAGTTCAAGTTAACTTAAAGTGATTATTATGGGATGGAATAAAATCAGACTGCAAGTTGGAAACAAGATGAAACATGAGACTTTTACAGGCATCAGGGGACTGTTCTCACAGCAGGGGGCCACTGAATAAAAGCCCCTGCGGTGCCACGGACCCCCGCAGCGCTGAGCTTCTTACGGCCTGAGACCCGCATGAAGGAGTGGCAGCCGTTTCCTCACTGCCTCGCCTTGAGCTAGCAGCACGCTCACTCCTCACAAAATCAAATTCTTCCAACTGGACGGCCCAAAGTCAACCAAACTGGCACAGACAGGTTTGGCAAAGAGAATGAACAGGGAAAGTTTAGAATGGTTTATTTTTAATGTGTTGTAAAGCTGGACCGAGGTAAAAGACCTGGAGCTAACAGGCTAGCTCGCTAGCATTCTTGAAACAAAGCTTTGTCCGTGTGTTTTTACGGTTTTAACAAACTTTATTTTCATAAGGGTTTTACACACCGATGGGATTTTACTGTTTGTGTTGTCTGGTCTGCTCATTATGACCAAATTGAGCTTAAAAGTCTTTTTAAATTAGGGTTGAATGTCTGCTAGCTTTAGCGCTATTAGCTTCTTACTGATAACTTCCGGGTATTGAACATTCTGTTTGTTTCATTTAGCTCCGCCATCGTTCGATAGTGCTACGAGCGTTAGTCCAGCATTAACAGGGAAGATTAATGTCCATTTAATGGTGCTTGTGTAACGTTAAGATTAAACTCAAGCTAATGTAAACATTGTCCACAGGAAGTCCCCTGATAAGTAATTTCCGGTTGATTGTTATTAATTTAGTGGATTAATCCTAAATTACCAATTTGATCCTAAATAATTTCCTGGAGAAATAATCACATTAATAAAAATCAAGTGTCTTAAAGGGTATTGATTTCTACTTACCAAATCATTCTTTAAATGTTATTTCCTCAAATAATGTTTTATACAACTCAGATTTTCATTGTGAATGGGTTGAAACACATACCAAATGTTGTTCTAAATTAGTTAAGATAATTTAACCTCATTCCACGTTCTTTAAGATGAACTTTGGTTCTTTGACTTAGATCTGCAGTGAACCAGGATTCACTGAATCATTCTGATGATGGTTTTCAACTATTTAGTTTGACTTTATGTTTCTTTTGTGTGTACATAGTTCCTTAGCTTCTTTTTTATCTTAATTTTGCTTAATAGTTTAGTTAAGTTTAAGTAGAGAGGATTTGTTGATTGAAATGTAGTGTTAATTCAGATAAACATCATTTTATAGTGATGTTCTCTGGATGTGTCATTTTATTTCTGTTAATAAATTTTTGAACTTGAAGAGAAGTTGTCACTCATTTATTCTATGTGTGTGCAGAGTTTGATGTTAAGAGAACGCCAGTGCTCAAATCATCAACTATTGTCCTGATATCAGCTGTCTGGGCTGATATTCACCAGACAATACCTAAAAGACAGAGAATTATTTGTTAAACATTAAATAACTTAAACAGTGTGTAATAGCACAAGAGCCTAGTCCAAGTACAAACTGACATTGCTAAATATTTAGATGATGCTGTGGCACGGGCGTTAAAATAGCTCCGTTGTGCTAGAAAACTCTCAAACGTAACTAAATTAAATCAATTCTGCAAAGAAGAGTGGGTCCAGATTTCTCCACAGTGATGGAAAAGAGACCCTGCCAGTTATCAAACAGGGTGGAACAAGCAGCTATTATCTTTAGGGGGCAATTACTTTTGCATACAGGGCCAGGCTGGTTTTAATTGCTTTTTTTTCTTTTAATTAATTAAATAAGCAAACATGTAAGAGAAAAATGCTTTTTGACAGTACTGTACGTTGGCAAGTTTTTAATTTTTTCACTTTTATTTGCTGCTCTTGAACGTTATTATGCAGACTTTGATACCCAGGCAAATTATAATCACATTTAATTGTGTAAATAATGTTCATATCTGAATTAAATCAAATTCAAAACAAACTCATAAAAATTACAAATACAGGTCATTTGTGAGCTGAACTCAGAAATGTATTATTTGCCTTTCAGAGTTGAATTCATGGCCAAACTCAGACCAATTTCTGTTTCTTTATATTTGACACCAAATACTTTTTTGTAAATACATAAAAAATGACGGTCCTAATTTAATTAGGCCAAGTTTTGAGTGATGCTTTATTCACAAGTTTCATTATTTAGAGTGACATTTTACCAATGTGTTTATTTGCAAAAAATCTAATAAAATCAAACAAACACCATTTTTTGAAAGAAGATTTTTCATTTAGACCAATGGTCTCAATCTCCAGTCCTGGAGATCTGGTGTCCTGCAAGCTTTAGATTGCAGGGCAAACTGCAATCAACCTGGCTAGCATGCAGCCAAGCTCTGCAGAGCTCTGCAGAGCTTGGCTGCATGCTAGCCAGCTAGTTTAGCCACTTGATTCAGAGGTTGCAGGTCACCGGCCCTCGAGGACTGGAGTTTGAGACTGTAGAGATCGCGGCAGCCTTAACTCACTCCTCATGGAGCTGGTAAGCGTGACGTAAACAAACGGGGGTAAAAATATGTGGTAAGCTCTTGTGTTTTTAATGAAAGCAAAATTTTGGGTGTTATTAAAACGAAAAGGCGCCGCCTCCCTTTTAGCAACTCTGCTGAAATCCTTCCCCAACAACAAAACCTGCGTCGACATTTTGCTCTTCTGTTTTGTGTTGGTCTCGTGATAAAAGCTCGTGTGACGCTGCGAGCAACATAGAAACACAAAACAAAGAAGTTTAGGTTTTTGACGCAGGTCAGCGCTGTAGCTTTGTGTGTTTTAAACCAGAATTATATGTGTGGGTGTGTGTGTGTGTGTGTGTGTGTGTGTGAGCTACATTTTATGCTAAATTACTTTCAAGCCACTCGATCTTCGACGCCAGCCGAGCCGCTTAGTTACAAAACTTCAGGCAGTGCATTTAGGGACACGTACACTTCAAAGGTATGAAACTCTTACCTGGAGAATGATTTAACAGTGGGCTTGAAAGCAATGTAGCCCTTCATTAAAAAGCAGAGCCAAAAGTCCTTTAGACACTGCAGCACTTCAAAACTAAGGGGAGGGCTTTCCATTAACTCAATAGGAAAAGGGCTGCGGGACTGAATGGCGGATGTCTGCGTCTGTTTTTGTTCCTCTCTGTCTTTGCAGCAAAAAATGGCCACGGATCCATTAGCTTGATTTGTCACAGCGGGCGCACCCCAAAGATCGCTTATCTGCTGAACGTACCTCTCGAGTGGCGAGTCTGTCGCTCATCTCCTCCGCCTTTGCAACGTCCCCTTCAGCGATGGCCTCCTCTATGCTCTTTTCCAGGCCGGACTGCGGAGCAGATGGAGGGGGGGGGAGAGAGAGATTCAGATTTTTTTCTTTTTATTTAAAATATGGATAGAGAGTGAGAGAGAGAGAGAAGAAAAAAATCAAAGTAACTTGAAAATTCCCCAGGGCCTTATTTTTAATATGATCGCCATTACTACAAATATGTAGATTTCGCTTCACAAATGAAAACCTCTTTGATTGGATATTAGTGAGGAAATCTTAGAAATGCTACAGGAGATTACCAAACATAAATGTGATTCTTTAATTACATATTTCCATTACGGACCCGAGAGGAGGAAGAGGATGAAGAGGGGGCGGGGGGGGGGGGGGGTGCTGACAAGCCCCCGGTTACTGATGGAAAGCCATCTCTGCTGCAAGGAGCCCAAATTTTCATCACAGCAAGTAAAATACACCAGAACGCAGCTGTAAATATTAATACGCTCCACTAATGTAGTTCAAGAACGGTTATTAGTACACTCGCCCCAAGTTTCTCACAAACAAGCTCAAAAACTCAGAAATAATTGGTCAGAAACTCGTTTGAGGCTGGCTATTGGATCAGGACAACGGTGCAGTGGCTAGCAAAAATATCCTAAATAACCTCAAAATACTCACTGTGATTACAAAGTGGCCTTCTTAGACATATACTGTTATTTTACTGACAATCACCCAATGATTTAAAACTATAGTTATCATAAACATAGTATTCACACCCCTCTACTTCTACACATTTTGACGCATTACAAACACAGACTTTAATGTATTTTATATGCTAGCCTGACACCAGGTAGAGCATAACTGAGTTATTCATCATGCATTACATTATTCAGCCTCTCCTGAGTCAATACCATGTAGAACCAACTCCAGCTGGTAATCTGGATGGATTTAGACCAGCCCGTTCCATCAGATAAACGTGATCTGAGCCACTGTAGCTCTGACTGAGTTTAGCGTCGCCATCCGGCTGGAAGGTGAACCTCTGCCTCGACCTCAAGTCTTCTCAGCGTCTGAGAGGTTTCCCTCCAGAGTTGAGCCGTATTTAGCTCTGTTCATCTCCTCTGTCCCTGCTGAGAAACGGATCCCCACAGCATGATTCTGCCACCGCTGCGTTTCGCCAAAGAGACGCCGTGTTCAGGCTGATGTAATGTGGTTTTGCACGTGGGTCAAAAACTAAAATTCTGGGCTCATCTGAGCAGAGCGCCTTCTTCCACGTATCATGAGCTGTGGCAGACTGCAGGCAGGAGTTATCACGGCTTTCTTTAAAAACTGCTTTTGTTCTGGCCACTCCGCCACTATCAGCAGGTTTTTTGGGGCGTCCGCAGAGTCTCCCACCTGAGCTGTGGACCTCTGCAGCTCTTCCAGGGATAACATCTGTGCCTTAATAACATTTTAAGTTTAGGGGGACCTCCGTGTCTTGGTGGGTCTGCAGGTGGTCCATCCTGTCTCCATGTTTGGATGATCAGAGCTCTGGGAGACGTTCACAGATAAGGATCTTATTTTAGAACTGTGTTTGTTGGTCTTTATGATGCTGTTTGTTCACGGATGTTCTCTAAAGAACCTCTGAGGCCAGAAACAGAACAGCTGCTGAGATACACACAGGTGGACCATCCACTAACTAGGTGACGTTTGAAGGTTTTTTATTGATGAGTCAGAGTAAAAAGGGGCTGAATATTATTATTATTATTATTATTATTATTATTATTATTATTATTATTATTATTATAGAATTTTCTTCCAAGTCACAATCATGCTCCATTTTGACCTGGTTTATCACATAAAATACCAAATATATTAAAGTGTCGTTATAACAGAGTGAATAAGATGAAGGGCTATAAATACCTTTGTAGGTCACTTTATTTTGTTGATAAGCCGAGTTCTATTTCCTTTTTCTTATATTGTATTTTTTAACCCCAATCATCAAAAGCACAAACTTAATTTTATGCTTTTTTTTCATAAATTAGGTACAAAAGGCTCCAAAATGATCAAACTCCTTAAAACTCATCTTTCTCTGGATCAGTTCTAACGTTCGAGGTTGGAATATTTTTGCTTCTTTGGCTCTTTGCTCATTTATTCCAATCAAAAAAACAACAACTTTAATTTAATTATCTGAATACGGATTCCTCCAAACTAACGACCATCTGTTATAGAAGCGGCGTTTACATATCTTTCAGTTACAGAGGCTCCACGAGGCACTCTGACACTGTCGCCTTTTGTCTGGTAACATTTAGACTTCTTCTCGCGAGGAAAAAGAAAAAAAATCACACTTTCATCTCAAGCACAACAGAAAGGGTAATCTTATCACTAAACGTCACAGAACATAATCCCTAATATTCTTCTCTCTGTCAGGCTGAATCGTTACAAAGGGTTCTCCGGATCCACACGTCAAATCGCATAAGACAATCAGAAGACACCGCGGCACAGAGGCACAAAGGATGTAAAGGTGTTACTAACAGCTGCTATAGAGACAGAATTAAAGCTCAGAGGACAAGTTGGAAGGCAGGCTTTGTTACCTTCGGAGGCGGCTTAGAGCACGCAGGGGGTTGAAATCGATCGTTCACACCAAAGTACTGCTTCAGCTCCTTCCAGTGCTGCTCCCGTTCGCCCTGTTGCTCCCTGACAACAACGTCCGATTCCGTTAACACTGAATATATGTGGACAAACAACACCGTGATGCAAGGGTCTAAACTACAACTTAACAAGCTTCTACCTGCTAAAATAGACCCACATGTTTTGCATGCAGTAAATGGCGACAGGCTTTTAATCATGAAAAACTACGAATGTATCGTTTCATCCAGAAAAACAACACAGACTCGGAACGTGTGCGTAGGGCGGGTTGTATCTTTAATCTAAATGATTTGGCACCAAGGACACAGACATATACCATAAATCAGCCTGGGTCACGTTGAGTTTTCCATTTCTAGTACTTTTAACTTTTCACGGATCCCATTTCTAGATTTTTCTCAGTCCTTTTTTTTATAACATTCAAAATTTAGACATTTTTGAGTTAAAAAATGACCTGAGATTGTAGCCAATCATAAACCATGACAATGCTGTGGATTTATTTAGATTCAGCAGTGAGCTGGAGGGCAAAGAAAGATCACATGTGGGTTCCTCAACGCTCCATTGTCGGGAGATTTTTATTCTGCATATATTTATGCTTCCAAGATCAGATTATGGAGTATTACAACATCTCTTACAGTATGTTTGCTGGTGACATTTTTTTTTTAGTTTCTTGTCACTACATGACCACAGTCTGTAAAGGGCGAATTTGTGACGTGGCAAATAAAATATAAGGGTTGTGAATTAGGACTCTACATAAACAGGCCTTCGTTTTTCAGCAATTGAGCTTTTTCTGGAAAATGAAAAAATGTCATTAAACTCAGAAACTTTCCCTGCTATTTTTTTTTTTTTACTATTCATCCAGACATGGAGAACGATAAAATCTAACCGTATACTTCTGCAAACCGTTGAAGACTAAACAGAAGCAATGAGTTCAGTGCAGAGGGATCAGCAGTTAGTTGAGTTTATAAGAACACATGTGCGTTTTTGTTTCACAGCTTTTGTTTAGGCATTGTTTAAGGATTTAAGTGCATCGCGTTCATCTCATAGTGGTTAACTCATCACATTTTTAAACACTGGCCCCTTTCATTGTAGAGTAAAATCTACATGCTGGTATTGTGAATAAGAACCAAAGGTAAGTTTGATAGCTATTCTTGACTACGCTGCTGATTTCCAGCTTTCATACCGTTTCACCTTTAAGAGCCTTTAACTACTAATGTATTAACAGTTCTTTAGGTCAGTCATCATGACATAATGACCTATAATTAGACTTTCCTCTGACTCTTTACCATAAACACACCTACAAGCACTAAGCAGGTAGGGAATGAACGGATAGATGGACGACACTCAACAAATTCAACAAGGTAGGTTTAGCAACCAGCTACACTGCATGACGATCCTGCTACAAAACTTAGAATCAACAACACTCTCCAAGAACGTGGATGATCTTTGCAGGGTCTTGGCTACATCTTAAGAAGGATACGACCAAGCAGTCGGCCTCTAGTGGTGGCGACAGGCCTTAAATGGCCGTAAACATGCACCAAACTGCCACAGCAAGGTCTTGGTGCTTTGTTATTGTTAATATAGCCACTTTAGTCATAAGGCGCTCTAAAACGATCACAGCTGGAGCACCGTAGTGGTCAAACCTGCAAACTATAAGCATGTATAAATGTGACATTAAAAAACAACAGCGATGTGGCAGCATGTTTAGGGGAGCATGGGGCAGGCCCTGGAGAAGAAGCGTGGCCTGGTCATTGAAATGTTAGGTCAGGATGGGACCCATCGTGCAAGCAGTGCTTCGAATGAGTTATTCCAATGGCGACGGCAAGCAGAGCAGCCGCTGCAAATACAACAGAGAAAACACCCGACATGGCGGTGCAGACACGACCGCTTCATGGAAACGACCGAGCACCGACACGATGCCCTGTCCTGGCATGTTGGTAACCAGCCGCTGCTTCCTGGTGCAGACGGAGAGTCCTACAGCTGAGACGTGGTCGGCATGCATTCATCGGGTTGGTTTTATCGTGATCTAACGCTTTACGTCACACACATCTGACATTATTGTTCAGACATTTTCTATCCACTGTATGCTTGGCATTAATGAAAGTTACTCATTTGTGGCCCACGGCTTTATAAAATCAAGGCCACATTGCACCGTAGATCCTTACTTGTTCTCTGCAGGTTCCTCACATTTTCTTCCTGTTAATTAGAAAATAAACGAATCAGCAAACATTTAATAGACCGGTTGTAGATCTGCTGAGATACTTCCCCTGCAGTGACATAACGCCGTGGTTTATTTACCTTTTCTGCGCCTTCTTTTTCTCTTTTCGTGGATCTTTACCTTCTTAATTTCATCTTTTTTCTTCCGGAGCTCCTGAAATTTCTACAGCACACACACACACACACACACACACACACACACACACACAGACACACACAGAGCATGAACTTCAGAGGATCCCAACCCACAACCTTTATTCTGACCCAGGAATACCGGCTTGTTGCAGATTCAGCTCACCCAGAACAGCAGCTGTAGGAAGTGCAGAACCTACCTGCCACATTTCCCTGGATGTTCCCGGCATGCAGCCTGTCTGGGAGTCATAGCCGGCTTCGTTCCCAGTCTGGGAGGATTCCCCATCATCCAGGGAGCCTCTGTTTTCAGCGACACCACTGACATGTCCTGCAGATGGTTTCTCCTCAGCATGTTGCTCCTCCTCGTCTGGGCTGAGGTCGTCTTCCGTTAAATCTCTGGGCAACAGTCCGCTGTACATTTCCGCTCAGTCATTTACAGCCAAACTCAACAGATTCTTCATTTTACCCGGTAAAAAAACCTCAGAGAAATCCTCAAACCGACGGACGGTTTAACGCAAGCGGTCGTTTCCGGGTAAACACGGTGACGTTGGCGCTGTGAAGGCGCTCATTGGTCGAAAGCTAACGACGTTGAGAGGGTTGCCCAATCAGACTTCAATGCACGACACAAGCGATGTGGGAACGCACAAGGAAGAAACAAAAGCTGTTATACAAATTGAATACTTCTGTCATTATCTATTTTTTTTATTTATATTAAAAATTGTTAATTAGCTTTCAAAAGTGAAATGAAATTAATTCATTCCACGTTTTTTCTCTACTATTATCAATAAGTATTAAGTATAAGTATGAGCTTAAATCTTATAGTATAAAATTACTTAGTCTTGGTCTTTAGACTTTTCTTATTTAATTTCCCTTTGTGATTAATAAAGTATTTCTGAATTGAATTGAACTCAGTATGTCAAGTATACTTACCTATACTATTATTAAGTATATGAAATGTAGTTTATAAAAAAGAAACTCCAAGTACACTGCCTCATTTTAACTATGAAATAAGTATACTAGTAGTATACTACGAATAAACTACTTTTTGCTAATGGTAATCAGCCATTTTAGTTTATAAATATAATAACACTGGTTAAATTTCAAACACCAAATGCTTTATTTTGGCAACATTGCAGGTTGAAGTGCCCAGAAAACAGGAAGTCTGATACGTGCATTATAGCTGTATTATGCATGAGTATATCAACTTAGCAAAAGTTGAGAGAGAGATCGCAGGGGGAGTGGCTGTCTATTTCTCCAGTAATCATGGGCGAGAGGCAGGATCCACCCTGGACAGGTCGCCTGTCCACTGCAGGGCAGAACCATGCACATACAGTAACTCATATAGTACAATTTAGAGAACAGTCATTTTTTAGATTGTGGAGGAAAGCCCCCCACAGCAACCCAGTGCAAGCACAAGGAGAACAAACTCAAAGTAGAAACACCCCAGGACAGTATTTGACCCCAGGACCTTTTTGTTTTCACCACTGTGCAGCCCAGTTGGAAGATGTCCCCTATGCAGCACTTTGAATCGTCTTGTTACTGCTTTATGAAAGTGCTTTATGAATAAAGTTGCCTATCAGCCTCTTACTTTGCTAGCCCTCTGAGTGAGACACAGAACAGCCAAAAGAAGAGTAGACCTGCCCACTAGATATATGGGCTAAATTTGATATATAAATGCAGCTTTAAATCATCTGTAAAATCAGAGAAAGCCTCGATAAATCCACGGATCTGATACACCGCGTCTGGTTAAAGAAAGCTGAAAGTGTTCTCCCCCCCCCCCCCCCCAACCCCTTCAGCTGTGGTTCAGGGTTTGTAAATAAATAATATTTAAGTTTGACTGACTCCATTCACAGTTGTCCTTAATATTAACATCATCGTGCTTCAGTTTTTCTGGACTTCCTCAGAGAAAACCTTATTTCTCCTCGCCCCTCGGCCAATCACTGAAAAGCGGTGTTTTTACTCAAAACTCCTCTCGAGTCAGCTCGGTTTGACCTTACTGCTCAGCAGGGTCGGAGAACCCCGGCTGGCGCTGAAAACAACTGCTCCTGAAGCAAGCCGGGCGGAGCTGGGCTGAGCCGGGCGGTGCTAATATGAGCCAGTGGAACTGGGCCTAAAGTGACAAGTCAGTATCTCAAATGCTGCAGCATCTGAATGCATTTTCTATGCATGCCCTTAAGGCATAGGGGATCAAAAGTTATCAAAATCTGGAGTTTTGAGAATATTTAAGGAGCGTAGCCAGAGCACAAACTTAACTACGCACAAAAAAAAAAAGATAATGCTGTAACTTTTACATAGAAAGTCAGAACAACAATTCTTAGGTGCACAGCAATCCTATATGGCCAAATGGTGACATCATCAAAGCCAAGCCCTCGAGAACAGGAAGTCTCTTCTCGCTTGGAGAGATCCTTCTCTGACCCTCTTGACCTAAATCTCAAGGCAGTGGAGCCCGGAAGTTATCAAAAGCTTTTTGCTGCATGAAAGCACATGGGCGTGGCCAAGCCTCAAAGGAAGTGACTAGAGAAAACATTAACATCCAGGGAAAAACAGAGACACAAAACACCCAAGGATGATGACAACATGAAAACCACGCTGATATAAGATGGATAATTAGTTGGGCTATCTGCTCAGGTAGCCAATCTGCAGCAGTCAACAGACATGTAGCTTCTCACTATACTGTTGAAACATACATAAGAAGTAACTGTGGCTCTCATTAAGTCTGTTTTTGTGACCCAAATATATTTCCAAATGGACAAATTTCTCTTTTTTGTAAGTAAAGGGAAAAGTGTAGCAGGCTTTTGCTCAGCAACAAGTCGGGGGAGGGCAGAATTGCTCTGCTCTATGTGCCATACAGCCGAAAAGAACATTTCTGGGAACTAATTTAAAGGACTTTACGCTGTGGGAACAACATCATGGAAAGTGTCTTGGTGTCCGTTTACACTGAGACACAGCCACAACAAACCTGTGCTGCTCACAGACGTCCCTCATTGTCCATAATAATAAAAAAGAAAAGTGGCAAAACCCTCCAAACATGAATCTGAAAACACCTATTAAGAGTTAAAGCAGTAGTTGTAGAAACTTGTCGTTGACTTGAATATACTCGGGTGAAAACCACTTCTAATTGAGGTGAGTGAGGCGACAGACAGGCTGGTGAATTACCAGCAGTCATTCAGATGTTAACCTATATTTGTGTCATGTTCTGGCTCAGATAAGCTTCCTTCTATGACCAGTGGTTCGCAATTTGCTTAAAGTGCTCTGGGCATGACATTATTATTAGAATGATTAGCATGCAAATCTTGTATAGCCCCTGGCACTGGCACAGGCATCTACCCTTAAATTGCTCTTTCACATTCATTCACATTAGGCCCCCCTTTTGGTTGCATGTTAATGCTGCGCCCATAATGTACATAAATTATAGCCTGGATTTTGTGTGGCATAGAAACGCAGAATAAAGGGTAAAAGACCCATAACTTCAGACTATATACAAAAGGTCGATTCCAGCTATACTGTGTGTGCAATAGTAGTGCTTTATTTTCAATCCAACTTAACGCTTTAAAGTTTAGAGACTTAAAAATGCTACTTACAAACTTCTGCAATTAGTTTATTTGCTAAAAATATTAAACACAGTGATGTGTGAATATAAATATTGGTCTGAAATGATTTTCTCTTTTCTTATTTGCACCAAATTATGATCTATGACAAGACATAATTTTGAGTTTATGGGAATAATTCATTTGCCTACATTTTGAAAAAAACTACAAGGATATTCACCAGCGAAAAAACGAGTGAATAAAAATTTCGGATAGAGAAAACCTAAAAAATCTATAAGGAATGAAACAAATGATCCACAATCTGCTCCTTTTCAGGTTAAAAGTAAAAAAAAAAAAAAAAAACATTATTCTAAAACATAACTTTCTGGCGCAAAAACACATTTTTAGCCAAGCCACTATAAAGCAGAAAGGCACTATTACAAATAAATAATAATTATGTAGTAAATGGGAACAGAGGGAATCACAGGCTTTTGCTATAAACAAAGAAATAGATTTCTTGACATAAAAAGATCTCATTTACGGGAATATTAGGAACAGATGTGAATATTCTGATATAGGCACCACATTAAAGGACTGAGTGAGCAGTTCAACTTTGCTCACCCACCTAAAACATTGTATCTGTTGAAATATTGGAATTTATTAGAATTTTCCTATAAATAAAGTATGATTCTAGTCTAATCTAATTTAACATTGGCTTCAAGGGGAGGAACACTTGTCCGTAGAATCCTCCTGCACGTTTTCTCATAATTAGCAACAGCAGAAACATGTCTTTTCTCTGTGTCTGAGCCAAATGAATGACAGGATGTAAATCAGTATTTTTAACTTCTCCTCTAAACACCATATGCCCCTTGAGCTTGAGGTGATTCTTTAGAACCAAACATGTTGCCTTGAGAAAACTGAAGACCCCCACACACTCGGGCGGACATGACTCCGTGGACGTCCGTGCAGACAGGTACCCGCAGAGGTCAGTTCTTTTTTACCGTGTACGCAATGTCACACTATAAACTGCTCGGCAGCAAGAAGTCTTCACATCAGACTGATTTATACGTGACACTGAGCCTGATACACTGAGCTGAATCAGGCGGTCTCTAGCATCACAGTTCCTCTCTGTTTGCACTGACAGATGTACAAGAAACGGCTCTAGGTGCTCAGCTAGCTAATCAAACGTTTTACCTTCCATTCCCCCGCTTCCTCCCACGGGTGGAAAATGTGGGAACTGTAGGAATTTACTACAAGAAATGGGTACAGTACGCCCCAAGTATGTGGGAACCTTAACTGTTAGACAAACTTAATGCAGCCTGTGTGACATCACAGATGTTGACCTCAGAGTGATGTTTTGACAGCTGTTCTGCAGTTATGCAGCGTGTGTCTTTTACCTCTCTAGTAAAACACAAACTGATTATGTGTATACAAATTTGAGTTTCAGCTGCTTCTATTCATTACTGCTGTATTTTTCACAAGCGCTGGGTGACTGGCTGACATAAAGTAATCTGGTGAGACAGTTGTCAGGAGAAACTGGAGGGCTAACCTCTGTTTGCATCAGAGCGACAATACTGGTCAGAACAGGAGCAAAGTTTACCTCGTCTGAATTACAGGCAGACTAAGCTCACCACAAAGAGCACTTAAATCCAAAGTTACTCCTTTCTTCCTCCTCCTAAAGGGACAATCATCATTTATACAACTCATCAGCTCAGGAGCTGAAACTCAATAGAGACTCATTACGTTGTTCTTGGATGGATTTTGTTCCAGTTTTGGTTGTTGATTTGGGCGATGTGGGACACGGACGTTTCATATGTAACGTCATCACTGTTTGGCAACTCCTGGCTTGTCTTCTCTGCAACCTCCACCTCAGCCTACATTTCTTTTTTACATTTCTAGGCTTCGAACAGGAAATTAATGACACTATTATCAGCTATAAGCCCTAACATAGCTGAAAATTACAAGTAGGAAAAATTAGGATGTATTCCCCTATATACAGAAACATAAAAATGTCCTTATCACCGCATCATTATCACTGCATCAGGGATAGATTTTGATCTCGAAGCAAACTGCTATGATTTAATACCACCTCATTTACCTTTTTTTCTAAATATACATTTATGAAAAAGTTCATGACCTTCTTCTGACCTTATATTAAGGATTTTCACAGTTTATTTATGCTGTGTATATTAAAGCTGTCTGATCAAGCTTATGTCATCTTGAACATGTAAAATAAATCTTATCCTCTGAAATGCGTTAACTGGCATCACTCACTCAGCATTATTGTGACTTTAATTACGTTCATGACAAGTTTCCAAGCACATCAGCCACTGAAGGTAAACTAAATGCACAAAGTCCCCGTTAGAGCTAAAAAAAAAAAAGAAGAAGTGATTTACAGGTTTAAATAATTTTCTCATTGATTACCAGGCTTTGTGTTCTCTTTCACAGTTGAATTAATGTCTCTCAGCTTTCTCACCATCCACCTCTCTGTCTCTCTCCCTTTCTCCTCGCGTCTCTCTCTCTCTCTCCCTCACTCTCTCCCTGGCAATGTGCTCCAGTTCATTATTTCTGTCATTTCTTGGTAATTTGGAGTTGGCTGTTTAAAACTTAGAGCCTCTTATTAAGTTTTTGGCCACGGTGGATAAGAGGCAGGACTGTAAGAGCAAAGAGATAAACTAATCATCTTAAAACCCTAATTATTAGTATCTTACTGTGACAGACTGTTTTTGCGAGCCAGCCAAATTGAGCCTCAAATGAGGAAAGGCATATCTGTGGAAGTGGTAATAATTTTAAGTCATCTCGATCTGGCTTGGTGTGGCAGAATTCATTAGTGGAGATTAGCACTGTGTGTACAAAGTAAATGAGATATCTAATAGCAAACGTGGAGGTCTGGGGACTCTTAATATCCTCGCTAGTATGAGGGATGATGTTAAGAGGTGATTTTATACTTATATGTTTTTTTTTCTTAATGTGGTGGCTTCAGTTATTTGGATTTATCTGCATTTAGACCAAGTAGTTAAACCAAAAAGTGCCACTAAACTGCTCACCTCTCACCTTCCTTTGAGTCTCTGCAGCAGGGAGGCGACAGAAACGACCCATAAGTCAGATTAAACCGCGTTCCTCCGACGCCGAGGCAAGCCGGGCTTTTTCTTTTTTTTTTTTTTTTTTGTGAGGATGTGAGGGGAAGTTAATTATGTGTGTAAGGAGAAGGTTGGGGAAAAATAATAAGATTACAAAGAATAATTTGCTGATATTACACCAAAATTGGGTACACACAATCGTAAAATACATGTATTGCTTGACCCGGGTTAGCCGGTGAAATAAATCCTCCTTCTATAGCCTTTGTTAATTTGTTTTTATCATCTCCAAGTGGTGTTTGTGCAGGCAGTTCAATTTGCATGTGTAATTCCACTGTGCAAATTGACAACAAGTAGATAATTCGAGGAAATGGGCTGGTTGCAGGCCCCTGCTATCTTCCCGAGCCTATTCATTTTGAGGAACCACTGAGGCATGAAACTCATACATCAACTATTTCCTGACAACGCTTTGGCTTATTGTCCCCTAAAATGTCATTACAGCCATTATTTATGAAGCTAATTCATTTATTAAACCATATTTACTCTGACAGAATTTGTTACATTCTATCCGTATTCTGAGCGCTGCTTTTGAACATTGTCTCCCGGTGAGTGTGCGGGGGGAAGCGTACAGCTCACAAAGTTTCAAATCAAAGGATTGTGTCTCTTGAAATAGTTGGAATATTGCAGGAAATTACAGCGGCTTTCATAAAGGAAGCCTGTTTTTAATTCAAACAGGTCCACTGAAAGTAGATTGGTTTCCCTTCACTTGTACACATGGACACCCCCTAGTAAAGATTTATAAGCAGTCTTAAATGTATCCTTTTTATTGCAACAGCATAATCTTAAGAAAAATCCACCCTTAAGTTTTAGCACATTCATTTAATGGGGAATAAATGCTATTTCGATAGAAACTCGTCACTGTTTGCCACTCCTTTGTGTAACTCGTTATCAGAAGGACCATTCTCAGTCCTCTGAAAAAATCCATAGATTTAAGCATAATACAGACAGAGTGATCGTTGATAAGTGATTCCTACCTTTTCTATGTGGTCACCCTTCCTCTGGCTGAATAAGGTTACGGTGTTCCTCAGATATCCACCTTGGGGTCAGTTTCATTCACCTGTTATTTACTTCCCTTGGCTTACATCTTTAAACTCAGAAGCATTTCAAAACGTAAATCTATTCTCACCAATAATTACATGAAGACAGCACTACTTTAACTTTTCAGTGTTCTAACTTTGTTATTTTGGATTTGGCTCGTCTCTGTTGTCTTTTCTGCAGTTGGTTTAAAGTCGTGCAGCCAGACCTCCTAACTAGAACCAGAAAAAGAGACAGCATGACTCCTGCGTTAGCGCCACTCATCTGTCTTCCTGTTAAGTGTTTTGGACGTTCCTCAAGGATGCGTCTTGAGTTCCCTTTCATTCACTCAATATTTGCTTCCTGTGAGTTGAATCTTTCAAAAATAAAACGCTTAATTCCTTTCTTATGCTGACTAGACACCAATTGATCTCTTTGAATCCAGATGATCCCATAGCAAAACGAATAATTTTGAATTGTACTAAGACTGTCATAGTTTGAATTCTGTCTTAGTTTTGGTTCTGTCTTAGTTTTGGTTTATGTCATAGTTTGGGTTTTGGTTTGATTTTGTACTTTGATTCTGTTTATGTAATCAGGTTACTTGTGTTCTGTCACTGTTTAGTTTTCTGTTTTGAGTTTTCTTTTGTTCCTGTTTGTGCAGTTGCTGTTTATGTTTGGTTTCTGATCTGTTCTTGTTTTGGGCCTCGGCACTGATGACTGGTCTAAATTATTTACTCTGCACATCTGCCTAACTCCACCTCTCCTGCAATCACCTCTCACCGTTTCCACCTCCATATAAACTGTTCAGTCCAGACATCAGTGCCAGGTCGTCTTGTAGAGTTTGTTCATGTTACGGGTGAGTCTTAACCAGTTCAGTATCTGTTTGGTTTTTGGATTTTGACCCTGTTTCCCTCCAGAAATCTGAGCCATTCTGTTCCTGCCTTTGCCTGCCCAGCTGGACTGTTTCTTTTTTCTGCCATCTTGTATGACTGTCTTTTTGGTTTTTGTCCCTGTTTTTGCTTTTTGTTATTAAAGAACCTGTTCTGAACCTCTGCTGGTCTGGCTGAATATTGGGTCCTCTGTCTCAGTTCATTACAAAGACCCGAAATGTTGGATATGGAATAACTTTCTATGATAAAATGATAGCAAGTCGGTGAAGGTTATTTTTGTCCCTAACAATCTACTTAGCACCACTATAATGACTCATCTGCAGCATCCTAACACCCCTGTTAGGATGCCTTTTGTGGACTTCAGCTAAGAGTTCAACTCCGTGCTCCTGGACATCCTAGCCCTATAGGTTGAAAGGCTAGGATTATCTGCACTGTGCTTTAATCTGTGACTATTCCCCTATATTTTCTGCGGCAAATGCAACATTTTAAGAGACGATCTGCGATTGTATATATTTGATATGATTATATTACTTGCAAAACTGTGCATAATATTTTCAGAATCCTCGTTAAGGGAGTGTACACAATAATTAGTTTAGTTTTATAGTTTCCCACAACCTTTAACTTTTTTTAAGGCAGTTTCAAAGAAGCTGCTCTTTTTTTTTTTTTTTCAAAACCTCTAATGAAAATGATAAGAAACACAGAACAACAGTCAAAACTCATTGAGAACATTAATCAATACACAATCGTAATACAAAACATAAGGGTGGTACATGACTCAGTACTTATACATACTGTAGGGGCTTTTAAAGGAGATGCGTCTTTTTTTTACTAATATACAACATGTTGCATGTAAATCAGTGGTGCTGATAAACAGAAATAAGATGTGCAGCATCATCTGGTAAGTGAGTGTTCGAGTTACATACTTTTAAAAGGGATACAGGTCACATAACTTGATATATTTAGAGGGTTCTGTTTGCCTGTATAATACTGTCACATCATGTAAACCATGTAAACTGATGCTAACCAGCCAAAGTTTGATAAATGGATCAACTCCCTGAGAATTTTTTCACAATTCTGACCTGCATTAAGGATGAGAAATCCTGAATGAATAGTAACAGTTAAATGTTAGCAAGCCTGTGGTGTTACATTACTCAGCAACATGTCACAACCTTCACCAATAATGGTGTGAGAAGAGTTATCACTACTTTAATGAACTCGGGTATACTGTGAATCTCTTTATTTTGGCACCATTGGGTTTCCGTCGTCTCCTCTATAGCGGGTTCAGACATCTGCAGCCAGATTTCTGTCTGACAGTAAATACCACATCCCTCCACTGGCTTCCTGTTCAGCATAGATGTGACTTCAAAGAGTTTTGGTTTGTTTTTAAACCTTTGCACTGTGATTACAGTAGATAATTGCTTTCTGCCATTAAAACACAAAAAGCACTTGGGTCCATTGGAGAGCTTGTTTGAGATGTACCCTGTTTTAGAATAATCAGGTGAGATTCTGCGTTTACTTCAACAGTCGTCTTTGGATTTTCTTTTGTGCGTTTATTTTAGTTTCCTGGATTGGACTTTCTTTAATTTGTTATCTTTAGGTGTTTGTTAGTATTTTGTTTCTTGCTCTTGCATTTTTAGTTCATTCTGTTTATTTTATGCTAGATTCTGCTAGATTTCTTCCTTGTCTACCTCTGCTGTTATTCTCCCTCAGTTCCCTCAGCCTTCATCAGACTCAGCTTTTGCTCATGATTCCTCACGCCTGTTCTCCATGCCTTCTCCCCTCTCCCCCCCTGTACACAGCTGCCTGGTTTTTCACTCTCATTTCTATGGTTCTGCTTCTTGTCGTTCAGTACCTCCTCCTCATGATTTGTTTCTCTGCCCTGTTTCTCGTGCTTTGTGAGTTTTTTATTTCCATTAAACTTCTTATCACCATGGTCCTCCTCAACCCCAAACATGACAGCTTTGAATGTAGTTCAGAATACTCAATTACGTAGTTGACATGTTGTAAAGTTATAGATTTTGACATAGAGCTAAATCACTTAAACCAACTATGGCTAAATGGGAAGAGTAGCTGTCTTGCAATTGGAAAGTTGTGGGTTTGATTCCAACTTCCTCCCCTGCCACAGGTCAGTGGGCCAGTGGGCAACGGCCTTAACCTCGAAAGCGTTCACCAGTCAGCTTATCCGTGAATGACTGAGCGAATGTGGTTCAGGTAGGTCCCCTCCTATTCAACATCTACATGCTCTCCCTAGCTCAGATAATAAAAAACAACAACATCAGCTACCATAACTATGCAGATGACACACAGCTTTACATCACCATGTCACCAGGTGACCATGAACAAGTTCAGGCACTGAGTAAATGCCTAGAAGAAATCAATGCCTGGATGTGCCACAATTTTCTTCAATTGAATAAAAACAAAACAGAAGTAATAATATTTGGACCAATAGAGGAGAGATCAGAAGTTAGCACACAGCTTCAGTCGCTTCAGTTAGGACCCACTGATCAGGCCTAAAACCTGGGTGTAGTGATGGACTCAGACCTGAACCTCCAAAAGCATCTAAAGACAATTACAAGATCGGCTTTCTATCACCTGAAGAACATTTCCAGGATTAAAGGACTAATGTCTCAGCAGGATCTGGAAAGACTAATCCATGCGTTTATTTTTAGTCGAATAGATTACTGCAATGGTGTTTTCACAGGTCTGCCTAAAAAGTGGATCAGACAGCTGCAGCTGATCCAGAACGCTGCTGCCCGCGTCCTCACTAAGACTAAGAACGTAGAGAACATCACCCCAGTTCTAAAGTCCTTACACTGGCTCCCTGTATCTCAGAGATAGACTTTAAAATACTTCTGTTAGTCTATAAATCCCTGAATGGCTTAGCACCTAAATACATCACAGACTTGTTATCAGTGTATCAACCCTCCAGATCACTCAGGTCTTCTGGCTCCAGCCTGCTCTGCGTACCTAGAACCAGAACTAAACAAGGAGAAGCAGCATTTAGTTCCTATGCTCCACTGATCTGGAACAAACTTCCAGAAAACTGTAAAAGTGCTAAAAGCCTGAGTTCTTTTAAATTAAGATTAAAAACACATTTGTTTAGGACTGTTTTTGACTGCTCTAATTAAACTGTTCTACTGAAACAGCTTTAGTTCAACTTTTTTAGTCCAACTGTTTATTGATGTTCTATTTTGTTTCTACATTTTCTGTTTTCTTTTCCAGTATTTTAATCATGTAAAGCACTTTGCATTGTCACTGTACTGAATTGTGCTATACAAATAAGTTTGCCTTGCCTTGCCTTGCCTTGGTAAAGTGCTGTGTGTGGTCAGTATGACTAGAGAAGCTGCAGGCAGGTTCAGACAATTCAACGTTTAGTGAAGATGCCACATGAGCAGGAAACACACTCTGAAAATCACATCCCAATTTTAGCGTCGCTTCGTTTGTGGAACTACAGACAATAAGATGTGACTATTATTCAGGCAGGCCCAATGTTTATCTGCTGTACACAGCAACCTAGATTGTGATTTTTTTTTTTATGCAGGAAAAACTCTAGAAATGAGACTTTGGAAAAAAAAGATGGCGTGTTGTAAACCTGCGTTTCAGTTGAACCTCCCAGATCTCCCCTCCCAGCAGTCTCCCTCCTAAATGAGTGTGCATTAGTCGGTTTTAACGCGTCTCAGGAAGATGCTAAAGAGTTTTCGCATCAAGCCTCCTGGCCTGTTGCTGCTGACTTGCGGACCTGTCAGTTTAGCGCAGCACACTTCATGACAGTGTGGATAATTTTCAATTGTGAGCAGCAGAGTAAAGCACAGCGAAGCAGGGAGGTGTGCGTGTGTGTGCGTGCATGGTGGTGGTGGGGGTCATACATTTTAATGTTACATGTTCTCCCTGGATAAATCCGTCACACCATTCTCTTGCATCTCTTTCTTTCTACTTACCTGTCACCCAAAAGTACTTATCACAGCAGTGGCGAGGAGTTGTGTTTGAACTGTTTTACAATATTGATTCGGAGGCATGACATTTTAATTAATACTGGGTGTTAGCTGTCATATAGGCAGCCTTCCTCGTTGGTTAGACTGAGACAGGCGAGGTGGGGGCACTGCAGATAAGACTAAAGCACTTACTGGGAAAAGGGGATCACTGTGGAACGAGAGAGACAGTCATGGGGTGAATTTAAGGTGGAAAAAACAGTAATATCAGGGCACACTGTACTCCTGTCAAAGCCCATTCTGTGGCCTATAACACAAATCACAGAGACACGGCGTGTCCTGCATGTTTCTGCAGGATGCAGAGCAGAAAGAGAGGGAGGGAGAGAGAGGCCTGCAAAGCGGAGGGGCGACCAGGGGGAAATTAGGTAACTTTTTAGCACTCCATTGAACAGCAATAAGCTTCTAAGGATTAGCAAGCATAAACACATTAAACTGATGAGATTCATCAGCACTCTTGTGTCAAATCTATTGAGCCCACAGGCGGAGCTCAGCCGCTGCAAACTGCAGACAAGCCAGCCAGCACTTCCTGATCTGCTGCCGTGAAAACCCTAAACTTTACGTTTAGATTTAATTTAGCATCTTTTAAGGGCATTGATGTTTAGCTTTTTAAATGTAATTCACATGCTTCAGGGTTATTGCTTTACATTTAAGCCTTTGTTTGCTGAAAATCTACTCTGATGGTGAGAAACAGCTTTATTTAAGACGAATGCTACTTTTGTTTGACCAGAATAATTTGTGCTTTTAGTTTTTTTATTTGCGGTGTTCATTTCTCCAGAAGGGGATGATAAAAAAAACACACAGCTGCAAGAATAAAAAAAAGAAAGAAGTGAGCCCCACTCCAGCTTCCTCCATAGTCCAACATCATGAATGTTAAGTTAACTGGCGACTGTAAATAGGGCTTAGGTGTGAGTGTGCATGGTTGTCTGTGCTGTGTGTCTCTGTGTTGCCCTTTGATGGACAGGTGACCTGTCCAGGGGGGACCCCGCCACTCGCCCAGTGACCATTTGAGTTGCTCAACGTTTAAAATGAGTTTTCCTGTATTTAACACATTTTTCCTCATTGACCCACCAGATAGACAGAAAACCCAGACAGAGACACGCTTTTACGCATTAAACGGTTTATTACCTGAAATCAGAAACCTGTTGCAGGCAGGAAACCTGCGGGAGCAACTTGTAGATCTGTCTACAAGTTGCAAGCGCGCTTCTGGAGATCACTGGAAAAAGAAGGGAAGTCGCTGGATCAAACAACACATGCAGGCGGGGACAACAAGACAAGACGTTCTGGCAGGGAGTGGTTGGATGAGGCAGGTATAAGTAGGCAGAGTGACAGGCGAGCAGAGTAATTAGAGGTGACAGCAGGTGGAACCAATAAAGGTGACTAGTAGCTGCAACTGAGAGGAGTGGAACATAATCAGTACAGATTAGTCCAAAAACAAACAAAAACCTAAATCAGGACAAAATGATGTCACAGCTAACAGAACACCAGACCAGGTGTACCTTCTATGAAGAGAAAAATGACAGAGAACAAAAAGTTAAAAGCTGAAATAACAACAAACAATGCAAATTAGAGAACAGTAGTAGAACTCAGCAGAGTGAGAAAAATAGGCCCTGATGTCCTCCAGTAGCCTAAGCCTATAGCAGCATAACTATAAAGGTAGCTCAGAGTAACATGAGCCTCTCTAACTATAAGCTTTGTCAAAAAGGAAAGTTTTAAGATTAGTCTTAAAAGTAGACAGGGTGTCTGCCTCACGGACCAAAACTGGGAGTTGGTTCCACAGGAGAGGAGCCTGATAGCTAAAGGATCTGTCTCCCATTCTACTTTTAGAGACTCTAGGAACCACCAGCAGACCTGCAGTCTGAGAGTGAAGTGCTCTGTTAGGAACATACGGGGTAATCAGAGCTCTGATATATGATGGAGCTTGATTATTAAGGGCTTTATACGTTAGAAGAAGAATTTAAAATTCTATTCTGGATTTAACAGAATAGAAATTAAAATTAATTAATTATATAATTATAATTATACATTTTATGTTTCCCTTTGCTACTTGGATGTGATTTTCCAAACTGGGGGACAATAAAGATTTTTCTTCTAATCTAAAAGGTTATTTTGTAACATATACAAGTTTAAGTTGCATTATAAAAAAAAAAAAAAAAAACTCTTTAAAATTCATTGGCAGAAACCCTAAAATTGTGGTGCAGTGTGCAGGAACTTTGCTGATTGCTTGTGTCTCATTAAACCACCATACAACATGTATTTGTGAACATGTTGGTAAGTTTTTGAATGCATAAAATCCAGAGCAAACCTGTGTTTTATTAGCTTGTTTAGGGTTATGTAAATGGGAAGCTGAGGGGAAATCCCCTGAGTCTGTCACAATGGTTCACTTCTTGACCTTTTATCCCAAAAATATACAATACAATATACTATTTAACCTTTATTTAAACCTAAACATTTGGTCTGAATAAGTTTAGTCACCACAATTCTTTTCGGAGTAACAGATGTCTAAATAAGTGTGGATATTGGCTATAAATATGTATAATGCCTAAACGTGGCTTGCTTTGAACAGCACATAAGGCATTTATTCATTTGCAGTTAGTTCACCATATTTGGCATCTAATTGTTGTAATCTCAGAGCTGCCAAGCTGCAGGATCGTACCCTGATAAAAATGATACATTTAAATTGGAATATTTCCTCTCAAAGGTAAGAAGACCCTTCGACTTAATTTGACCATTTATCTGTTGTCTGTTCCTTTTCCTCTCGCCTTTTGGATAGTTTCACTGGGGGCGACCAGATCGGCATGAAATTAGCCCAGTTTGAAACTTCCTACGGTCCAATCAGATGAGCTGAGATGTAATCTGTGCTGCTGTGCCCCACCGGAGTCCGACCCCTCAGATGAGATGGACTACATATTCATAGGTTCTCTTGCACGGTTGATTATGTCAGTGTGTGCTGAAGGGGTAACATTTCTTCTGTTTTTTTTTTTTCTTATCCAGTTTTCTATCATGAAAGTGAAAGATGAAGCATTAAATATGAAGTGATCCCTCACGGATCCAAAGGAGTCTGGGAACAAACAAAATGGCTTTCATGGAAACATTGTAAATTTGATTTATTTCCCAAATTAATCGGTTCTGTGATTCCCAGCATTGAAGCTCAATGACATACCTTACATTAAATGAGAACCTGGGACGATAGAATATACATATATATATATATATATATATATATATATATATATAAATAAAACTTTCAGCTTTTTCTATATTTGCATAAAGAAAGCAGAACTATGCAATTATCCAAAGGGAAATATGTAAACAGTAACATTTTATAGGGTAAAAATAACAGAAATGAGTTTTTTTACAATCACACTGCAGTAATTTTCTCCATGCTGCCAGAGGTGATGGTCTGCTGCAGCGGTCCATCCTCTTTCATCAACTTAATTTATAAAAACGGTTCATTTAGAAGCGATGCATAATGGTGGCCAGCTCCCCAAATAGGAAATCTTAAAACACATGGCACCAGCATCCTGATGTAACTCAGTGTGTGGTTTCATTTTGTTCAGCGGCCAATGAGACCGACCAGCAGAGCATGCAGTAAAGTGTAGTGGCAGGGCAGTTTTACATGAGGATGATGTCATTTTTCTAAAACACGCTGAAGACATTTAATGGAATATAACTACAGATATGAGGTAAAACTTCACAAACAGCTAAATAGGGAAATTAAAAATAAGTGGAAAAGGAAAGTGTGTGTTTGCTCATTTCGTTTTTACTTTTTTTTAGCACTGCCAAAACAGAACTAAAAATTAGTAAAATTTTCTTTAAATGAGTGTATTTGTCCTTGATTTGAGCAGATAAATAAGATGTTTTGCCAATAGAATAAGATTTTTCCACATAAAATAGGAACAACTCATCTCCATCATCTTATTTCAAGTGCAGGATGTCTAATTATCTTATTTTAGGGGTAAAATAATCATTCCATTGGCAGATAATCTTATTTACTGGCTCAAATCAAGGATGAATAGACTAACTTTAAGAACATTTTACTTGTTTTTAGATCCGTCTTTGCAGTGAGTTTGGGACACTTGGAGATGGCGAATCAGAGAGGGAGTTTTGTCTCTGGACATAAATTATCCAACACATATTATGACCCCTCCAGATGCTGCCTGGTGCAGAACAGAAGAAATGGGCCAACTAGACTGGATGGTGAGGATGATGAGGATCGAAGGAGGTAGGGATGAAGGGAGGAAGGACAGGGAACGTGGGAGGTAGAGATGAGGGTTGAAAAACGTAGGGATGAATGAAGGACAGTAGTGACGGGGAATGAAAGAGGAAAGAATAAGAGATGAAAGAGGAAAAAGATGAGAGATGTTTCCCGCGGGGGACGGTGGGTCTGAGGGAAGGAGAAGGGGAGACGTTTGTGAGTCGACAGAAATGATGGAGGTTATGATCTGAAGATGTCAGCTTAGCATGGATTTGAGGGACAGCAGCGGGACAGAAGAAGAGCTCTATCTGGTTTGAAGGTTGATGCTGTTGGACGAGAGTTTATAGACAGGTGGTCAGCTGGAGAGCGGGTGGGCGGGCGGGGGAACCTACGGGTGGAAGGAGCTGCGGGGAACGACCTGAGGTTCGTTCTGGGAAGTTATGGAGAGCTTCGGGTGGGGTTGAGGGACGCCGGAGGACAAGCGGGTGGTGCGCCTGGACCAGAAATCCTCGGGACTCAAAGGGCTCCCGGGACAGATCCGAGGCCAGAGAAGCATGAGACATCTGCTGATCTGGCTTGACTCCGCTAACATCGGTGGACGATCAGCTGCTCTGAGACGCGAGAGAAACCAACGTTCTCAGGCACGCCCACCGAAAACAAAAGGTAAACAACCTCATGCCAACACCGCAGACCAACGAGGGAACGAGGGGCCGGGGGGACGGAGGTCCAGACTAGTCGAAGGTGGAGGCAGGGATGTGGAAAATAACCCCTAGACCCAGCTCTCATGTGTGGGAGCAAACAAAGGCTGGACGGATGGATCACGTTTAACTTTATTCATAGATAGAGTTAGATACTACAATTCAAGAAGTAGGTCTTACTGTGTAATTGCAGCACACCTCAATAAACTCTGGCCCCTTTCGCTGCTAATTAGGCTCCTACGGTAAGTTCACAGGTATAAGCTCTCCACGCCGACACCTTGGTGAAAGAGGGAGGGAACGGAGCCCAAATGCTGCAGAAATCATCTTCCCCTCGGAGGAAGAGAGAGAGGGGGGGGGGGGAAGTCGGATGTGGAATGCCTTGCCTTCCTCATTACACTGCTGTCATTTACTCTTCATCCCCCGTACTCTTTAGTGGCATTAAGACGGGATGTAAATTTGACAGTTAACGCTGTTAGAAAATGGCTAGTTCAAGAAGGGCAGGAATTAGAGATGGGCATTAGGCGCTGATAAGCTCCTTTCCTCTGCTGCGGCGGCTGCTTAACATTCATGGGAAAGTCATCATCAAACAACGTTATCACAGCTCTGTTGACGGCTGAGGAACATCATCACTATGATAATTTTTTTTTTTCCCTTATAGCTGTGAGCCAAAAAAGCACTCTTTTATTTCAGCGGTTTGTTAATGAGATAGGAGCTTGTTGGTATGGGGCGAATGCAAACTTGCCACTCTCCAGCATTTGTTTGAGCCCCCCCACCCACCCCCCCTCTCCTGCGTCCTCCCCCACCGCCCGATGATGTCTCCCAGCCACCCTCCACTCTGTTTAATGTTGCAGGCAGAGAGGGGCGGCGTTTAAATGTACTCCTTTGGAAGTGCTGTGTGTACACTGCTGAACGAGGGCCTTTATGTGTACCTTTGCAGATCAGGCGCTCAAAGAGAGGAAAACACGGTTATATCAACAAACGCGCTCTCCTGAGGGCCCCCAGCAGACGGCACCTGCCACTCACCGGGGCTTTACCCGCAGATCTGAACCGAGCCGGGATTTTTTTTTTCTTCTTACTGAAGCTGAGTAAACTGACACAAGCAATAACATATGATCTTTACTATTAACGATGAAGGGCTAATATGACTGATTAAAGTGATTTGGGGATTTCTCAGCGTTCATTTTTCTTTTTTTTATCCGAGTTAGCTCCACTAGAGGCCTTCACACGTTCCCCCCGCTGCCAGGGCTAAGCTGCTTTCTCACGGAGAGGGCAACGAACTGGACGACAGCTAGATATCCAAATCTGATTTGGGCTTTGCTGCTGTTTGTTTGTTTGTTTGTTTTTGGAGAGGTTCAAGCTTTGAAAATCCTCACCCACAGAGGAAAACAAATCATATCTAACTGGTTCTAATGACTTCTAAAAGTTTTTGTTGGTACAGTTTGTGAACAAAAGAAATAAATATAGTGCGGGTGTATGAATGAACAAGTACAGCCAGGGTGTCTGCTAAAAACGTGCATGAGCCTTTGAATAGATTCGGCTTTTGTTGCAGTAGTATAACCTCAGTGAAAAATAGGAAAAATGAAGCTTTATTACACAGTGACGACATAATCTGATATAGGAAATAATTATGGTTAAACCACGTGTGGCGCCCTGCTGTCAATAGGGACTGTGTGGTGTGTCTGTGTGAAGAGTCGATAAAGTTTGATTAATTGATTGATTGAATGATTTATAAAATCCAATTATTCTACAGGATCAAGACTTCAGTCTGGACCAAAATCAGACAACGCAGAAATATTATGTATCCATCCGTCCATCCATCCATCCATCTAACATCCATCCATCCATACATCCATCCGTCCGTCCATCCATCCATCCATCTATCCATCCATACATACATCCATCCATCTAATATCCGTCCGCCCATCTATACATCCATCCATCCGTCCATCCATCCATCTATCCATCCATACATACATCCATCCATCTAATATCCGTCCATCCATACATCCATCCGTCCGTCCATCCATCCATCCATCTATCCATCCATACATACATCCATCCATCTAATATCCGTCCGCCCATCCATACATCCATCCATCCATCTATACATCCATCCATCCATCCATACATACATACATACATACATACATCTGCCCATTCATTTATTCATCCCTCCATCCATTCCACCATCCATCTAACATCCATCCATCCATCCATCCATCCATCCATCCATCTACCCATCCATTCAACCATCCATCCATCCATCCATCCATCCATCCATCCATCTACCCATCCATTCAACCATCCATCCATCCATCCATCCATCTACCCATCCATTCAACCATCCATCCATCCATCCATCCATCTACCCATCCATTCAACCATCCATCCATCCATCCATCCAGCCATCTAACATCCATCCATACATCCATCCATCACCTACAGTAGCCCATCCTTGCAGGGTCGTGGTGGAGCCAGGTGTCCACCTCCTGGGCTGAGGAATGAGGTCATGGACCAAAGGTTGAGTCAGTGTCTAGTCAACCATGTCTCCACTGATTTAGTTACACATTATTCTGCTGACAGACTGAATGATGTCCCATTTACAGTTTATTGATTGGGATTTTTATTTTAAAGGTCCTAGTATCTGAAATAGTTCATGACTTCATGGACAAGCTTCCCAGGATCTTTGGGAGAGAAACAGCATCATGGACCCTCCGTTGTACTTAACAGTAGACATGAAGGGCTTTTCCACGTGTTCTTCTTTTGTTTCACACTGAACCCACCTAAGCTCATCTCACCAAGACTCATATTTCCATTTAAGGTCCTGGGAGAGTTTAGCAAACTCCACACACGTACCTTTACATTTGTGACGGTAGGACAACAAAATGTTGTTGTTTTTTCTTGCCATGTTTCCCCAGTTATGGTTAGTTTGTGGATAGTGTGTAATGTTTGTCATGGAGACTTGCTGAGCCCAAGACGACACTTTTTGATGTCGGCCTCCAAAACGAGTATTTAACCTCATTTAGCATTTTATTCACTGTTTGACATCCCAAGATAAACGCCATATTAACAGTCAGGCATTTATTTGACCTATGAAGATCAACACACATTTGCCTTACCTGAATATTATATAATCAGGTTTTTACTGTTTTGAAGAATGCTTGGGTCTGATGCAGCAAAACATGAAGCCATGGATTACTATTTAAACATTCAAAGACACTTTGATCAACTTCAAAATGTAACATATCAGATAAAAATCCTCCAGTTACCATTTTTAAATAAATGTTTATGGGTGTCAATAACTGCATAATGGGATTTTGTTGAGAACAGTGCTCTCCTAGCATGGGATTTTTTTTTTTCAAACTGAACAAACATTAAGAGTTGGGTTTTTCTAAATGTTTCAGGTTGAGATCGAGCTACAGCAAGGAAACATGACGTTGGTTTAAGGATTTGTACACATTTTTTTTTTTTTTTTACCAGCGTTTGGCACTGTAGCTGCATTTTAAAGTTAAGAAAGCATCTTGTTATTCATGCTTGTTATGATTTGCCAGGTGCAGAAATATGTGCTGGATGTGTAACTCAGACGGTGGCATGGTTTCAGAGCTCCTACCTGTGATGTGTCACTCTGTCACTGTGTTTTAGTTCTAGCCAAATGATGAGACCTCGTGTTGCAAGGAGGAGTAATCTACACTCAGACTAGTTGAGCTTCCTCGGCAACAACATCTCAAAACCAGGTAAAGGAAGGTGGCAGCAAAGGTCCTCTTTCGAAACGTTAGGTAATCATAATGGCAGATGTAAAAGTCAACACTCCCTGTCACAACATTACAGTAGACCCATTTATTCCAGTTTCTCTGTGTCAGGAAGATATTTTTGGCCCAGTTTATAAAGGTAATTGCATAGGGCCTTAGTTTGCAGCACTGACGCCGACTGTAAAACAGCGCTGGCGCATTGACCAAACACGTTTATTTGTTGCGGTGTCAGTTTATGACGCTGTTACATTAAAAGCATTTTTCCTGGGTGTAGCGATATCACAAAAACTGAGACAAACCCAATTTTGTTCTGGCTCTGCATCTGCTATTTCAGATAAAGTTATAGAACGTCTCAGGACACTTTAGCGCTTTAAAGCTCTTCTGTGAGGATCTCTAATTCTAAGGGTTTACATATTCTTGTCCTACTGGATCGTAGTGCTGTATTGGACACAGCTGACTATGAAACACTGACTGATGGATAAAAACAGGGAAGGGATTGTCTTATACTGTGCTGTTAACAAAGAGTAAACAAAGATCAGATGTGGGGCACCTCAAGGCTCCCTTCTCAGGCCTCTTTTTTTTGTTTTTTTGAAAATCTGTATTCTTTTCCTATAGACTAAGGAAAATCCCCACATCTCTAACCATATGTATGCTGATGATCTGCAACTTTAAATTTCTGACCACGGTTTATCAGTCATGGAGTCATTGTGTCCATTATGTCAATGAAGACATCCATCAGAAACATCTCCAGCTTAAGGCAGAAAAAGCAAAAGGCATTAGGTACTTTCCTTCAACAAAAGCAAAGTTAGAGAAAAGAACAGATTCACTGGGGCTAAAAAGGGCAGAGAATGCCAGAAATCCTAGCATGGCTGGGGAGTTGGAGTGAAATTATAAAAATCCACTTAAAGATTTACTCATATACTGTCTTAGAAATACTCCCAGAAAAGAGGGTTAAAGCTGTAGTTAATCCAAAAGTGCTGCTGCCAGAGTCCTGAACAACACCAGGAGAATGGATCATACCAAACTCTTTGCATCCTTAAATCAACGCAATCAATGGTAAAGAAGTGTTTTATCTGTTCATTTTTAGCATGTTTTTACCCATTACATGTTTTAATAACCCTTTCTTTTAATGTGGTGTATACAGTTTGCTATTATAATATATACTATATTAACGTTGTGCTTCTCATTTTCAATATAATGTCCTTAATTTTTGTTTTCCTTTTGTCCTGTTAGGTGCTTTCAGTAACCGTCTGTATAGATGATGCTCTACAAATAAACTTGTGTTGCCTCATCTTAGGGTCTACCAAGTATTAGGCATTGATTTTATCAGTTAATTACATTTAATTTAATTTAGTCCTTTTCTTTAGTGCCAGTTTAAACCAGATGTGATGTCAGAACAAAATGGTGCAGTTTACATCTAATTAAATGGGAATCTGACTCTGTCCATGTCAATCCAATTAACTCTAACGCAAAACGACCAAATAGTTAGATTGTTATGAAGTTACATCCAGACCAGTTTGGTTCCAACGACATGTCAATGCGGTTGAAAGAAGCTGATTATTAAAACATTGTCTATGGAAGAGCGCCTCTGCATTGCCCCTCATCCTGAGCAAACATTGAAATGAAGTAAAATGTGTTGTGCTGCTCCTTTTAATGTGATTAAGCGTTATTGTCAGCTGCTCAGCACAGCTACTGTTGGGTGTCAGGAAAAGTAAAATAGGATATAATTTTACTTAAACATCATAACCAAGCTGCAGTTTTTTTCTTTATTTATGATAATGAAATGTAATTCCACCCGTCACTGACACCCAGCACTTTTATACCCACTAAATTATTCCTCTTTCTACCCTTACTTCCATATTTTGAAGCCATTACTTAATCACATTGTCCAAATCCCCATTCCCTCTCATCAATCCCACACTGAGCTTTATTTGTGATCCTCTCTGTCTTTTTTGCCCTCACTCCATTTCTCTCATTCAGTTTTGCTTTGCATTGATGTTTATTTATTCTGAGGATGACTGGATTACTCCCACTGAAATAGCTGTTTCTTAGATTTTAGGTCATCTTCTAAATCCATTAGGGAGGAATGTACAAATAACCCTTCATCTCTCTGCCATCCGCGACGCCTCGATCCTTCTCGTCTTCTTCTTTGGTGACTTTTAGTATTATTGTTATTACTTTTGAATTATTAGTAATGCTTTATTTAACAAGGAAAAACACACTACGATTTAAAATGTCATTTATGAGGGTACTCTAAAGTCCAACACACACGCTCACACAGGTCAGCGTCAGTAAAGATTTTAAGAAAACAAAACGTCGTTATTGACCCTAAATATTTTTAATCATATGTGGATAAATTTAATCATATAAAACAATCAATCAAAACATCCACATCACCGTTTTTGAGTATTTTAAATGTTTAACAGTTGTTAAGACAAGCTCCTTCTACTGAAGTTGATATTAGATTAGAAAATTTAAATACTTTTAAGACTTTGGCACATGGGAGTATACACAGTAATCTCTTGCACTTTATTAGAGAATTAAAGACAATAAAAATGATAACAAGGCACCAAAAATAGATCCGTAAATAAGGATTATCGTGTTTTAACACGTGAAATTAATGCAGTTTCCCCCCGTAAAGACAAAATATAATGCTATAAGTTATAAGTAGTTTCAGTTGTTTTTACCATCTGCTTGATGTTAGATTTTAGGTAGAAAGAGCAATTAATTCATCTCCAAACTAGGCAGAGCGGTGACAGACAGAAGCTTCAAAGACTTCAGTTTTGCGCAGTCAGCTGAATGGTAATAGAATATAAGTGGAGCTGATAAAGTAGCTGACAAGGTGTGGATCCCGCAGATTACGCCACATTATTATGGGCAAAAACAAAAAGGAAATTAGTGACACTCATCGACTGAGATCCTTGGTATTTAAGATGAATGAGAGAAGTCCCAGGACTGACCCCTGGGGAACACCTTAGGATGCTGGGAGGAAGCCAGACGACTCTCACAGGTTTTTGGTTTAACCAGAGAAGATCCACCCTGGCAGAAAGAAAGTCCTCTTGGAGGTTCTGCTTTTACGGGTCAGTTTGAAACCTGGAAAATCAGAACAACCAAGAAGAACGTCTGTGTTTCAGCATGTGGGGTGAAACTCTGGTACCATCTGAATGTGGAGCTCCAGCAAGGTTATAGATGGATATGCAATGTAAATTATTGTTATTATCATCATCCTGGTTATTATACTAGTTTTATTTAATGGCTTAATGTAAATGTGAGCCATACTACATAATTGAGTATGTATACATGTATGAAAATAGGGATATGCAAACATGTATGGTAAACATCTAGAAAAATGAGGAGTGATGGATTTATGGGAATTGTGTGAAATTGTTAATATGCTCATGGAAGCGAGTTGAAATATTACAGTGTAATATCTATGGAAAATGTTCGGGACAACATATGTTTATACTATATAATGTGTATTTATAATTTATTAAGGCTTCTCTTGTGTTAGAACGGCTGTTTCGTGTTCAATAAACTTCAAACAGGACTGAATATCACGACTAGTTAGACGCAGTTTCTCACTTAAAAGGAATAAAATTATTCTTACAAGGACAATGAATTGTGATGTGGGCCTCTTATTATTTTAAATTGGCCACCGGTTTTAAACAAATATGGCAGAAAGACATCTGAAGCAGCAGATTTTTCCGATGTGAAGTGCGTTTTATGCTAAACAAACATTTCTGACACAGATCGGTTCAACCAGGCGTTGGACATTAATGCCAAACACTGAGAGGCTTCATGAGCGCAAGCTGCAGCGTTTGTCACAATTCATAATTTATTAATTTGCAATTAGCAGCTTTAATGAAAGTGATAGGACAATATTAGTTATTAGCGGCATAGCTTCTGCAGAAACAAATCTGCTCATTCAGTCCCGTAAACGTGGCCACATGAAAGAAATAAAGTGAAGAAGCAAAGCGCATTGAAGCTAACGAAGTGCATTACACACTTATTAAAGTAATTTTCACTTTGCCTTCCAGACCTGGCCAAAAACACTTTCAAATTCTCATTGTACTCCGAGGTAGAGCAATCCACCTCCCCCCTTTCCCTCTTGTTAACTTTGAAGTAAGCTGGAAAACGTAAAGGTAGACAGGGGTGGCATCAAATAATCAGCAACTTCAAAAAGCATGCTGCCACTTAGCACTCCTAAAGCTAATGTCCCCGAGACATTCAGGCTGGAAATTATTCAAACTCATTTAGTGGCTGCAAATTGGTCGAAGTTCAATCAGAAAACAGACTGACACCGAACAAGAAGTGCAGCCTAATTATACTTGTTTGTCAAATGAAAATTTCATTTGGGCCGAAATGAAACCTTCCAGCAACTTCTTTTAAGGTGAGCTCCTAGTTGTATTATCAGCTAAATGCAGTAAAATCCATAATCATGTGATGATAATGAAAATGGAGCCAATGTTAACATTCAGGCTTCCAACGCCTCGGGCGTGTGGAGATAAAATTAAGTACCATAGTCCTCTGCCAGGCACGCTGACACTTGGGCTGGTCTTTAGCCTCTTAGATGCGTTTTTGCATTTTAAAAACTTTATCAAAGCACTGTTGCAATGTGGAAAATGTCAACGTGAAATGCACTGAAGGCAAATTGGAATTTCATTAATAGTAAAATTATTGCTTTTGACTGATGTATTACTATGGTTGTTAAAAGCCGGGGAGTGGAACGCTCGTCTGTCTGGTCCGCGGTCTCGCCTCTTCTTGTCCTGTGCCATTTGCTGAAAGTTAGAGATCTACTTTCCAGCTGAAAAAAAAAAAGAAATACAAAGTTGCTAAAGTTGCAGGAAGGGAAACAACAATCAAGTCCAACGCTTGCATTTATCGCATGACACGAGCACCGAGGCTTCCAACACCAGTACGTGCAAAGATGGAGGAGAGAAATGGACACGTATGATGGAGGGTTTCTCTCCTTTTGTCATGCTTTAACACGCCGTCGTGTCGATTTCTCCTGCAGAGAACTGAGGTTTTGTCACATTGCTTTACAGTAGAAATACTGAAAAGCTGATAGATTGGGTCGTTTTGACACAACAGGAGATTCCTGACCAGACAGAAATCTATCATCTCTAACATTGAGCTCTGTTAACAGTTGCATTCATTTTGTGAACACAGCGTCTCTTTTCCTTAAATCCAGCTGCTGCCATCGCTTAGTCGACATCTGAACTTCACCTGAGCAGACGGGCCTGGGATCGCAGGTGAGTCGGGCCGAGCAGCTGAGAATCACTTCACTGACACTCGGCCCGGTGTTTATTGATTCGACCCAGTAATCCTTTCCAAGTCAGCGTCGTTAGTAATGAAGGCGGACGCAGGGAAACCTTTTCAGATCCACGACAGGGAGACAAAACAACAGATTAATAGAAAAAATTAATTATTTTCCTGTGGGCGTTCCTTTAATGAAATTCCTCATTTTAATCTGACAGAATAATAAAAAAAGCAATTTATATTTATCAATTTTGAACAGTTTCTATAACAAAATTGCTGTCTTGCTCATTAAGTTTCTTGACGATTGCTAACATGTCGGGGGGGGAATAATTTTTCCTTTTAAAATCTCAAATATTTGCGATGAAATTAAACTGGCAATTTAATGAAGAGTAGATTTTTTTTATCTGTTTATATTATTAATATTATCACTTTTCTGTTTACAGCTGTTTCATCCTTTCAGTGCAGAAACAAGCCACAGCATTTTAGGCCGAATGTGTTGAAACAATGTTGTGTTTAATATCTGAGGTTTAACGTTTAAACCTGTTGAGCCTAAAATATAAATATCCAGCACTGGTTTCACCGACAGTAACCTGTTATTGCTATTTATGTGACCATATAAACCGATACGTAACATGTCATGGTCTGTATATACCAGATTATTTACAAAATTTTAAGCTTTTAAAATACATTTGTTATTTAAAAGTAAAAACTGAAAGATACAATTATTTACCTGAACAAATAAACATGTTTTCTAACCTATTTAAACAACTGTTGTGCTGTGCACCCCACAGCACTACTTTCTACGATAGCATCTACATTTCTTTTTTTTTCTTTTTTTTTACCCTCATTTACAAATTACATTGCTACCTTGTTCCACACGAGCTTTCAGTAATTTAAAAGAATTTCCCACCACACAATGTTGTCTGGGCTTTCATCTGGTCTAATGACAGCATTAATTGGATTTGTAATGATGTTTTAGGCAAACTTATTTCAGCAGACATCTTTCAGGCGCCGGCCCCGTGATAAGGCTGAGCCCAGCATACCGTGCGGCAGAAACAGGGAGGATTTGTAGTTGAACTCTGACCTCTTGTGTCTCATTGTGGAAGTGCAGGCGCTCTGGAGGCCTCTTCCTGAGTAGGAGCTTTATTTGGACTGCGTCTGACCCAGAGAAGGCTCCCAGAAGCCACTATTTACTATTCCAGTTTCATTCTGGTAGCATTTATTATAATATGTCAAATTTAAAAGAACATACAGCAGAACTGTATGTGTACATCTTCACCTGTTTCTGTTTAATAATTTTAAGTGCGGTTCTTCTCTTCCCTGTGGTTCATGACCGTTGCTTCCTGATGTCTGCAGCGGTCTCATTACCGCCCTCGTCACAATGTTTGTTGGAGAGCATCAGAGAACGAACAGCGTCGTGAAGACCAAGCGATCCAGTTCTGAGTCAGTTGTGGAGAAGTTTAAACTTGGATTAGGTCACAAAACAGATCCTTAAGCTTTGAACATCTCACGGAGCTCTGCTGAATCTAGAGTCCAGACGTGGGGAGATAATGGCACAACTCCAAGCCTACCGGGACGCGGGCGTTCACTTGAACTGAAGAGTGCCCATAGGCCCATGGTAGCTCTGGAGGAGCTGCAGAGACCCGCAGCTCAGGTGAGAAGATCTGTTGACAGGAAGATTATTCATTGTGCACGCTGCAAAGCTGAGCTTTATGGAAGAGTGACAAGAGCTGGGAGAAAACGATCAGACGCCCCAGATGCAGCCACAAAAAGAGGACACACTAAAATATGCAAGGAGGGGTTCTCGCAATGTGTGGAGAAAGACCGACCATTCAAAACCCTTTGAACATCATTCTCACAGTAAATAACAGAGGAGGCATCGTCATGCTGTGGGGAGGCCTTCTTTTCTGACCAGCTTCCTCTGACCAGGAAGCTGGTCAGAGTTGATATGAAGACACATGGAGCTACACACAGGACGATGCTGGAAGGAAAGAGAGACGACGAAAGACTTGAGACTGAATCCAGGCTGAAGAAAGCTTCAGTTTTGAAGCGTTGAATGAAGAAGAGAAACAATCTTTTTAGTGTTTCACCTGCCGATCACTAGTCAGACCAGACCAAATTCAAAACTGATGGTTTATTATCAGCTGAAAGGAAAGAAAAAACACTGAAACTGTTTTAAAAAATAATCAGTGTGTGTCTAAAATGAAGGGTTGGACTCAAGATCAACACGTATGAACGGCTCCATCCTTTTCTTGACAGTTGATCCTAACGTCAGCCCAATTAAAAAGTGCCATGAAGAAAGATGTATTCGTGTCGCGTTCTAGGTTGAATGGAGCGATGACGAGAGGCCTTAGCTAATACCGACGTACAGAGAACTGCAGCAACAGCATGGCTCGGCCTCTCCAAGTCATGAAAGGATAAAAACTGACTTTAAATTTGATAAAAGCTTTTAAAAAATTAGTTATCTCTGAACGAAATTGCTTCTCAAAGTTATATCAGTCTCAAAATATTAAGCCCAAATGTTTGGACTTAGTTCCATAGTGGTAAAGCAAAGATGCTTATTCCTGTTCTTTTTCACAAGCATAAGTTTATGATGTTTTTTTGCCATCCAGTATTCCTGCCAGACAAGCAAGCAGTGGCTGCTGATCTTTAGCCTTATGTAGATCAGAGTATCGTCTGGGTACGGTGGCAGATCTTGATGAGGATGGTTAAAGGCATACTATGCAACATTTTTCAGTTAATTAATGTGTTCCATACCGTTTTGGATGATTAAATGAGTCATTTCAGGTCGAACAAAGGTTTTCTCGGCCACCCTGGTGGTCTGTAGGGGAAATACCGTACTTGCAATAGCAGGAGCCCTCGGCCCGCGCCCACAGGCTCAGAAGTCTGGTGCATCGCGAGAGTCGGCGAGAACTGCTACACTTTTTCCGAATGGCGAGAGCTAAAAGAGAAAGAAGGCTGCAAGGCTGACGCGGACCTCGCGTTTCTGCTGATGCGATTGTAAGTAACATTGGAATGGTTACTCTCTCTCTGTGCGTGTTCAGTGTTTATCGCAGGAATTTGCTTAGGCATAGCGGTGAATTGGGGCGGGGGTGCGACAAGTTTTGCGCGGACCGACTGGCGGAGCGGGGGGGGGGGGAGGGGGGGGTTGGGGTGCGGCGTATCCATGTGTTTTTGCCATTCACTATATGCACGCGCGAAAGAAACAACAAAGAACCGCGTGTTAATGTCAAATACACATGCAAGCACATCGAGTTCGTTTTTTTTTTTTTTTTTTTTTTTTTTGAATGTTGGCGAAGCGGTAGCGTTAGTTTGCCGAGGCGGCCGCCTCGCCAAGATAGCGCTGCAGGAAACCCTGATGTTCATACTTTCACTGTGTTGTCATTGTTTGTACTGCCGTTTTTTCGACTTTTCGTTGCATTCGCCTGTCTGCTAAGCTCAAAACAACCGCGCCTGGCTTGACGGAGAAACCAGGAGAACAGCTGAGCATCTTTACGACAGTGCACTTTTACTTTCGCCCTCTGGGGGGAGCCTTGCTGGAAAATCAACCCCAGTTGCATAGTATACCTTTAAGGTCACCGCCAATGACTAAAGGTACTGCCCTTGTGACGTATGATGTAAACATTGTAAGAAAACATGATCATAGCTGCTGGCTGATAAGGCTGATATGTGATTTGAAATGCGAATGTAAAACGTATTTATGAAAACAAACAAAACGGACATTTTGCTTCTTTCACTTTGCCTCATATTTTTGAACCCAAAAGACGGAAACACCAAGGAAGCGTTCATACCAGAAGAGCCACTATTAGCCTACCTTTAAATCGAATACCTGGTTGTTGCATAAAGCATTTATGAACACTAGGAAGAAGTCTTTTATGTCGACAGGGAGGAATTTTGTCCTGGGAAACATGTTCCAAAATTTTGTGCTTTTGTCTTGTCAGTCCACAGAATTTTCTCTGAAGAGACTCATTGGCAGGCACATAGAGAACACCTGGATGAGTAATGGATGAAGTTTTGGTAGGTCAGCCATTCCCAGGAAGGTTCTCCACTGCTTTGTAACTTTTCTATTTGTGAACAAAGGCCCAAACTGTGTTTCACTGGAGCACCAGAGCTTTAGAAATGGCTGTGGAAGCCTTTCCAGACTGACAGGTGTTAGTGAATTTATTTCTCATTTGTTCTTCTTTAGTTTGGCACATGCTGTGTTGCTTTTTTATATTTTTAGCCTACTTCATGTTGCCATATAGGCTCCATTCAGTTGATTATTATTTTTTATTTTATCATACAGGTCTGGTAGCAATCTGGCCCAGGGAAATAGAACCAAAATGAATATGATTGATCATAATTAATCCTTGATTTAACTGGAGGACAAATATGTTTTTCCAGAGTGACAAGTTTTGAATTTACACAGCTTATCTCTGATTTGAAATGTGTTTGATGATCTAAAACATCAAATTATGAAGCTGGAAAAAACTCTGTAAGGATGCAAATACTTTTAGCTAAGGACTGTAATTCAGTGCATTTGACAATAAATCTGTTTTGTTTTATACCAGCTTCAGTTAAGCAGCCCTACTTTTCTAAAACTAGTTCTGCCAAGAGAAACTCCTTTAGCTGAACAGAAGACACCTACAAGGAGGCAAACGCATACGCCGGGCGCACCGCGTTGCTTTTTTAAATTATTTTTATTATTCATCATGTGGGTCCATCACTGTCAGCCCGATGAATTCAAACGAAGCAGCAATCTGTCACATTTACTCCACAATGAGGGAGGCCGGCAAACTTTCTCCGGAGAAATGAAACTATTATCTTCCACTAGACACGCACGGGGCTCATTATAAATAAATAAAGTCACACTTATCTGCTGGCCGGGGTGATTACCGCAGCCCAAGCTGACATCCAAATTGACTGTCTTATCGTGTCGAAGCGACTTCAGCAGAGTGGAGCCTGCAGTTGAAAGCAGAGCGATCTTTAAACAGTCGTTAATGATGGCCGCTCGATAAATTGCGCCACAACAATTTTGATCAATGAAGCATGCGTTCGGTATATTGCCTATTTAGATGTGCCAGATAAAACCTGAGTGGTGTTTTAAATGGTTGGCAAATTATCCGTCCTCCAGTGAAAGGTGATGACTTCAGAGCTGTTGACGGCAGCTGCGAGGGGACTTGCAGTGCCTCCGTTTCTGTTGCAGAGGATGTTTTTTTTTTTAGCATTTTGTAACGTAAATCATTAAACGGTAACGTTTAAAGACCATCTGACCTGGTAGTAACAAATCAAGACAAAGCATCCGGGGCTTCTCTCATAAATTTTGTGTCCTCTTCTACGTTCAGTCGTGTCAAATGGGAGCTCCAGCCGCATGTGGGAAATATCAAAGCTATTTCCCTCTTTACTAGTCAATGCAATGCTTGTTTAATGGTAATTGGAATCTTATCCCGCTGTTTGCTCATCATTTCCTGCACCTAGTTATTCCACGCCTAAACTCCATTTAAGTTTTTAATAACATTTTAGAATAGTTCCTGTTGGGGTAAACAGAATCTGATTATCCTGATGGATTGAAAATGTATGTCCGACAGTGGTTTATTTGATTTATTTATTCAGGGGACCTCAAATGGAGGGGCTTAAACTTAGGCAAACAAACACTTCGCATGTGTTTTTCACAAGAGCACAGAGGCGCGCACAAACCGAAATACTGATTTCTTTTATTCCTTTGGCATCTCTTCAGACTTTTGGGGGGAAAAACTGAGAAGCACGCTGACTTTTACCACATGGACTGATCTGTCGGCATCCTTTAGAGTTTATAAACAATGTTTTATTTCTCTTGATAAGGGATTCAATCAATCAGTCAATATTTTTATTGTTGTATAGCCATTTCCACATCCACAACGGTGACCAAAATGCTCAATAAAATCAATGTATGACATAAAACAATAAAAAGAGATGTAAAAGAACATTAAAGCAGGTTAAAAACAAAGTAGATACATCCATAGGTGTTAAAAGCCCGCCCGAATAAAAAAAAAGGTCTTGAGCTTTTCTTTAAAAAGGTCGAGACCAGTTAGAGATAGAAGATCTAGAAGCTGATTCCAGAGTGGAGGGGCAGCAGCCACAGAAAAAGCCCGGTCAGCCCAACGGTTGGACTTTGTACGTGGAGCAGTCAGTAAATGTTGACTGTCTGACCTCAAGGGCCTGGTGTGCTCAGAAAATTCAGACAAGTAAGTTTTGGCCGTTTAAAATCTATTCAAGCCGATGTATTGAAAATAAAACGGGTGTAATGGGTTCCCATCTGGGAGTGTGAGGTAAAGGACAAGCTGATACGTGGTGATGCATTAAAGCATTTGTCCCTGGCCCTGAATCCTGTATGTTTATTCTTTTTAAATCAAACTCAGTCGTGCTGTTGGTTCACGTGTTGTTGGATGACACTGGTTAGTATTCAGTTTTGATATATTTAAAGGAGCAATAAGTAAGATATTTACTGTAAAATCAACCTAAATCATTCTCATTGGTCACCTGGGATGGAAGTAACATTCCTTATAAACAATAAGTCCTCTCTGTCAACAACGTCTTTCTCCTTTCAAACCTAGAGGTACGGTACGGATCTTCGGTTCAGAGTGTAGCCCGTGTTTACTTCCTGGTTCCTGAGCCAATCATATGAGAGTTCCCAGGGTTCCCAAAACAGAGCGCAGCTTTTGGTATTTTATGTTAGCAAAAGAGCAGCAGCCTGCAAACATGGAAGACAGTGAAATATAACAGAATACAACATTATATTCCTGTTCTGTGTTAGTAAACATTCAGTGGGTTTCACACTGTTAAACAAACGTGAAGGTGTTGTGTATGTGTTGTTCCAACGTGCAACACAAGGTGTCAGTATTACTCATTGCTCCTTTAATTAAAAATAAAGGCTATATCAGACAGCAACCAGAGCCAATCAGGGGAAAGCTGCCTGATTAACTGCTGAACCTCTACAAAGAGAACTGAATAGAAATATCCTTTATTGTACAGAGATATTGTGTGATGGTAACTTCACAGTTTTTAAGCAGACAGTCACTGACACCCTCCACAGGAGGGGTCAGCCTGTAAAGGTCACCAAACTGGTTTACTCAATTATATTGTCAGAACGCTGTGGAAGAACAACCTTTGGTAGAAAATGTGTTCTAGCAGCAGGGAAAACTGGAGCCGGACTGCAGCTGGGTTCGGTTTCCAAGCTGCCTTGGGGGCACCATGGCATCTGCTGGTCCAGCTTGTTTTATCAAGTCCAGAACCAGCACAGCCACTTACCCGTTAATTTTAGAGCCTTTCATGCTTCCCTCTGCTGATGCTGATTCGTTTTCCAGCAGGACTCGGCACCTGGAAAGACCAGAAAGACCAGAACCCTGGATAGGGCCCAATAGGAAGACGGGAGACACCAGAACCAACAACACGGAGGATCTGACGGCTGCTATCAGAGCTGCCTGGGCGTCCTGATCACCTCAGCAGAACCACGGGCTGATCTCCATGTTACACCATGTTCAGAATCAGAAATCCCTTTAATCCGCCCATTGTCTCTATCCACTAATCCAATCAGAGTCGACTTCATTAATCCCCATAAGGAAAGAAAATCATCTTTGTCACCAAGCTCGAGAGTCAAGACGAAAACAAAATGTTTAAAAGTATAAGAGGGAAAAAAAGAATAATATTAAGAATAGCTGGACAAAAAATAAACAGCGACAAAATAGGTGATTTGTATACCTAAATAAGTGTCTAATTAAAGTATACCCAGTATTCATGGTGAAATAGATTATATAGATTGTACAAATCGACTGCTAGGGGTAATAATGGTTTCCTGTGGCTCTCAGTGTTTGACAGTGGCCTCATCTTCAACACTACTGTCAACATAGCTGGCCTTCCTAATGGTCTTATTGAGTCTGTTAGCGTCCAGCCACCACATCTACACCATTGTTCGACAGACGTTGACAGACCTCAGCTGTCTCACGGTACACCTTCCTGTGTACCGTGTCCACATTTTTAACCCAATGTCCAAGTACACCCCTGGAGTACTTATGATCCTCCAACCTAACAGGGCTCACAGGAGCGCCCCCCGGTTCAGCGCCAGTTCTCTCATCTTTGTCGCGGGGAGCTGGAAGTGGTTTTTCCTGCTCCGTGGGACAAAAGGTGTCCACCACAGTCCTTAACCCACTTCCAGCAGCGCCAGAGATTCAAACCGAGCCCCGCAGAGTCACCAGGACATTTCTGGAGGTGGCAGGTCTCGGAGCAGCAGCTGAAGTCAGAAGGTGCGGAGAGCGAAAAGGAAAGGTGAGAGGACAGACCCTTGCGGCACGCCGATGTTGCTGATCACTGTCCAACACACAGATCTGCGAGTCCAGGCACTGAAGTCTGCTAGTCCAATAATCCACAATCCAGGACACCAGTGAGAAATCCACCTGCCTCGCTTTACAGTTCTCACCCAAACCGGATGCAGTAACCAAAACCTGACCAAGTACTGAGTGTCTATACTGTAAATAGACGCACTGACGGACAAAGAAGGCCCATTTTTCTACATTAAAATCCCTTTTATCGCTTTGACATCATCCTGTAGTTTTCTAAGAAACAGATTTTCTGTTTTTGTTAGCTGTGCACCATAACCGTCCAAACTAACTCAAATGGACACAGTTATCATCTAATCAGTCTATAAGAGCTTCATTTCTATGAAGGAATCACTAAATTAAAATACTTGATGATATTCCTTTTTACCGAGAAACACCTGCAAATATTCGTCTAACACAAAGTGTTCCCATGTTTTACAGAAAAAGCTGGACCGGAAAGATTGTTTGATCTGAAAACACAGACGTGGACCCACTCAGGGCCCGAGACCCGATGAGCGGGAGTCTAAAACCATTCTCTGATAGTTTTGGATTTCTCTCTCCCCATAAGCCTCTCATTGTGCTGCACGAGCTGCTTTGTAGGAGCTCCTGGCAGCTGCCTACCAAATGAGGTTATAGTGTTCCCCTATCAACTGTAAATTTCAATAATTTGTTGGAGGGGCCTCTCACTGTCACTTTTTATCATATTATCAATGACGACTCAATTTTCCTCTGCCACTCCATCTCAAGCGCTGACCCCCGGCCCTATTACGGTCCTGTAATGAAGTGCAATGGAGTGGTAATTGGTCCACATTATACCAGATCAGGTAACAGTGGACTTATTTTCTTATCACAATGAGCCCCTGCTGGTGACTCTCAATGAGAAACCAAACACAGTCCCTTTCTTATGCGGGCTATCGTCCAAATAACATTTCAGCTGAGAGCCTGTCCCCATTTTAGTTTTCCGTTTCATGATTGCCCTCCGTGTCCTCGGACCGCGCTTTGTTTCCGACTTTTAAGGTCTCCCAAACGAGCCGAGAGGCGACGCAGATATGAGGGTAGAGCTTTTCCAGGGAGGGGAAGTACAGTAAACGAGACGGTAACGTGACCGTGATGTGGGGAGTATTAGATGCCTCTTCCCTCCGTCCCGGCTTCCTGCCCTGAACTTCTTGATAACTTCGCTTTGGGTTAAAAGTGTTTTTTTTGTTGTTTTGGTCCGGTCCCACGTCTCACTGTAAACGCAGCAAATTCGAGAGGCACACAAGCCGGTCTTCCAAGCGTAAAAATGCGTCCCTGTCAATGCATTTTCATCCAGTTCTTAAGAAATTACCTCCACGGACGTCTCTGCAGCCAGGAGGCTTGTAGACGTGGCGGAAATGAAACGCAGGTTGAAAAATTGCCCCAAATCAATTTGTTCAAACCTGCTGCAGTAATTATGTCTCTGTCAGCAACAAAGGAGGCTCTACAACTCTAGGTAACAATGAGATAATGTGAGGCGCAAAAAAAAAAAAAAAACATTTTCTGCTCAGGGATTAAATCATCATCCCGCAAAAATTAAACGAGCAAAATAAGATGTTACAGGGAGAAAATTACGCAGTTGTCCGTAGGCCTCTGGGCCGGGCAGATTGAAATTAAAACTAATTGTTGGCTCGGTTTTTGGTCCTACATACGTTACCCAGACTAATAAGGAGCAGGTACAGCAGAATATATCAGAGAGCTCCCCGTCTGGATCGAAAACTTTGGTGCTTTGAGAAGGAGGCCGGCAGGTTGATGCAGAGCCTCTGGTTCGGGTCGCTCCGTGTTGAAAACACACAGATGACTAAGAGACAGGATATTGGATAACAAGGTTAAATTATAGGAGCAAAAATATGCTCTTATTAAAGTCAGGCAGTGGGGATTTGATGTGAGCCACCTAATAGATAGCGGTTTAAGGGAGCCCAAACAAAAGGTAACGTGCCGGTCATGCTTATGGTGGCTAATGGCAGCTTTAGAAGAAATTAGGGCATGCCTTTTTTCTGCAGGAAATTGAGCTTAAAGGCAGGTCATGGATCACTGTGTTCTTCTCAGGCAGCTTCAGAAGTCAAAAAGTTAACTTTTACTGCAGACAGAATAACATCTGCATCGTAGAAAAGGGCCAAAACAGCTGGCTTTTTTTAACAGAACTCAAAGATGGGTGTAGCTTTGTTTTACTGGTTTAGCAATATTATTGTGCATCAATGATTAAGTATAGTTGATCGACAAGCTTTTTTTTTTACCTCCATTGAACAAATTCCATCAAGCATTTTAAAGAAGCAAATGAGATTCCTTTATATTTCTCAGATTGAAATTTATTTAGCATCAGACATCAATAATAAAACTTCAATGAATGATTAGAAGATAAACCCTGGGAACTGGCAATTAACCTAATTAACCTACCGGTAATTAAGTAATAATTCTATTTTAATTCTAATTTACAATGATTTAATTGATTTAAATAACCACAAAAATAAATATAGAACAAACACGCTGTGAACTATTCATCATATCATATCTTCAGTAATTAAAAATCAATCTTTTATCAAAGGTTCATTGATGCCTCAGGAGTTTTTACTACACAGTTTGAGTTCGACTTCTTATACCAAACGTTGATTTGAGGTGAAAATGTTTGTGAGAGAGAGAAAAAGTCTCAGAACCGCCTTTGATCTGCTGGGGTCCAACACCAGATTTCCCACAATGCATTAGGAGAAGAGACGTAAAACTAACAGAACCTACTGGATCGCTCCAGGTGTCCGGTTCCCAACAGTCCCTAGTCTCAGCTGGATTTACGGGCAGATCTGGCCAGTCACTCACTTTCTGGTTTAGTTTGTTTGGATACTCTGGCAGTTTGTGACTTTGGATTTAGAAGCAAAAGATAAGATCTCAAAGAAATGTTACGGAAAATTAAACAAACGTAGCAAAGTGCGCGATGCAAACAAAACCATTTAGTACGTACAAATCTCAAAAAGTTGGGTGTCCCGTTGACTTGCAAAACGTCTTGCTGGTTCTAGTTCTGGGTTCACTTGACTGGGTCAGAGCTTAGCGTTCCTTAGCTCTCTGCAAGCCTGCGGTTCTCAATTGGTCCCCCCCCCCCCCCCCCCTTTGAAGAAGGAAAGATTTTCAGCCACCAATCCCAACAAAATGGGCCAAAAATGTAACTTTTATTGTTTGCTGTTTCAATGCAATAAAGCCGTCGTTCTGAAGATTACCCAGAATCCCTTTTAAAATTTACAACATATATACGGGTTACTTTATAACATATAACAATGGTTACTAACAACTAGAATGTTTCAACATTGCCACAAGTTTTTAACTGTATAATATTACCAACAATATAAAATGCTTTTAGCCTGACCCGTACCTGCAGTCAGCTTTTAACAAGCTATGAACCTCATATGCCAAAAATAATATCAAGCCATTAATATTAAAGATAAACTTCAGTTACATTAAGTTTTGTACTTTTTTGGGAGTTTATTAATAGTATTCATCATACTACTAACTGCAGGTACAGACCAAACAGCAGGGGGTGCTAGTGTCACATTTAGACAGTACTTTCACGTCCCCTCTTGGGGGCGCACTCCACTTTTTAATAAGGACTGCTGTAGGCCAAGCTTCTGGGGAAGGAGTTGTCACGAGGTACTGATCAACCAATCAGAAGAGGAGTTGCGGCTAGGTCAGAAATGCCTGAATAAGCCTCAAAGGAGGCTGTATGCTTCCTATCATAGTTCCTTTAGCATAGGGAATAAGGAATCCCACAATCCTTTGCTTTGCATGACATATAAACACAGCCTACTTCATGGAAATTGATGAAAATTAGCACCATCATGGGTGGAGAAAGGCGATGCTAGGTCATCAGTAACGCCGGTACCATTTACAGTGACATTGTTGCTTCATGTGTACTGTGTGTGACACGTGCAAATGGATGCGTCTGCATATGTTTTAGGTTGTGTAATGGAGATCTTCAGCTGTTTGCTTCATTTGTCTAACTTTCCTTTTTCTGTCATCCTCTTTCAGAAAGCTGTAGGCCCGGATTTGACTAGAATCATCCATGTGCCTTTCTGTTTCGCAATGACGTCGGAGTCAAAGGCTGTCCGAAATCAACACAGCAGTCCGAAGCTGCTTTCCTCCCGTCAATAGAGTTCTTAATGGTGACCTCATGAAAGGTCACGGAACAGGAACTAGGAAGAGGCGCTAGGACCTATACCCAGAATGAACTAGGTATGTCTGTAATGTTTTTCTGTTCTTGTACAGCACTTTCAATCGTATTGTTACTGAAAAGTGCTAGATAGATAAACTTACCTTAGCTCACCTTAGAACCTTTTAGATGAAGCCGCTATGACTTTTCCGCAATCACTTGTTTTTTGTGTTTGGTTTATTATTGTTGCTAATGCTACTCCAGAAATAGTTTATTTCTTTCTGTTGAGTTTCTTTGTTTTATTCTCTTCTGTTCTGCTCTACTGGTGTAGATTCTTGTATTAATGTTTTTTTTTTGGCTTTTGTTATTTAGATCCTTCTGTATCCTGTTTCATTTGCTTAGTGTTAATTTCTGTTTTCATCAGTCACTTTCTATCGGTTTCCCTGCTTAGGTTCTTTCCCAGCTGCTCTGCGTTTTACTGATCGGTCTCACCTGGTTCTCAAGTCAAGTATCCACCTTCCCAGTAGTTAAAAGCCTGTCAGTTTCCTTACCTCCTTGCCAGATTACCGTGTTCTCAAGCATCTGTTTCCTCCGTTTCAGGTTCTTTGCTAGTTTTTTCCTGTGAACTTCTACCTGCTAAGTCTTCACTCACAAGTATAAAGGGACAAGCTGTAAAAAAGAGGCACCTTCCTTTATACTTAGTAGCATCCCTGGTGGATGTATGTGTGTAAACAATCTTAAAATAAAGTTCATCCTGTACTAAAAAATGTACATAAAATCCAATCTTTAGTCTTGGCCTAACATTTACTACAGTTATTTTTTCCAGTGACACGCCACTTTCTGTTCTCCTTTGAAGTTGGAGCATATGGTGAGCAGGACCATTACTATTCCTTAAAACTGTGATGCCCGTGCAAGATGGTTGGGTTTTCTGTACAGCGGATCATTTCTGGGCTTTTTTGGCCGTATATTTTGGATCATTAACCTAATAATAACTAATAGTGATGGTTTTTAAATGTTTCAGTAGTGGCCACCGGATTTTAATGTTGTTTAAAGGGACCTAGTCACATACTATAGCTTTCTGAATTGGTTGTATACAAAGCTTCTCCAATTAAATTATTGTGCCCTGTTGTCTTTTTATTTCTTATTTCTGTCTTTGCATAATGTTCGTACGCAGAGAACCGGATGTTAAAGCCGACACAAGGGTGTATTTACTTTAAAGTTTTTTGTCAGGAGTAAATGTGGTGGCTGACAGGACAGGCAATGGTTGCAATGGCTGATGGATGTAGGTGGCAGAGACAGACTGACCAGGTGGAGGAGCAGGAGACAGATAGCTGACCAGATGAATTATGACTTGAATCAGGCTGACCAGGTGAAAATGGCAGAAACCAGGTGAGCGAGCTGGAGCGGTCCAAAAAGGGCTTGGCAGAATCTGCAAGGGCCTGGACTGCCTCTGATGATGGATCCGTCATCAGAGGCAGTCCAGAGCGAATAGTTCCCAGAAAGGGCAAAGCGGGCGCTAATCCTCACAGGGGAAACGAGAAGTTGGCGGTGCAAACAATCGCTAGATGAGGAACTAGTGAGAGCAGGTAAACCACAGGATAGTCAGGCTGGGCACACTGGATCTGGGCGCATACACACAGGCTGAGAGATGAGACGCTCTGCCACTGACTGCCTGTGAGATATATATATATATATATATATATATATATATATATAGGTGGAGTGACAGGTGGATCGACCTGATGCTGATTACTCAGCAGCAGGTGCAGTTGATGATGAGGAGCATGAAGTGACAGGAAGCATAAACTGGGGAAGACAAGTCCATCAGCCCACGAAAACACAAACAACAGTTCCCAATCATCACTCTTTGTTAGTAAACCAGTCACTTTTTTATATATTTGTATATTATATCAGAATATGTTTTCTGGCTTTGCCTGTTTTGAAGAATGTCTCAAAAGAAATTGGCCTCAGCTTTCCCTTATCCAGAAAAATGGTAAACACTGAGGTAAAAACGTCAGACATATTGATCAATTTGAAAATTATTGTGCATCATAACCAAGGGTTTCAATACATTTAAAGGAAACTATCATTGTTTCCATCAACCATTCGGATCAGAATAAACCTCAACAGGCTACATCCAGAATCCTGTTAATCCAGTACGTTGACATCATGCTGGAAATAGTTGTTTTTGTTTTTTTAATTCCTAAAACAAAGAAGCCAGGGGCCATCATGGAGACTACAGCTGTGGTCAGTCACAGTCTTTGCAGACTCACCTGTGTCTCACCTGTGTCTCTTGTCTCCAGTTTGTTCTGTTATGAGCAGAAACCTGAAGAAACTGAGAGGCTCCTGACCTCTAGTGGCTGTTATAGTGAGGTGCCGCATATTGATTTTATTTAATGTTATTGTTGGCATGGTCTGAAAGAAGTGGAAATAGCCAACCTCCCACACCCCACACGTCTCTTTACGCTCCTGCAGCTCCTGAAGCCTGATTAGACTTTGATTGCAGTATTTATAGTTGCTCTTTTCTACCTCCTTCAACATATAGCAGCCATTTGACAGCTGGACTCTAATTGAAACCGTAAAACCGGTGAGTCCAAATAAATCAGAACACAATTAGTCCAGTAATTCAATGAAATCGGAGCATCTAATAAGCAAATTTCAGCCTAATGAAACGTATGTCCGTGTATTTTTCAGCGTGCACTGTGTCATGGTCATGAAAGCATGGCATCAAGTCCTGCTTGAAAATGAAATCATCGCCTCCGTAAAGTGGCGACGTGTGCAGCGAGACGATGCTTCAAAGTTTGGGTCGAGTAATCCAGGCAGATGTTTTTTAAAGCGCTTATCAGGACTTGTGTTGATGACACAGGTGACGGTTGGGGCCCTCAAACCGGAGTTACGCCATATTCTGTGACCCTGCCTTTTATTCTGTGAGGCGCTGTTGCTTTTTCATAGCTTGACTCCGCCTGAAGCAGAAGATGTTGTGGCAAAAGTTGCGCCAGCAATGCGAACATAAAAATGTCAATTAATATCCGGTGCCAAAAACGTGACCACCTAAACTACTACTACTACTACTAATCATTACGTCACGGGTTAAATATGACTTTTCATTTAATTTACGAAGTAAAAAGCCACCAACAGTTTGGTTAAAATATTATATTTTACATTACATTACAGTGCGGTCACACAATATGGTGGCAGCTGTTATATTCTATGACGTCTATATTTCTAGAATAATCATGATGGCACAGCAACGTCTTCTGACAAAAACCTGGGACCGGACGTTCATTAACGTGTGTTTGCACGGCTGCCGTAACTTTTGGTGTAACATATTCCACAGACTTGTTATCAGTGTATAAACCCTCCAGACCACTCAGGTCTTCTGGCTCCAGCCTGCTCTGCAGAACCAGAACCAGAACCAGACATGGAGAAGCAGCATTTAGTTCCTCTGCTCCACTTATCTGGAACAAACTTCCTGAAAACTGGAAAAGTGCTGAAAGCCTGAGTTCCTTTAAATTCAGATTAAAAACACATTTAGGATTGCCTTCGACTGTTCTAGTTAAACTGTTTTACTGAAACATCATTAGTTCAAGTTTTTAATATTTTCTTTTAGTTTCTATTCTCCCATGTTTTATTTTGTTTCTACATTTTATTCCAACTTGCTTTTATTCTGTTTTATTTTCCTATGTTTTAATCATGTGAAGCACTTTGCATTGTCTCTGTACTGAAATGTGCTAAACAAATAAATTTGCCTTTGCCTTTGGGCCAAGTCACACTATTTAAACTTAACAGCACCTCCCAGAGTCAGAGAATACGGTGCAACGCCGGCCGTACCAGTTTGAAATGTGCCGTTTTGTGCACATTTCAAAATGTGAGTGTTCATCCCAACCTGTCGCGATACGCTGGCTGGTGTTGCTTTTCTTCGTCTGTGACGTGTGAAAGGGCATTTCCTAAAGCAGGCGAAATCCTCTCCAAAAAAAGGAAGCTCCTGAAGCCCAGCACATTGGAAAAGTTGTTATCCTTGACTAAAAATCAATGAAATGCCCCCAGTAAGATAAGCACAGTTACAAAGTAACATTCACATCACAATCCTCCCCCCATTTTGATCCACTTTCCCTCTTTACTCAGCCATTTTATCATAAAATCAGATTTAGATCATGTTCAGCATTTATTTATTGGGATCACAAACACCATCGATTGTTTATTCCATTTAAGCCTTCACATCCTAAAGTCATGCCATGATAATCACTCTGCCTGTTGTACACCTCCTGTCCACTTGGTGGCACAGTGTAGCAAAGCCTCATGATGCTTCGGCTCCTGAGTCCAGCAGCTGGATGGAGAGCTTCAGGAGGCTTCGGCCGTTTCTCAATTCACGAGAACGCGAGTACGGACTCGCATTCTCGTCAAGTCCGGTCTTGGCGAGAACACAGGAAGATCGGACTTGACAAGAACGCGAGCACGCAGCACGTATGGTGTATTGGAACAGAAGCGTACTTGTGACGTCATGAGACGCACAGTTCTTTAGCATTTCTTTAACATTCAAAACTATTTATATACTACACCACAATAAATCTTATTGACAAATTTTTTAAAAACAACATTTTTAATTTCTAAAAAGCCTAAAAATTATCTTGCCGCGGTGCATTCTGGGAAAGCGGTCAGTCTGAAGAACGCACAAGTCTGCTCTGATGCATGCTCGATAAAGAGGGCGGGGCGAGAACAACATCCGGGGAATTCGGCGCGTTCTCGATTTGGCGTTCTCTGGATTGGAACAGTGCTCGGGCTGAGGCTGATGACGTGTCACGAGCACACGAGCACACGAGAACGCTCAAGAACGCATATTGAGAAACGGCCTTCATCTCGCCCTCAGTACCAGCAGAAAGAAGCAGGAAATGCTCTGAAATGTCCCGACAGACCAGGTTCCCAAAGTGGGGGCCGGGATCCCTGGAGGTCGTAAGATGATCCAAGTGAGGATCCAATATTTAAGCCAGAGATATCCATGTTTTACCATAGCAAATCTAAGCTTTTAATCATGGAAAATGATTTTTTTGTTCCCAAAGAAATTACATTTCGACATCAGGCGAGTTTTTTTTCCACAAATATGTGAAATTAATCTCAAAATGTCTGAGTTTTTTTATGGGAGGTAACTCCTCTGGGGCCAATTGTTTATATTTATTAATCTACAATAGCCATAAAACACTTTTTTTGTGGAAATTAGGAGAACAAAGTCTTCATGTTAGATGTAAAAGAATAAAGAACATATCAAGAATAAAGTCAGAATATGATGAGAATGAAGCCGCAATAGTCGTTCGCACAATCATTTCTGACACTAGTGATGATTTGAGGCTGATGTGCTAAAAATATTTAGCATTTCCCCGTTTATGAAACCGATATCAAAGTATAACTTTACAAAATGCTCAACATTCCTCATTTTAACACGGGGGAGAGCTGCTTTTTTTGTCAGGTGGTTTTTAATCTGGGCGATTGCTGCGGCTCGCCCCCGCAGCAATCGCCTGGAGGTCACCAGTCTCTGGCACGGTTATTTTGGGGGTTGCAGGCTGAAAGGTTTGGAAACCGCTGCGATGGACGGCTGTGCTGACTTTAGACCTGATAAAAAAAACACACACACACACACAGTGGACCAGAACCGACGGATGACATGGATCCTCAGATCCTCACTGACCATCACAACCTCACACTGAACCCGAAGCAGCGCCTCTCCACTTCTCCTCCAGACATCAGGTTGGAGGTTTTAATCGAAAAGAAAACCCACAGACATGCTGTTGCACATGGAGATCAGACCCAGGAAGCAACAGGCAGGAGGATCCAGTGGAGAGCACAGAGAGCCGATGAGCGTTTATACGCTGAGGCGGCGGGGAGAGAGAGGACAGGCTAACCAGAGGAGATAATCAGAGGGGCTGATGCAGCTGAGGCAGAGAGAAGGGAGATGATCACAAATGAAAACACGGATGAAATCAGAAACACTGGTGAGCCGTGACAGGGACTCCAGAGCATTGACCTTTTTTCCTTCCACTCAACTTTCCAATGATATGTTTGGACACAGAACTCTGTGAGCAGCCTTTTTTCTTACCACTTATGTGTCGTCACTACCTGCTGCCTGGACAACATCATCAGTCTCCCTCTGATTGTGAAGGCCAGAACATGGACGCCGCATCATTTCTGCATTTCTGCAATGAAAACACATCTTATCTTCTTGTCTTAAACATGCAACAGCCTAAATAACTAAAAGTGCATTAGCTCTAAGCCCGGCTCATCTGAGATAGATGAACCTGCCAGTGGTATTCTGACTCACTGAGGAGCTCCTGTGTATAACACTAAACACAGAGACGGTCTGCTTTCTCATAGTTTGCGACCGTCTCCGTTTAAAGACCGGAGACGTCTCTCACACTTTTAGCCTCCACACGTTTACAGCAGCTCTTTACAGGCGCCAGCTGCCACATCTGCAGTGGCCTGTGCTACTTTGACCTCTGATCTCACCCAAGGATTGTATGAAAGACTCCTGACGCACCGCGGCGGGTGAAGGAAGTGAAAAATGGGAAGAAGTTCAGCAGGTGAATCGACGTGTTTGTTTGGGGATGGTGTTGTGTTTTGTTTTTTTTTTTATAGAAAAAAGGAGAACAAAACTTTGCATTAAAATGTTGCCTGCATGCAAGAGAGCCGGTCTCCTCTCTTAGTCTGCTTCCTAAATTCAACACATTCAGCCCTCAGTCCACCTCCCATGTTTTTTTTCTTGTATTTTCCATTCTAAAATAAAGTAATTGTCTACATGTAACTCGTGTAACCCACCAGGCCACGGCAACAGCAGACTTGTTGCACTTTCTGATGTGACAAGGCTGCATTTTCTCACTTCTTCAACTGTTTCAGGAAGTGGGGCAGAGCTACCAAAATCAGGAAACTAAGTGTCGCTATTTATACAACCGAGCAAAGGGCCAGAGGTGGTAATCGCTAGTTCGGAGTCAGCTGACGAGCCGAGGAGCTTCGGTGGAGCCGATCGGGGCCCCAAACATGAGAGCGTCCGGAGGAATGCCGTCGCTTTTGGGATGACTTTGTGAAGTTTTTCTGCCCGCGAACCATGGACGGACACAACCCCAGCGCTGAGTCAGGTGAGCCTGACACGTTCAGACCCCCTCTCTTTTTTTTTCCAGCTCCACCGCGTCTTTAAAACATCAACAATTCCTGCTGATGTTTCTCAGCCATCACAAGAATTTAATCCTTCTGTCTGGTGCTTTTTTTATTATTGAAAAAAAAGAAAAACTCAAATCGGTCTGCTGAATTGTATTCGGTCAGCCCTTCATTGAGAATTAACATCTCGGCTGTAAAAAAAGAGGAACCAAACATGTCTGCATCCTGTGTGGTTAAATGCATGTGGCAGCTAATTAAGACCACCCCCCCCCTCCTCCTCCTCCTCCTCCTCCTTCACACACACGTTTCCAGTTGATTCAGCCGCGCTGCCGACCCTCTCCGGCTCCCACGGCTGGCGGAGGTGAGGACTCCTGCTGGGTCACTGTGTGCGGAGGTGACCCGATTAGAGGCTGTAATGAGTCAAACAGAATTACTCAGAGCGCTGTTGACACACCACGGTATTTGCTCAACTCCCTGTTGGCGCTGCGTGGAAATTTCAAACAGTTCACTCATTCATCCCTCAGCCACAGTCACCTTGACAGTCAGCAGCTGGAATGCTGTGGACCCCCCCCCCCCCCCCCCCCCAAAAAAAAAAAACAACCTGCTACAGGAAATAATGTCCCCAGTGTCTGCTCATTGGAGATGTTTTTAAGCAGGAGAAGTTTGGGCTGCACATCCTCCCCCCCCCCCCCCCTTCGGTGCATATTACTCAGGGGAGGCAGATAATCCTCTATTACCATCTAACATAGAAAGTACTCCTGGATCAATGTGAGCTTCTGTGCTTTCTGTGTCTCTGCTCTGTCTTCTCTAAGCCCCAGTGGGTCGAGGCAGATGAGCGTTCACACTGAGCCTGGTTCTGGTTCTGGTGGAGGTTCTCCTCCCTGTTAAAGGGGAGTTTTCCTCTCCACTGTCGCTTCATGCATGCTCAGTATGAGGGATTGCTGCAAAGCCATCAACAATGCAGACGACTGTCCACTGTGGCTCTACGCTCTTTCAGGAGGAGTGAATGCTGCTTGGAGAGACTTGATGCAACCTGCTGGGTTTCCTTAGAGAGGAAACTTTCTGATCAATCTGTATAATCTGATTGACTTTGGAAAGTTCCTTGAAGTGACGTTTCATGAATTGGCGCTATATGAATTGAATTAAATTGAATTGATGTATATCGTGTTTTGCAGCCACCTCTGAGTCTTCCTCCGCGTTTGAGCTGCTGATTCTCTACACTGACGAGGCCCAGGAGTGGGCTGTGTATTTGCAGCAGATCTTCAAATCCTCCAAGCATTTCCACAAAGGCTCGGTCTTGCTCTACGCCGTGAGCTCGGCCGACCAGCTCCACGGCTACAACTTCCAGGACTTCCAGCGCTGCAAGTGCATCGTGGTGCTGCTCACCGGCTTCTTCCTGGACGTCCTCGGTGACCCGGAGCTGCAGGGAGCGCTCCAGAGACTCCTGCATCCTCCGCACAAAGTGGTGGCGCTGCTGTGCGGCGTGTGCGAGGACGACCTGTCCGCGGCGTGCTTCGTCGACTGGCCCAGCTGGAGGAAACTCTACGCCGACGATGAGCCGGCCGACTACGTCTCCACCGTTCTGGCATCAATCGCCGACAGTATGCTGACTTTTATTGCTGTCTTCACCAAAACACGACACCCCAATTAGGAAAGCGTCAACCCTTCACCTGAATTAGATATGTATTGAGTTTTGGGTGCTTGAATCTTTTAAAAAATATATTTAAGCTTTCAAGCCTCAAAACAAAAAAGTGCAACTTAAAATGAGGCTGAATTTGATTAAGACTTGGAAAGAAGCCATAGAAAAATCAGAAATCTACAATTCCCTGTTTCTTTAAGAGACATGCAGGGGCGGTTCTAGACGGGGGCCAACGGGGGCCTGTGCCCCTGTAGATCCGGTCCTGGCCCCTCTTATGGCCCCTGTACTAAAGACATAATACTAAATAAATTTCTTATGATGATGTGCGCTGGCACAGAGACCATAACTGATTGGTTCCTTGGACCGGTTTCATTTTTTACCTTTACAGTTTTACTTTAACGATTTAAAAAACGAAGGCGTTAAACTTTTAGCTTCAGCTGTTTTGAAATAAAATGACAGTTTTCATCTGCAACCTGCACTTCCAGAGCCACCAGGAGTTATTTGGCTCTGTAAACAATTAAATATTAATTTATTTATAGTTTTTTTTTGTTTCGTTGAGTTATTTGTTGTGTACCTGTGGAAAAAAACATTTGCCCCACCCGCTCTGGTAGATCTGGTCTAGAACCGCCACAGGATACGTGGATAAAAGCAGCCTTTTCATTATTAAATCCATGAAACTGTTACCTTTTCAATATTTCTAAGAGAGAAACAAGCGAGAGAAATCACAAATCTTAAGCCTTCTTTACAAACAAAGATTATTTGAGGTGTTTAAATGCCTCTGTGAGGATATTTAGAAAGAATTAGTGTAAAATAAAGTGGCACAAGGCAGCTCCATTAAAGTTAATTCTCCTTTTTGTTTTATCCCAAGGCAGGCGAGCCGAGGCCGAACTTGAGAGCGCACATCCTGCAGCAGAGTCGTACACCGATGCGGCGCCTCCTCCCCCGTCTGGAGATGCCACGGTGTGGGAAAGCGAAGCGGTGGCGTCCGAGGAGCATAATCAAACGCTCCTGGAGGAGGAAGCCCGAGGGAGCGGGGAGATGTCCGCGAGCGAAGGAGCCAGCTCGCCGACGCAGCTCACGTGTCTGTCCGTTCAGCCAAACCGAGTTCAGTGCGGGGTGAGGTTCAGGTCGTCACGCGCCTGCAGAGTTTACACGGGGACATGTCCATGTTGGACAGCGATGGACACACACACAGTGGAGTGGCCTGCATCCAGTTCTAGGGCTGGACGATAATTCAATAACAATATATATATCAATTGGTAGACGTATATTGATGATAGGAAAAAAATGGTCAATAGTTCAATAGAATAACAGTTTTCCTTCCTTTTGCATTCTACCCTATCATGTAGGTTAATATTACAGTCATTACATCCTCCCAACCAATCACAGCACAGACCCAGGAACTAAGCTCCGCCCCCTTCAGAGATTTCAGAGAGCACGTGTTCTTTTTTCTTGTTTAAAAACTTGTAGTTTTGGTAAAAAGTTGGTTGAACACTGCAAAAAAGGAACTAAAAGTAAGTAAAAAAATTTTCAATTTTTTTATATTATTCCTTGATTTGAGCAGCTAAATCAGACTATTTGCCAATGGAATGAGAATATCTACCCCTAAGATAATTAGACACCCTGCACTTGAAACGAGATGATGGAGATGAATTATTTTTATTTTAAGTGCAAAAATCTTATTCCATTGGCAGACAGTCTGATGTAGCTGCTCAAATCAATGACAAATACATTAATTTCAAGAGGATTTTACCTACTTTTAGTTCCTTTTTGCAGTGAATAAAGGGTTGAGTTTGAATTCAGTATTTGTGTGTACTTTATCTAAAAATAGGTAATTAAGTAACAGCGTAAAATGGTCAGGGCTGCACTTAAAATATATGTTTTGAATTTGTTGATAATTATCGATATCGATCGAAATAGAAAAAACTATATCGTCCAGCCCTATCTGGTTCTGACATGTTTAATCCAAATGCTTGTTTTTTTGAGTTTTTTTTTTTTTAATATAATGAGATTTATTCTGCTTCTTTTGTTCAGGATCAAGAGACCCTTTTCATCCTCTTCAAAAGCAGAGTTGGTTACGGGTCAGAGCTGGAGGTGGAGTTCTCCCCTGAACACGCAGCTTCGCGGAGGGTTCCTGCCTCGGTGGAGAACGAGTACACCCTCAGTGTGTCTGCGCCAGGCGAGTCTCTGCAGGAAGCCACTTTTACTGCTCACGGCAACATTTCCCAAACATTATCTCGTAATCTGTGTGTTTTCTTTCTACAACTTCTGACACAGAAATGCCTGCTGGGGTGATTTCTCTCACTTTGCACGCCGACGGCTCGGCTGTCAGCCTGAGCCCGGTCACATATTACACCTGCATGGCAGAAGTTAGTCGGTATCTCCAAAACGCTGCTGACCCTGTGAGCTTCATCTGCCAGGTCTACCTTTCTACCCCTTTGTTTAATCATTTTCCCTGTTCTCTGAGCTTGGAATAAGGTTAATAACAATGCTAACGCCTGCTTCCAGGCCTTCGACCTGAGCTGCAATGCAACAGAATCGGTGGACACCCTGCTAACGGACTCGTTAAATTCCAAGATGCCTCCGTCTGGCCTGCAGCTGTTTGGAGTCAAACAGATAGAAGAAGACAATATGTCGGCGTGTGAGTGCAGCTTTCTGATTTCTGTAAGGTCGATGAGGTCACTTCCTGTCCCATAATGTTTCTGCACGCTCTATCTCCTGCCCTTCTGCTCTCCGGTCACCAAGTAGACTCCACAAACTGGATGGAAACTGGCTGCTCAGGTCAAATCCAGCAGACGCAGCGAACTGCACCCACTTCTGCGTCAGCCTGCAGAAGTGACAGAAATGATACAGATCACCCTCCAGGAAGCTCTAAGAGCGACGTGGGCCCGAGGCGTGTTTTTTAAAATAAACATGCGGGCTGTTAATGCGGGCTGTGAAAGAAGACGCACGAATTGACACTTAATCGATTCCCTCTGAGATAAAAAAAAGGACTGACTCAGATAACGTCGAGCTAGAGAAGTTTTTTCCCTTATCATGACATGCTGTCTGTGAACTTCCTCCTTGCACCCCCCCCCCCTTGCAGGGTCTCCTCTCGCCCTCCATGTAGCAGCAGAGGGGATCAATTGTTCACTTGCTGACAACTAAAAGTAAGTAAAATTATCTTGAAACGACTGTATTTGTCCTTGATTTGAGTAGCTAGATAAGACTATGTGCCAATGGAACTGGTATTTTGACCCCTAAAATAAGATAATTAGATATAATGCACTCAAAATAGGACGATGGAGATGAGCTGTTCCTATTTTAAGTGCAAAAATCTCATTCCACTGGCAGATCGTTTAAACTTGCTGCTCAAATCAAGGACAAATGCACTCATTTGAAGATAATTTTACTCACTTTTAGTTCACTTCTTGCAGTGTGAGGCCCGCTTCGCTCTTTCGGCTCCTGCAGCCAAACCACAGTGTTGCAAACGGTGCTGGCCTTTGAGAATCCATCGCTGTTTGCTCTGTGTTTTATAGAAATGTGTATAAATACATGTACTTCTGATCAGAATGATCTGAATGCATGCGTAGCGCGGGAAACTGCACCGACGCTCTATTTCGGGAGCAGAGCCGAAAATCAAACCCATGTGCAAAATCTTGTGTAGGCGTATTTAGAAACATGCAAACAGCTGGTTGAATTCTCCTCCCCCCCCCCCCCATCTCAGTAAACTCAAAATGTGCTTCTCTTTTGCGTTTCAGATCAACGCAGCGAAGAGCTTCCCACTTTGCTCCACTTTGCTGCTAAGTATGGCCTGAAGAAGCTGATGAGCACGCTGCTTCGGTGTCCCGGGGCCCTGCAGGCCTACAGCGTGATGAACGGGCACGGAGACTACCCAAACACGCTGGCAGAGAAGAGCGGCTTCCCAGAACTCAGACAGTTCATGGATGAATTTGTCGTAGGTCCAGCCAGGAAAGCTGTAACATTTTAAATTGTAAGTTTCTTATTTAAAAAAAAAAAAAAAAACTACTTCTTTGAACACACTCAGGAGACGGCAGACATGCTCCAGTCTCACCTAGAGGACAACCTGAACCTGGACGACGTGGCAGAGATTTACGAGCCGATGTCCAACTCTTCTCAAAGCATCATGATGAAGTACTCGGGCTGCTCGGAGGACATCTACGAGTCGATGCTCGACATCGACCCAGAGTGTGCCGAAGACCTGTGTAAGACCCGAGCTCTGCCGCTGCTTCTGGGCTAAATGCTCTAAACACGGCGATGCGAGCGTTAATAGGGCTAAATCTCTGTTGCAGATGAAGTGATGACCGCGGTAGACGAGAATCCCGAAGAAGCTATGCTCAGGAAGTTCTTCCAAGGTAAGTGTTTCTACTAACGCCAGCGTGATTTTATTAAACGGCTACAGACGCCTCTGACTGTAGATGATGTGACGTCTGTCAGCCAAACCTCACGCCGCCGAGGACCAAGTCGACTCCCCGCATCCTAACGCGGAGAACGCCGAAGATGACGAACCCAAGCACTTTGACGAAATCGAGGAGGAGGAGGATCCATACAACCTCTGCCCCGAGGACATTTATGACACCGTGGACACGAACACCACCTACAACCCGGCAATCCTGAACCGCCCCCCGGCTCCCATCCCCCGGCCGGAGGCTGAGCTGGAGCCTGACAAACCTGTCACCTACATCTCCAGAGGTCTGTGCTTTATTGTTCTGTGTTGAAAAGCCACTTTTACCCTGCTGAAAACTATCCATTTACTCTAATATATATATATATATTTTCCAGTGTTTTCAGATAGAGTAACACCCCAGCATAACGCAGCAAACGGCGGACATCCTGCAGGTAAGACACAGTTTAACTTTGAGATCTCGTGAGGAGCAGCGAGACGTTCTAAGGTTCTCAAGCTTTTTGGGGCCGGGGACCCCTTAGCAGCGGTAAAAGCTTTCCAAGGACCCCTTTAGATTCCTCATGCTGATAGTATTATTTTAAACAGCCTTTTGTACTGTTAAATACATTAGGAATGATGCACGTTTTTAAAAATATATAGATCCTCATTCTCGATGTAACTGTTGTCCTACTTCCTAATTTTAGCTGATTTGACTTTTACTTGATGAAGTGGACGGAGTTAACTATTTGTCCATTGTGTTAGTTAGTTCAACCCTGACGCATCGTCAGCAGCGCCTCCTCAGGCCAGACAACAAGCGTTTCACGGACCCCCCAACCCGTGGTTCGCAGACCCCCCGGGTTCCAGCGACCTCAGCTTTGAGGGCCGCTGTCTAATCGGTTTAAATCTAAAGTTCATGGAGCAGTTTTATTGCTGCAGTTCAAACTCCAGTCCCAGTCGATCCTGTTTGATGCAACATGCTCTCTTATCTGCTGCCTGCTTGAATTCTATGTTTAAAGTTACTCATTGACGTAACAAGATCCAGTGTATCTCTTTAATTCAGTTCTAGTTACACATTTCTAAACAAATACAAATAATAATAAACCTTTACTCAGATTTATTTATTTAGCTAAAAAATAATCTGCTTTACATAAAACACACCGTACCAAATTTAGCCGCAGCAATGTAACATAATCCTCTGTAGTGGGTGAGTTCTGGGTGACCTCCCCAAGCTGTGGTTTTGAGGTATTTGTTTGAGTTTCAGAAATGCGTTTTAATCAGGGCAACATCTGGACTTTGACCGCAACACCTTTACCCTCCCCCCCCCCCCCCCCCTCCTCGCTCCTGGCAGCCTTATTCTAGATTATGCTGGTGATTGTTGTCCTGCTGCAGTTCAAACTTTGCGTTTTTAGATTTAATCACAGGTAGGTGTTTTAACATTCTGTTTCCAAATCTTTGCTTTTCCACTCTTTGTGTGTCCTGTCTGTCAACGTAGCAATAAGAATTATTGTCCTAATGCCAGAAAGAGCCCAACAGGTTTTACTTTCACTAGTGGAGCCTTACAGCTTTCGTCATAGCCCTCCTCTTTGATTTATACATGCAAGAAGCTTTATTAGAATTTATGCAGGGAATATTTCATGTTCAATGGACACTGAAACAGGAAGTTAGAAGAGGAAAACAAGGAGAGAAACAGATGGGACAAAATGACAAAAGGGAGAAAAGGTGAAAGAGAAAGAGGAGAGAAAATGGAGAGAGCGATACAACATCCTCTGAGTCTGCTTCTACATCTGCAAAGAGAGATATAAAAGAACAGCAGAACCAGCTGATAAAGTATTACAGGAACAAACAATCAACACCTTGATACCATCACTGAAGAATATACAGTATTAGTTAATACGACATGCATGAAGTGACAGCTGAAGATAATAATAGGGGTTTTCTGTATAGAAGTGTATCTGTTAGCACCTGAATCCAAGCAGTGTTGCATGGTTTAACACTGAAGAAAAAATACTGAGAGGCCCACTTTTGGATCATTCAAACAATAATTAATATGCTTTTATGATACTGCTGGTGGAACAAAGGCCAACACGTCGTAAACCATATTATGTCCAAGACTAGTAAAGCATTTTATTTAAGGGAACCAGACTCCTACTGTATTGATTAACACTGTGTAACAATTAAAACACAGTCCCAATGTCAGTATTTATTTCACTTGCTTCACCGTTCGTCTTCCTTTTTTTGTTTTAAAGCAGATTAAATAACAAGTCAGCATAATATATAATACGTGTTGAATTAGAGTGATTAAACTAGATCTGTGAAAAGATTCCATACACTTTCCTAATATCGTTATCTGAAAGATGAAACACGGTGTTTCTTGTGGCTGCAGATGCAAACGCAGCCTTATTCTACTCAAGCAGCCATGCATATTTAAACCTTTTGTGGCGTCGCTGCTGTGAGACGTGTGTGTCTGTAACAACAGCCTGGTTAAATAAAACCGGGGACCGCTGCAGGTAGCTCTGTAAAGTTTGCGCCTCGCTCCTACCAAAGAAACACGTCCCTTCACACGTTTGGCCCAGACGTCGCCCGTAAAGACAGCTATCCCCTCCTGGTGTCGACCCGGCAGCCGTTCACTTTAAAGGTCAGCGTATGAACGCACACCTACGGGGTTTCATTAGAAGAAAACGGGCAGATAAGGTTTGTGGGATTAAAATGAACCAACGCACCTCGCAGCTGCAGTGTACTTGAGAGGAGACCGTGGGAAATGGTTATAAGTGAATTTGTGAGCCTTTTATATATTTATAAACTCACTTTAAAAAAAAACTGCACAGCAACAGACATTTGAACAATAGAAATTTTAAATATAGTTGCCCCAGGTAAGTCATGAAGTAACTTTGATCCGGCACGTTTTTTTTGGTTTAGTTTCCCTCGTTACACACAGGCACGATAACGGCCTGTGTGTAACGAGGCCTTTATACGTCGGACAGTGGTGAACTTTCCCACAAAAGAACATCTTAACCGCTGCAGGTCATCAGTTTAGGTCAGTTGTCATGATTTAACTATAATAAAGGGGCTGGGCACATCGCATATCCATGGTAGAGGTCCAAGGTAAAAAGGCACTGTTGATCTGAAGGAACAGAACACGGTGGTGGCGGTAAGGCGAGGCAAGGCACATTTATTTATACAGCACATTTCAGTACAGAGACAATGCAAAGTGCTTTACATGATTAAAACATAGGAAAATAAAACAGAATAAAAGCAAGTAGGAATAAAACGTAGAAACAAAATAGAACTTGGCTAAATAGAAACTAAAAGCAAACATTAAAGACAGTTGGACTTCAAAGTTGAACTAATGATGCGGTGTCATGGTCAGGGACCTGGACGCCTTGTTGCAACTGATGTAAACATGAATTCAGATCTCTGAAGCACACCAGAAAGTCCGTTTTTTTTCTTTCCAACACTCTTTGTATTTTCTCCTCCTGCACTCGCTGGTTCTCTCTGGGTTCTCCGGCTTACTCCCACGCCCCAAACACAAGCCTGTTGATTGGTTGCTTTAAATTGGCCGTATGTTTCAGTGTTTGCGCGCGCGATTCCTTTCCCTCTGTTGCTCCGCGATGAACTGGCGGCCTGTCACACATACCCTGACCAAAAAATGTAATATTTATGCCACCCTTTGTATTTTTAGCTCGACCAGTGATTGAGGCCCCCACGCCTACTTATGACCCCTACGGTGGAATGAAGACCCCCGGGCAGAGGCAGCTCATATCCCTGCAGGAGAGGGTCAAAGTGGGGGAGATAACGGTGGACGAGGCCGTCCAGGAGTTCAAATCTTGGCAGTTTGACCACGAGCGGAGGGCCAACTCTCTGCGCTATCAGCAGGTAGAGGCTCAGCCAGACCAACAGCCGGGTCCGACAGCAGAGCAGGAGGTCTGACATGCTCTGTTGTTCCTTCCTTAAAGGATAATCTGAAGAAATTACGAGAAAGCATCACCAGACGTCACAGAGAGAGGGAAAAGACGGGAAGAGAAATTGGTATGGTGGTGGTTAGAGAGCTTTGCTGCAGTGTCTGGCATGTAGATGTCGACGGCTCATCGCGTATAAAATGATCATCTGACGACGAGCCACGCACAACATCCTGTTGTTCTCAGTCTGATTTCTGATGTGGTCTGACTCTTCTCTGCTAGAATATGAGATAACCGCTCCGCTGCAGAGGAACCTCTACTGGGGGTCTAACATGACGGTGGAGTGCGACGTGTACGAGCCCACGCCCAGAATGATGGCCCCGCCCCCTCCAGCAGCCCAGCCACTCAAAAGAGGGAACTGGAAGACCGGCAGCACGTCCAGCACCTCCAGTGAGTCTCCGCCGGGTTTATGTTCTCTTCAGATCTGGATGTTAGTGAAAACTGGATGAAACTCGGGCAAATGCACCACTGCCGCTCTTAGTGATGCATTCATGGCGCGGACGTCTCAATATATATATAAATGACTCCTTTAAGAGGGCGGGGGAGACAAAAGAGGGATGAGAAATAATCTACATTCAGAGGGTCAATCACAAACTACTTTATTTGTGGCAAATAAAACGAGAAATCTCACATTGTAAAATGCTAACTTCTGCAAGCCGCAAACATTTTCTAGAATTTAAGACGTTTTATTCGCTTGTATCAGACTGATGGTTGGTATGATTATGCATTTTTTCAACCCTTATTAACAACTCTAGTGATGATGTCTAAAAAGCCTTGAAATGAATCCATCTTTTATCGTAGAAGCGTAATCTTCCACTAAATGACAACAGTCTTTCAGACCTTATTCACTTGTTTCAGACTGATGGTTGGTATAATTTTGCATTTCTTCAACCCCACAAACTATATTTTAAGGCTGGACGATATAGAAAAAAAAACGCATATCGATAAAATAGAAATCATATTGATTGATATCGATAATTATCCACAATTTCAAAACATATATTTAAGTGCAGCCCTGGTCATTTTATGCTGTTGCTAAGCGACCTATTTTTAGATAAAGTACCCACAAACACTGAATTCAAACTCAACCCTTTATTCAACCAACTTTTTACTAAAACTATACGTTTTTAAAAAAGAAAAAAGAACCTGTGCTCTCTGAGCTCTTTGAAGAGGGCGGAGCTTGATGACGGAGTGTTCCTGGGTCTGCGTTGTGATTGGCTGGGAGGATGTAATGACTGTAATATTAACCTACATGATTGGCTAGAATGCAAAAGGAGGGAAAACTGTTATTCTATTGAACTTTTTATCGACCCTGTTTTTTCTATCATCAATATACGTCTATAGATCGATATATATTGTTATTGAATTATCGTCCGGCCCTACTTTATTTGTGGCAAATAAAACGAGAAATTTCAGATTGTGAAATGCTCATTTCTGCAAGCCGCAAACATTTTCAAGAATTTTAAGATGTTTTATTCACTTGTATCAGACTGATGGTTGGTATGATTATGCATTTTTTCAACCCTTATTAACAACTCTAGTGAAGATGTATAAAAAGCCTTAAAATTAATCCATCTTTTATCGTAGAAGCTTAATCTCCCACAGTTTCCACCTGTTTTTACCATTGTTCCTCCTCCTGTTGTAACTTTATGCAGCAGGGGGAAGAATCTCTGATCAGTTATGTTCGTACAATTTCTGCAGATCAGCGCTGGGTCCAATCCCATGTTCTCTTCAGCTCAGTCCACAGGCCTCCTGCAGGATTTAAGATCTGTGGGCTGAGAATGTCATAGAGGAAGGTTGCTTTCATTTATTAGCCAGGTCTGTGTTTATTTGGTCACATTTTGAATCGTCATCCTGCTAAGAGCCCCCAGAAAAATGCACTCAAATATTTTCCCCAGAGCATTTGGAAGAACAGGCCCACAGGATCCCAGATCTTCTGCCGTCCAGTAAGCATCAGGGACTTTTACATGTATTTATTATTTGGTCGTCGCCCACGCCGCCTGAAACGCTTTTACTCAGAAGTTTTGTCCAAACCACATGGTTCCAGTTCAATTCCAAGTAGCATTTAGCAAACACCACATGTTTATGTTTGTGATGTTAGGACAAATAAGCCTTTTTCCTGACATGCTTACCTATAAAACAGCAGTCAGCCTGCAGGCAGTGTCTAATACTGGTGTCTGTAGCGTCTAAGGCAAGTTTTCAGTAACACAATGAAAATGTGCTGCGGTTCTGCAACAGTGGGTGTCGGGGATTTTTCTCACCGTCCTCCTCTCTGTACGCAGTGGAAAGATAAGTTTGATTCCACCCAGGCGCTTGTTTCTATTTTTTTTTAATATAATTAATGAAATAATTTCTATGAATTGGGGCCTAGAGACATGGCGCTCTATGCCACGTCATATTTACCGCGGGGAAATTCATTGATTAATAAAAAAAATCAGATCAACTTTAAAAGAAGTTGAAGACAAAGAAAAAAACATTTTACAGGAATTTTTTTTTAAAGTAATTATTTCTTAATGTGAGATTTTTCTTTGAGAATGAAATACATTCAATCATTTTAAAGGCTGAATTTTTCTTTCTCAAATTTTCAGTATAAGAAATTTCCGCTGTAATGAATGCTGGATTTATCTTAAGGCTTTCTGTCCATTGTCCATCTGTCATCAATTGTTGCTGTATGACTCCTGTTGTGCTTTCAGTATTGGGTCAAGAGGAAACGCAGTGCAAGGGACTATTTTTACACATTTATTTCATGAAATAGCTCAGAAAGCTAAAAATAAATTTTTGTTTCTGCAAAATGACCAATTTACAATTATTTGTTTCAAAGAGAAAATAAGAACACAGTCATATGTTATTACTGATATTCGTTTTTACGTTATTGACCATTAGTGTGATAGACTAATATGATCTGCTGCAGTTAAAGTTAAACCGTACTCGACAAAAGCTACTTTTGGTGGTGCTTATTTATGTTTCTAGTAAATGTGCACAAAGATAAAACCCAGAAATGTTCAGGTTAACTGCGAGCGTTCCTCTCGCTGCTTCGACGTAGCTCTTCTGTACGACTGCATTCAAACCCACGCTCATCAGAGTGGTCTTACAACATCAGTCGCCACAAGCTCTAACCTCAGAGAAACTCGAAATCACATGCTTTCTGTCTACATGAGCTTGTTTTCCTTTTTTCACGTTTCAGGCACGGAGAGCAACAGACTCAGCACTCACAGCAATTTCAGCCTAAGCAGCGGGACAGAGCAGGAGTTTGAGGTGAGGTCAGACTGGCGCGTACGCATTTGTAGGTGTCTTCATGGCGACGAGACACCCTCTATCTGCTTCCTCTTTGCAAATTGTGCTGGTTTGACGCTGCATGGGGGCCGAGGGACACAGCGAGCTGTACAGCACAGCATGTTTCAGGGGCCAGTTCATTTTTTCAATTCCTGAGGAAAGTCTGGTTCTGTTAATAACGGATCCTCTCTTGGTAAAACTTAAAACGCCTGGCTGAGTTATATTTATTTCACATGTATCTCACTCATACTTTAGGTCTTATGATGCATAAAGCTGTAACTGTAGGAACAGCGTTACCTTTGTCTTTCCAGACATTGGGAGCTTGAGGAAGTTCTGACCATGGTTAGCAAAAACCCCAAAATAAAAAGCTTTGTTTTAATATTCTGTTAATCCAGGTATCACTTGTGTTGTAAGACTGCGTCACTAAAAAAGTCTCCAACACAGAGCTTTAGGTGTGGGCTCCTTACACTTAAAACAAAAAGACAGCACCACGTGTCCAAATAACCATGGCAACGGTGCTGTCAGGCAGTTCCAGAGACACTTTGAGGGTTATTTGTTGTGAATAATAGCAAACCAAGAGGATCTTGGGTGACGCATTAAAGAAACTGGTGGAAAACAAAAAATGCTTGTCTGCTCATACCCGTTTTGTTCTACGATGTCTATCAAAGCCAAACGTCGCTGCCTGCTGCATTGAGCTTGATTATAGCTTAATGCTGATCATTAGCTTTTCCATTACAAGCCCCAGGGTTTAAAGTTTAAATGGTTTCTTGGGGTAAACTAAAGTCTGAGGCTTTTAAGTTTGATGTGTTTCCATATACTAGGGGCCATTTTTGTAAAACAGCACAATGACGTATGGGGAAGTGACGAAAACTCCAGTACCACTCCGGTCCAGCGGATGGCAGCAAGAAGACAGTATAGTTCACACAAAGGCAGACTGAGAAGCTGTATCCATGACCGTTTCTCAATTCACGAGAACGCGAGTACGGAATCGCGTTCTCGTCAAGTCCGGTCTTGGCGAGAACACAGGAAGATCGGACTTGACAAGAACGCGAGCACGCAGCACGTATGGTGTATTGGAACAGAAGCGTACTTGTGACGTCATGAGATGCACAGTTCTTTAACATTCAAAACTATTTATATACTACACCACAATAAATCTTATTGAAAGTTTTTTTAAAACAACATTTTTAATTTCTAAAAAGCCTAAAAATTATCTTGCCGCGGTGCATTCTGGGAAAGCGGTCAGTCTGAAGAACGCACAAGTCTGCTCTGATGCATGCTCGATAAAGAGGGCGGGCGAGAACAACATCCGGGGATTCGTCGCGTTCTCGGTTTGGCGTTCTCGACAATCGGAACAGTGCTCGGGCTGAGCCTGATGACGTGTCACGAGCACACGAGACCGCTCAAGAACGCATATTGAGAAACGGCACATACCTGCTTCTCATCCGGACTCTGGAGAAACAGGACAGAGAATGCACAGCTGGTGTTGCTGATGGCGTTATATCTCCTCTCTATTCTTCTCCTGTCGGTAAAAATAATTTTAAGAAGGGGAGAGGGGAGCTGAGACTGTGATCGGTCTGCTCCAAAGTTTGCCACGTGGAGTTAAAATTTAGAGCTTTATAAGTATGTTTTTGCCTCAGCCATGGCAGGAGTGATTAGGAGGATTTTCATGTACAATACCGCAGACTGTTGATCGCAGCAAAATTATTTTTATAAGTTATAGCATATAAGCAGATTCACCTGTTACTCCCCTTTCTCAACTCTGCTGCGGAAGAATTCGAGGGTGTAAAACAAACACACACACACAGTGGTCCGATCAGCACATCGGCGAGTGCACAAGAGAAAAAAGTTTTAGTGTGTGTAAAATGAAAGAAAGCCTTGCTAAATCCGGGGATCTGAATTAAATACAGCACTAGGCCTTTTGAGATAAATTTTGGTAATAAAACTCCTCATCTTCTTACTGCTCCTTACTCCACCCTCGTGGCAAACAGTTTTTTGAGTGGCAATGGAAAAGGAGCTGACGGATTTTTCCCTCTCTGAGCTTCTCTGTGGCCAAAATGCATGCGTGCAAAAACAGCTGTTAAATCATTCAGCAATACTTTTTCTGTTGATTTCTTCTCGAACAACTTCAGACTCATTCAAAGCTAAAAAATGTTCAATCACACACGTTTTTTTTAATCTCAAAATAATGTTTTTTTTTTTGTTTGTTTTTTTACTTTTACATGATCACAAGAAGTAGAATTTGCACGGCTAAAAGTGGAATATATTTCTGTAAAATAAGTGGGATTTTGCCAGGCTGGCAAGTAGAGGTCAGGTCAAAGATTAGCAGCAAAACTAAGGCCCAGTCCACATGGTGATGAGACTAGGTGCATCCATAAAGGCAGTTTGTTGTTTAGACATTGCATCCACACATGTCCGGAATTTTGGGAGACAAAATTGATCATTGTTAAAACAGGGTGCCAGAGTGGAAAACGTTCAAAACGCTGCTAAACGACGGTGGTGTTAGGGAGGTTGTTCTGTAACCGGTGGGTTTGCCGATTCGATCCCCCGCTTTCACTGTCTCAGTCGTTGTGTCCTTGAGCAAGGCACTTCACCTGCATTGCCTGCTGGCGGTGGTCAGAGGGTCCGGTGACGATGATGAATGGCAGCCTCGCCTCTGTCAGTCTGCCCCAGGGCTGCTAACATAGCTCACCACCGTCAGGGTGTGAATGGGTGAATGACTGTAGTATAAAGCGCTTTGGGGTCGTTGGCCTAGTCTGCATTTTAATAGTATCCTGGCAGAAATGTAACATAACCATTGAGAATGTCTCGAAGTTTGTCACTTGGATGGCAAGCTGAGTTTACAATGTGAGACACAACGAATATCATTTATAAACTGTTTTGTTAGTAAATTAAGTCAATTCGACCCTACTTTGAGCTCCCCATTAACAGAGTTCCTCCCTTTATCTCTAGTCCATGAACCAAAGCATTGAGTCAAATGAGAAGCCACCTTTGTAAAAGATGAATGTTGGCCAGAGCTGAATAATGAAAGCAGTTAAGTAACAATATAAAGAAGAATCAGACAAAATAGGAACTTCTGAGGGCTTGAGGGTATAGATTTCAGTAATTATAAAATCTTGGACAGATTATCTTTATTCCTTCCTGATGCATAAAATGCTGCAATAACCCATTTGCACAGTTTTATTCTCACCGTTGCCGTTTATATTTAATGTTTCTGTTTTTATCTTTAAAGGACGCAGTGGAGAATCTGCCTGCTCCACCCCGACCCCCACGACCATCCGACCCCGCACCCGGCGTCCCTCCACCCAGGGTCCCCCCACGGCTCCCAGAAAGGTCGGTCCGATTAGTTTCTAACATCTGCCTGGCAGAAACCAACATGGAAAGTGTTCACTCACCCGTCTTAAAAAAATTGTGTGCTCCCATCACTTCTATTGACACAGGTGTATAAAATGAAGCCCCTAGGCATGCAGACCCAGCATGGTTCTGTGATAGGACGCCACCTGTGCAACAAGTCCAGTCGTGTAATTCCTCGCTCCTAAATATACCCCAGTCTGCTATCAGTGGTATTATAACAAAGTGGAAACAACTCAGCCAGGAAGTGGTAAGCCATGTAAACTGAAAGAGTGGGGGCAGTGGATGCTGAGGCGCAGAGGTCGCCAACTCTCTGCAGAGTCAATCCCTACAGACCTCCAAACGTCACGTGGCTTTCAGATTGGTTTAAGAACAGCGCAGATAGGGCTGCATGGGATGGGTTTCCATGGATGTTACGCCCACAGTTGGCTGAAAGAACGGGGTAACATAAAATTAAAGAGTCTAGTTGGTAAAATTGATTAAAAGTTTATTTATAAGGTTGTTTTTTTTAAAAAAAAAGAGACAACGTCCTACATGTTGTTAAACTAGATGAGAACAAATAAAACAGGAAATTAACCGTCTTATGATAAATAAAATGCCTTCTCAGCAAAACAAACCCAACATCGTCTAGTCAGAGTGGCTTAGGTTACCCTGAGCTACCTCTGTAGTTATGCTGCTATAGGCTTAGGCTTCTGGAGGACATCAGGGTCTATTTCTCTCACTCTGCTGAGTTCTCCTACTGTTCTCCAATTTTCATTGCTTGTTGTCATTTCAGCTTTTAACTTTTTGTTAAAAGTTATAACTTTCTTCATAGTAGGTATACCTGGTCTGGCATTCTGTTAGCTGTGACATCATCAGGGGAGGCAGATCATCCACTATTACCATCTAACATAGAAAGTACTCCTGGATCAATGTGAGCTTCTGATGGAGGAGTCTGGTTTTGGCGGTTGCCAGGAGAAGGACGCTTGTCTGACTGTAAAGTTTGGTGGAGGGGGGATTCCTTAGTTCCAGTCAAAGAAACAGACCAAGACATTGCTCCCAAGGTTTGGGGGAACAGTTTGGAAATGGTCCCTTAGGCCAGTGATTCCCAACCTGGGGTCCGGGCCCCCCTAGGGGGGGCGCCAGAGAGCACAGGGGGGGCGCAGAGCTTTCTCTGCTTTGAGGTGATGAAAATTATGGTTAAAAAAAAAAGAAAAAAAAGAAAAGAAAATTATGGTTGTGATCATATTTAAATAATCTGCACACCCAAATCGATTTTACAATATTTATAAATTGTATTAAATATTTTGGTCCAAGGTTGAATAATTTTTGGCTATTATGACCAGCTCGTCTTTGACCTCTGAACTTCTGACTGGCTATGCTAGCGGCACTCGGTTGTGTACCTGCTCTCAGCATCTTAGCTTCAAATGTCTAAATATGGCTCAAAAACGTAGAAGTGCAGATGACTCCTCAACGGGGTCCAAAAAGAAAAGGCAATACCTCGATTGTTACTTGGACTTTGGTTTTATGGAGGGTCCGGACAAATCCAGACCAGAATGTGTAATTTGTGGTGAGAAGCTAGCTAATGACAGCATGAAAGCGAGCAAACTGAAACGACATCAGGAGATCAGACACCATGAAACTATTGGTGAAGCTCGGGAATATTTTGAGAGGAAAAAGCAGCTTGCACTATCAAGAAGATCAGGTGACATCAGAAAAGTTTTTGAGAGAATAGGGGGCGACTTACACAGAGCCACTGACGCGTCTTTTGAATGCGCACTATTAATTGCTAAGGCAAAAAAGCCGCACAATATCGGTGAGCAGCTCATCAAGCCAGCCTGCATAAAAATTGTGGAGAGGATGTGTGGCCCACACGCGGTGGACAAAGTTAAAAGTGTCCCACTCTCGGATAACACCATCAAGGACAGAATCGACAAAATGGCTGGAGATTGCCAAAACCAGCTCCACGAGACGCTTCGTCGTACTCTTTTTGCGATTCAGCTGGATGAGACGACCACAGTGGCAGACGAGGCCGTGCTCATCGTTTATGTACAATACATTGATAACGATGATTTGAAACAAGATATCCTCATGTCTACAAATCTAGAGACAACAACAACAGGCAAGGATATATTTTTGGCTGTTGACTCCTATCTCAAAGCCAACAATCTGCCCTATGAAAACCTAGTCGCCTGTTGCACGGACGGGGCGGCTGCGATGATGGGAAAAAATAAGGGATTTAACGCCCGCCTGAAAGAAAAGGCTCCTGGATGCCACATCGCCAGGCATTGGCTAGTAAAAAGCTATCAGAAGACCTCAGCGACACACTATCAACTGTAGTTAAAGTTGTAAACTTCATCAAAGCTCGCCCTTCTAATAAAATACTTTTTGCCCAGCTGTGCGAGGACGAAGCGCATCAAACACTGCTGCTACACACCGAGGTGAGGTGGTTGTCGCGTGGACTCGTGCTTGTGCGTTTTATTGAGCTACAAGAAAAAATAAAAGAATTCATCCAAGATCACAATCGGCCACTCTTTGAACAACTGACTGACGCGTTTTGGATCAAAACGGCTTATCTGGCAGACACATTCACTTTGTTCAATGAAACAAACAAGCGGATGCAGGGGCCAGAATCGAACATCATACTTTGCAAAAACGAGCCGCTTTGCCGACATGGACCAGTATTTATCCAGAGAATCATGGGTGTTGGACCCCTACGTTTCCACCCCGAAGGACGTAGAATACAACGGCTGTGAAGATGAGCTTTGTGACCTTCAAGCTGATTCTGTGTCCAAAAGATATTTCCAGGAAAACGGATTTAAAAAGTTCTGGATTACCAAAGGACACGCTGTCGCTCCCACACTGGCCAAACACGCAACAACCAGGGTTATTCTCCCATTTAGCACTACATACCTGTCTGAAGCAGCTTTCAGTGCGCTATTAACAATAAAAACTAAAGTCAGAAACAGACTCGATGTTAACCAGGACTTTAGACTGGCTATCACAACAATCAAACCTGACATCGCATCCCTGGTCAAAAATATGCAAGCTCAAGGTACCCATTAGTAACTGAACAAATAAGAAGTAAAAAAAAGTTGTAAGTTTAGTACTGGTTTCTGAAACTGTTTTTTAAGCCAGTAGTTGTGTGTGTATAATCACATGGGACTGTTTTTTTTTTAGTTTTTACTTTATGCATGTTTGTAAATTAGAACTGGAAAATATATAGAAAATGTGGACATGCTGATGAAAGTTAAGCTTAGGTTTGAAGTTTATATGTTAGCTCTCTTTTTTGGAGTTTGTAGTTAATTTCTGTGCACTGTAAACCCGTTGACATAAAAAATTAACAAAATGACATAGCTGCCATTTATTCTTTATCTTTAAAATAAATAAATGTTCATTACAAATCACTTTAATCTTTTGATACGTTTGTGCGGGCCTGTGTAAGGCTTGGGGGGGCTTGGCTTGTCTTGGACTTCAGCAGGGGGGGCTTCAAGAAATAAAGGTTGGGAACCACTGCCTTAGGCAATATGGTGCATCTTGGCTGGAGCAGTGAGCGAGACAGAGGGTGCAAAAGAGGAAGCGCTCACCCCTCAGTGAGTCTGCAGCTGTGACTTAGAGAGGAAGGTTGAGAAAGTGATAAAAGAGGCGTGGAGGTTGACATTGTGGGGATCTATAAATATCTACGGCGCACAGTCACATTCTGAGAAGGGTCTGAACGAGAAGTTTAGACTGAGCTCCAGAAAAAGTTGCGTCTTTAAAACAGAGGAGTCTGTTCTACCAAATTTGAAGACCGGCTCCGTCGTTTGCTCCAAATTTCTTTGCTTTCTTAAGCAAATGCAGCAGGGCTGGTGAGCAGGTGCATCAGAAAGGCAACAGTAACTGATTCTGTTTATTTACAATGTAAATAAACGGAAGGCAGGAATTAAGATGGGCTGGTATTAAATGTCACGGTGAAATAAAAAAGCTTCTTGAAACCGTCAGATATTATCAACGAGTTTGTTTTTTTTAGTCCGGTGAGACGAAGCATATGCCTTTTTGTTTTCTTCTTCTGTCCTTATTTTCTCCTCTGAGACGGCTGAATGGTTGAAAATAGGCCGTGTGGTTTTTGTTAAGTGTGTGAGCGCGACACGGGAAAGTGCAGCGCACTGCAAATAGAGTGGCACGGTACACTGCGTCTGATTTATTTACAGTGCCTGGGTGTTGAAAAGTTCCCTTTAGATTCCCCCGGAAATAAAGTTGCGCAAGGCGTTTCTGTCAGCTTTCCGATCATTTTCGAACACGCTTCCTCGAGGGACTCTGGGATGGCTCCGAAACACGTGAAGGTGTGCGGATTCGGCCTCCTCTCAGCCTGTCCAACACGTATATGTAATTAATTTTACTTTAAATCTTAGTTTGGGGGTAAAAAGCTACCCATGCAAATTTTCCCAGCTCACTCGGTGCCAGTAAATAGAACAAGGCAGAGTTAAGATTACCCGACACTCATTTCCCTCTTATTATCTCTTAAAGTCTTTACCCAATTCATTTGTCTCTCTTCAGCTTTTATGTTGTACAAAAAAAAAAAAAACTATACCACGACAACTTATTTTAGTTTCTTCCACATTCAATGTTGCCGACTGTATATCCTGTACAGTTTGACTAAAAAAAACTAAACATGCACATTAGGGCAAAAACGCAAAAGGAAGAAAGTGGAAGTAGCAAAAAAGAAATTAATCTGCAAAGTCATAAACAAAAAAAACACTTTTAGTTGAGTTTGAGCATTCAGTCTAATGAAGTTCACGCCTGACATTATTTAGCGGATCCCATTAATCTGCTGTCCTTGTAGGATTTTCCACATGTTTGCTCACTTTAACCAAAGCTGGAGAGAAGAGACTAAGATCTCCCAACCCTGATGGACCAGCAGGAAGTTGCTGTGTTCGCTGAGACCGTCGTCTCCTGGGTTCTCCATGTCTGGACTGAGGAGTATGTAGGTTTGTGACACAGGAGCATTTCCTGCCAGGGGAAACATCCAAGCTAGGCTGAAATCCCCCAGAACGTTGTGGGAGAACGTGTTCTGGTCTGACAAACCCAAACGGGAACCTTTGGTCTGCACAAGTCAGCTGGGAAACACGGTGGTGGCAGCTTCATGCTGTGGGATTGCTTTGCTTCAGATGAAACTGTGACCTTTTGTTCTGGTGGGGGAAAATGTGAACAGCTCCCTTATTTTCAGTCAGTTCTGGCCCAAAACCTCCAAGTGATCGGTAGACGGCGGAGGATGAAGGGAGACTTATTTTCCACCATCTCAGGGAGGCTTCCAACTCAACAAACAGACGGAGCATTTGCTGCTCTGGCTCCTAAATCGTAGCAGGAGCTGAAGGTCAGGCAGGCCTCAACTCTTTCTGTTTTTAAAACCTGTTTTCTCTTTGGCTTTCAACCCAGAGCCAGTTAATGTCTGTGTCTTAGCATTGCCCTCTTTCCTTGTATTTGTGATGCTTTGATTTCTATTTTCGCATTTCTGTTTTACTGTTTAATAACTGTTCTTTGTTTTTTATGTGTACAGCTTTTCAGTCAGCTGCTGTGTTCTATTTTATATATAATATGTTATGGTATATCAGAAAGACGATCCGAGACGCTTATAGACTCCTATCAAAGAAAACTGACATTAAAAGAAACGCTGCTGTGCCAAAGTATTAGTTTAAGGCATGCACACTTACCACCTCACTGCAGGTTTATATATATATATATATATATATATATATATATATATATATATATATATATATATATATATATATATATATATATATATATATAATATATATATATATATAATATATGTATATGTGTGTGTATATATATATATATATATATATATATATATATATATATATATAATATATGTATATGTGTGTGTGTGTGTACATCCCAGGCAGGTCACCAGTCCATCACAGGGTGCCCCATACACATCTGATTTAGAGAGACCTAACCTTAGGGATTACCCACTAGGGCTGCACGATATAGAAAAAAGGTGAATCGATAAAATAGACATCATATTGATCGATATCGATAATTATCAAGAAATTCAAAACCTATTTTTTAATCAGCCCTGACAATTTCATGCTCTTGCTTAGCGACCTATTTTTAGATAAAGAACACAGAAACACTGAATTCAAACTCAACCCTTTATTCAACCAACTTTTTACAAAAACTGCAAGTTTTTTAAGAAAGAAAAAAGAACACGTGTTCTCTGAAATCTTTCAAGGGGGCGGAGCGTTCCTGGGTCTGCGTTGTGATTGGTTGGGAGGATGTAACGACTGTAATATTAACCTACATGGCTACAATGCAAAAGGAAGGAAAGCTGTTATTCTATTTATCTATCTATTTAACTTTTTATTCTATCGATATCAATATATATTGTTATTGAATTATCGTCCAGCCCTAGAACCCACAGAACGACAGCGGGCTGGGATCTGAACCCAGAACCTTCTTGCTGTAAGGCAAAGGATTTTTATTTAGGGGCATCAGAGTAAATAAGGCCGATTACAAATGCCGTCGACATGTTTCAGATTGTTGTTTATGACACAATTTAGAAAACCGTGTCGACTTACTTAGACTTAAACAACTTTATTGTCATTTTGTATGTACAGAGTGCATACAGAACGAAATTTAGTTGCACACAGCTTGCGACAGTATAATGAGATTGTAACGTGTAACATCTTCCTTTCCCCTCACAGCTGTGCACTACGTTGTGTTGGTCTGTTAAGAATAAAAACCCAATAAAAACTCTTAACACCGGTGGCTCTAAAGGGGAAAATGCAGAAACGTTCAGGAAGCGCTTTTCTCAGTTCAATGCAAGTCGTTTTTGGCGTCTCGGAATGCCGAGTGAGTAAAACAATCAGGCAGGATGCACGTAAAGTCAAAAGATACGCCCACGTTTAATCTGCTTAATCAGGACTTCAAACCGCTTATCTTCACGTGTGGCGAAGGCTCTCAGCCTCCGTCGCTTTTGTCGGTGCACGCCTGTGATCAGCGAACACGTCTACGTTGGTTAGACGTGTCTAATTTCCTGTGACTTTAGAGAAGACGCTCTTCTCAAGGCCAGATATGTAGGTCACGGATTCTCCTTGAAGCTGACGGTTTACGGCCTCTTGTGCTTCGGAGCTGATACCCTTTCATCACAGCGATGTCATTTGTTCCCGCAGGGTCCCGGAGACGGTGCACGAGCGCTACATATCCTGCCCGACTCGAGCTCTTCCTCAGAGGCCCCCTCCCAGACAATCGGTCACGGCGCCGCCGGTTCCCCGCCGCCCGCGGTGATGGCCGCTCACCTCCTGCCCCGCCGCGCCGAACTCAGCAGTGCTGGACACGTTCCAGAGGGACAAACGGACCGCTGTTCGTGTCCCCCTTCATCTGCCATCTGGATTTTACAAGCCGGACCAAACGCTCAGCGGTGTTTTCGGCCTTGAGGATCAACTTTCTCTTGGCTGTGTTTGGATCTGCACCAGAGGGATGTGACGTGATGCGTCTCCTGTTGTTAATGTGCAAAACAACAACTTTTACCTAACAGAAGTGAGCTTCATGATGGTGCCAGGTCTGGTGAAATGACTACTGAATGATTACGATTAAAAAAAAAAATGTAGTGGATCTTTTGCAAAAAAAAAACCTTTGTGGTTTGTTTGTTTGTTTTTCGGACAATTCCTTGTCTTTTGTTTGGATTGTTTCTGTTAATTATGTCTTTTTTTTTGTTTTATTTGACATTATACTTCATGTAAATAAGTTGTTTTTTTGCATGAAACATGAAACACATTCGAATGTGCCATTTAGGAGGATATTAAATATCTAAAATCCCAAATGAGGTGGATTTGGAAGGGTTTAAAAAACTCCCACATAAATCTAGTCTTATATTTTCAGCATATACAGCAGCAGCTCAGGAAAAAACAACAACCTTTGTTTCTGTAAAGCAATTCAAAAGAGTGAAACCTACATCTCCATATTTATCGTACACAGAGTGAAATGTTTCAGATTTTGGTTCATTTTGATGCAGAAATGCTGAATTACGTCCGTCTTCTGGCCGACACAGAAAGTATTGGGACTTATTGGCTGCTTCACTGCAACTCAAGATGTTTCTAAACTTTTCTCCAGCTCCCTTTCTGTACCTTTAAGAGACACTTTTTAATGATTTTATTGGATATGTAGTACGGAGCCCTAGAGGGGTCATCGCAAAATGTTTTGAATGTTGAGAGAATGTGCACTCGTTTTACTAAATCGTACGCTCGTTTTACTAAATCGTGTGCACAATTTACTATATTGTGCTCTCGTTTTACTATAGTGTGAGCTCATTTTACTAAATTGAGCTCTCATTTTAAGCATAGTAAAACGAGGGCACAATTTATTAAACGAGTGCACGATTTACTAAAACGAGCGCACAATTTATTAAAACGACAGCACAATTTAGTGAACATGGTTATAGAACATTGTGTGCACGATCTACTTAAACGTGGCCACAATATGTAAAACGTGCACTCAATATTGTCGAGGACTCAATTAAAGGAAACGTGCTCACGTTTTATTAATTCGAGGGCTCAATTAAAGGAAACATGCTCACAAATTATCACGACCTGAAAAAAATATCACTTAAAGTGAGCTCTCCCGGGCTCCGTATATATGCATAGAAAGTTCATTAAAACGCCAACATGAGGACCAGGCAGAAGATTCATCAATCATTTTCTCCCGTTCTGTTCTATGAACACCGTGCAACAGTTTAGTTGTTGAGTTTTTTTTTCTTCAGGCTCTAATCTTCAGCACATTCTCCCCTGGGTTGTAACCACAGACCAGTAGAGCCACCTTCAACAGACGTCAGTGTATCAGCGAAGGTTTGATAAGTTGCTCTAAAATATTGATGTATATGTTGCATTAATGGTTGCTTACTTTATCCGAACAGTTCACATTTGCACATTTAAGTTCAAATGTTGTAACTTTGCTTTGAAGTGCTTGATAAAGGTTTCTCAAAGTAATCGGTTTGCTCGCATGGTTCTGTCGTCTGTTGGTGAATAACGCTTCCTGCTGCAGGATGTAACGGGTTTTCAGTGTTTGCTTGCCAGCTTTCATTTAAACTTTCATCACATAGCAACCTTCACGATTAAAACACCTAAAACAAGTTCATCTTGCACTGCAGAAAGTTGATCTCAAACACAACACGGTCTTCGGCTCTCAAACAGTGAGCTATAATATCATTTCTGACAAACATATACAGACTTGTTCATCGCAGATGGTCGAAAAGAGGTGGATATCATCAGCATATATGGTAAGAAACATGTTTATGGCTTTTTAGGATGTTCCCCAAAAGATACAGATACAACAAAAAGAGAGTCGGACCCAAAACTGACCCCTGAGGTACTCCACAAGACAGCGGCACGTTGTCTCAGTAAACCTGGTACATAAAAACAGTAAAAGGCCCGTCTGATGAGTGTGAAGTATACCAGTTTAACACAGTGCCAGAAATACCAAAAAAGTCTCTGTCTGTGAATAAGAACAGTGAACATCTTTTTATAATTAGTGAATAAAATCTCTAACGTGCAGAAGAGCACCAAATGTCTCGTTTTATGCATCCATCCATTCATTAATTGCTAATGTCCGCTTATCCGTTCATTGCCCAATGCTGCTTCTCACCCGCATTCACTCTAAAAAGGAAAAACCTAAGTGAGTTGCTTCAATTGGTAACAAGTAATTGACTTAAGCTGATTCGACTGAATTTATTTCGTTTATAAGTTGTCAAGTTAAACCATCATGAATAAATCAGGTTGAGTAAACTACATCCAATTACTTGTTACCAATCGAAGCAATTCATTTGTTTTTAGACTTCTCCTTTTAGGGTGCAACGTTTCTTTCAGGGGAACCTCGCCTCTTCAGACACACGGGGCATTAAACTAAGCTCACTCTTAGCAGTCATGCTTTTGGACTCTGAGAGGAAGTTAATCCACCCATGCATGCATGGGGAGAACATGCAAACTACACGCAGAGACGACCCCAGGCTGGGATTCAGACTCAGGGCCTTTTTGCTGAAGGGCAACACATTTAAGCTAAATTTATACCCGGTGTTCTCAATTCTATTTCAGAATCCCATGTTTTGTCCTCGGTTTTCAGTTGTTGCCCAACACCAGCGCTGGATGTGGATATTTCAGCCTCACATTGCTTCCAATAAAATAAAACATAAAATAAGATGCAAAAACATAAAAAAAAAATAACTTCTTGGTTTCAGGCAATGTATTAAAAAATGCCTAAGTAAATATGTGGAAATATTCTTGTGTTTAAGCACAGGTTGTACTTTTAGTATTTGGTCACTAGGTGGTGCTCTAAACCTTCTTACTGCAGCTAAATGTTCACATGAACGAACTGCAGCTGTTTAGTGCATCATAGTTTAAGTACATGACGCTTATCAGTTTAAATTAATGAAAGGCTCCAAAATTGAGGAGTTTTGGTAGGAGGTGTGGGCTTTTAGATGGCCTGAGAGGAACTTCCGCTTGGACCCTTCAAAATAAAACATCCGTGTTAAGGCTGAAGGATGCGGGTCTTCTGGTCCTTTACTTTAGCAGGGGTTGTCAGGTTGGAGTCCAGGAACCCTAAATCAGTGTTTCTGTCTTTAGTGAAATTATGTGAACTGCAGTTGTTGTATTTTAAAATATGAGCAATACCACACTGTGGGGATTTTTTTTTTTTTTTTTTTTTTGTTTTTTTTTTTCCCAGTGTCCTGTCTAGCAATATGGCAATAGGAATTGATGTCTCAATGCCAGATAGAGCTCGACAGATTTTGCTTTTACAAGTGGAGCAAACAGCTTTCGCCATAGTGCTCCACTTGATTTATGCTTGTAAATAGCTTTATTATGATTCCTGCAAGGAGAATTTCAAATTATATGGACATGACAATGGGAGAGTAAAGGAAGAACAAAAAGTGAAAGAAAAGAACTGTGGGGATTTTAATTAATTGGAATTCCATGATGATGAAAATAAACAAGTTTTTTAAAAAAAATAATGTTGCTATTGCCCCACACCCAACCCTAACCATTGACAAATGGAGGATCATCAAGATTTATTTGAATCCAGTGTAATTTCTCACTAGCCTTTGTATTTCAGTCATCTGTTTTCCATTGCATTAAATGTTATTTTGGATCAAAATTGGGTCGTTTTGCATGGATGATGATGTTTCTAAGTAATTGCTTCTTACGGTAAACAAAATGGAAATTGTTGTTTTGAAAAAAGCTCTAATTTTGACGTGAAAACCCTAAGAAAAAACCTGACGTTCATGTTTGTTCACTCACCAACCCTCTAATAAAGGGACCCACATCCTTCTCTTTCTGTCCTGTGAGTTCCAGAAAATAATAATAATAATAAAATAAAATAATAATAAAAATAATAAATAAAAAAATATATAAAAATACAATAATATATAACAAAATAATAACCCTATATGTATTATTATTATTATTATAGATTAAGAATAAAAATAAATAGAACATATATGAAAATACAACAATAATAATAATAATAATGTGACAGATGTTTAAAACAAAAGCGTTAAAAAGTAATTTGGAGTTCAGCTTTTTTCAAGCAGTGGATAGCCAGCATAGTGACGCATGTGTTCCAGCCTGCGTCCCTCGGACCAGGCGTTTATTGTGAAGGGACCAGCCCCCCGGGGCTGGCCGGGGCTCAGCCTGTGTGGATGCGCCGCGGTGGTCACACACAGGACGGTGAGGTACTGCCAGCCGGGTCGCTGCTGACGGAGCTCGGTGCAGAGTGTCCGCAGCACTGAGCCCAAAGCTGGATTACCAACACGCCGAGGTAAGCCTTCCTGCTCCACCTGGATGCTGCGGATCTTTTTTTTCTATTGTTTGTAATTTTTTTCCTTTCTTGTCTTCTAACAGCTGAATTCGTGTTTTAACCTTGATATTTAAAGGGAGTCCTTCTCAATGTTTTTTTCATTTTAGTTACAGTTGTCGGACCTTAAAGAGATCAGTGCGCGTTATTCAGTCGCTGTGGATTTTGCGCCTCAGCGGACAGGCGCTCTGGCTGTGGGACAGCAGCTGCTGCTGCTGCTGCAGTGTACACACAAATCCACAGCGTGGAAACGCGACCCACTCTGCCGCACTCTGGTGCCACATGTCCAGGAGAGATCATTACTAACCTAGGACCTGAGGTCTTCCTGCGTCTACTCAGGCTAGAAGGCATTGATCATCCCTTCCAGTGGAGGCATTTCCTGATGCAGTCATCCAGCTTCTGCTGTCATTGAGTCCTACAGAAGCAGAGGACAGCCTACCCCCCCCCCCCCCCACACACATGTATGCATGCATGCAGTGTATGGCTGGGACAGCTTGCTCCCAACGGGATGGGTGTTATGCGGCATGGAGATGTAAAGGGCAGCTCGGTGAGCTTTATTGTGATGGTTCATTGGTATTCTGGGACATAGTTCTGAGCAATCACCCAGGTGATGAGCTGGGTTGAAGAACCGTGGAAGAACAGTAAACTCATCAGTTTTGAGATGATTAGAGCTTTGTGGCACGGTAGAGTATGTTGCTGGGCGTAGCAGCGGCTTCTGAAAGTACCCTGCCTGGTTTTCCTTCATCCTGTTCCCTTAACCAGGTGATTTTAGTCTCTGCTGGGGAGCTGGAAATGGTTGGACCTCATCTCTGGACCGGCCTTTTTACTCTCTGAACCTGGATCCCCAACCTCTGCGGAGCATTCAGAATCATGTACGCAGAGGTCGTAAAGATTGAGATGGTCAGCTGCAATGCTCAGGTAGGCTGTGGGGTTCAAACAATGATCAGCTGGTGGCAAGTTTCTTGCCAAAATGTGTCAAGAAAACATTATACCACTATCAACATAAACGGTAACACATGGATGGATGAATGCTTTCATGCTATTTACACCAAATTCTGACCCTACATCTGAATGCTGTCACTGAAAGCGAGATTCATTAAACCAGTTTTCAATCTGTCATTGTTCAATTTTGGTGAACCTGCATGGATTGTAGCTCCACTTTCCTGCTCTTGGCGATGGGACTGGCACCTTCTGCGGTCTTCTGTTGCTGTAGCCCAGGTGGGTTAAGGTGGGATGCTTTGTTAACTCTCGCCAGATGGATTTCGTTCCGCAGAGCTCCACACATCCACCTGGGATCGCTCCATTTCAGAAATCCTTGCATATGATTGGATAAACCGCGTGTCCGTCATCTTTACTGACATGCTACAAGCTCTTGCCAAACCCGGTCGGGGTAAGAGCGAAAACATCCACTAACAAAAGCCTTCAAAGCCGTTCTCTGGTTTTCTTTTACAGAATTAATATTCGGTAGATTGGACAACACTGATGAAACAGCAGCATCAACGTTACCGCTTGCTTCCTCGCTGCGAGCCGCCATTGTTCAATTCAATTCAATTTTATTTATGTAGCGCCAATTCATGAAACATGTCATCTCGAGGCACTTTACAAAGTCAAATTCAATCAGATTATACAGATTGGTCAAAATGTTCCTATATAAGGGAACCAGTTGATTGCTTCAAAGTCCCGACAAGCAGCATTCACTCCTGGAGAAGCGTAGAGCCACAGGGAGAGTCGTCTGCATTGTACATGGCTTCGCAGCAATCCCTCATACTGAGCAAGCATGAAGCGACAGTGGAAAGAAAAACTCCCCATTAACAGGAAGGAAAACCTCCAGCAGAATCAGAACCGGGCTCAGTATGAACGGTCATCTGCCTCGACCCACTGGGGCTTAGAGAAGACAGAGCAGAGACACAAGAGAGACAAAAAAGCACAGAAGCACACATTGATCCAGTAATCTGTTCTACATTAGATGGTAAAAGTGGTGATCTGTCTTCCCTGGATGATGTCACAGTCAACAGAACGTCAGACCAGGTGTACCTACTATGAAGAAAAAAGAGAGAGAGCAAAAAGTTAAAAGCTGAAATGACAACAGTCATTTCAATGTAATGCAAAACTAGAGAACAGTAGAAATCAGCAGAGTGATAAAAATAGGCCCTGATGTCCTCCATCAGGGCCTATTTGTCTGGATCCAAACAGTCGCTTCTCTGATACGTCACGTGTACAAAAATCCTGATTGGCTCGTCAATTTTATGTGGTATCGAAATCCCTCCCAATGGCAGCGAGTCCAGATGGACGTGTGGAGCCGCGTGGAGTTTTGTACCTTTGCAGATGGCCTTCAGCTTACCTTGGTTGTACGCTCCAGTGTCTGTAATGAACTTCCTGATTCACCGGCCACGTTGGCCGGTAGATGTAAAAAATCAACCAGCCAAGCATATTTTTTATCGGCCAAAATATTAATTCTGACTGACCCCTGCTGTTATCCTCCTGTTATCTCTGTACATCAGCTGCACGATACTAGAAAATGTTGCGATGCCGATAATCTTGATAAGTATGGCGACGATATCAGGTGTGATAAATGCCTCTTTTCTTTGTTCTCACTGGTGCTTCCATCACTCTGTGACCTTCAGCATCTTGATGAGCCGTTTGAGCATCTGCCGTGGTGAGGCTCTGTCAAACTAGCTAAATATTAGGGCTGGGTATCATCTAGGATGAGCCGATTCGATACGATTCTCGATACATTGCTCACGATACAATACGATTCTCGATATAGCTCAGCTTGATTTGATTTGACACCAAAATCGATATTTATTACTTTCAAATAATGCTCAAAGTCATTCAATTAAAAAAAAGCCAAATATATTCAATTCATTGAACACTGATATATTAACAGGGAAATAAAGTGCAGTTGGTTCAATGCATTTAACGTATCACAGAAACCAAAAATGTGCCCAAACGTCTGATTTTAGGGACGAAAGCTTTTTTTAAATCCCATCAGCCGTTCCGCAAATTCGTCTCACTTGCTCTTCCTGGCTGTGAACAGTAGTGTCGCGCTGTTAGAACGCCCCCTAGGGGTTGGGAGGTATATCGATATTGAAAGCCAGAATATCGATATTAAATCACTTTTAAAAACATCCATATTAATCTTTGTATCTATTTTTATGCACAGCCCTATGAAATATTACATTAACATGCAAAATGCAAGGTCATAACCCTTGGAATATATTAGCCAACAGTTACTGCTCTCCAAACACTCCTTCCTGGTATGATTATACTCTGTTAATGCAGCGTCGATACATTGGCGATATATTGCGCCGCCTCACTTGGTTCTGGGAACCGGGCCGTGCCTTGTGCTGCTACTGAACATTTGTAATTGCGTTACCCTTCTCTGCCTCTGTTGACACAAGGACATGAATGTTTAACTACTCTCTGCGCGTTGACAAACAGGTCTGCCTGGAGGCTCATCCTGGACACCATGTGACAGGAACAACTGCTGCACCACACCAGTGCAAACCCATACGGACAATACAATAAAACATGCGATCACTTAGCCGTCTATTCACAGACTGAACAAGGATTTTCTATTCTGAAGTAACGTGCAGTCAATTATTTAAAGAGAATGCACTGAGCTAAAGTGGTTCTGCTCAGAAGTTTACTTACAGCCATCCTCTGCATTCATGTCAGGATAAATCTGAGCTTTTACTGACTATTGTACAAACAATAATTTTTTTCAGGGTGTCACAGCTTCAAATATTTTTAAAGCTACTATCAGCTGCACAACTGTGACTTGTCTCTGCTCCCTCCAGGATCGGTTATATGCACACAGCCCGACTGGCCCGTCCAGAGGACCGATCCAATTATGTTCTTTATTTTTTTGCATTTTCCTATCTGGATTATTGAGATGCATCAGGACACCCTGACTAGTGTTTGTTTAAATACCTTTTACAAAGTTTCACAGAGACCCCGACACAATTCTGCCTGGATATTCATTCATCCTCTTAGCAGAAATGGAAAAGGTCAGTAAAACTGGTTGGTTCTCTGCTTCCCTGCTAACCTTAATGTTAGCCAGCTTTTTCTATTCTAGAGCCAGTCATAATGTGTTTGGGATCAGTGTTGATCATCCTCTATTACCATCTAACATAGAAAGTACTCCTGGATCAATGTGAGCTTCTGTGCTTTCTGTGTCTCTGCTCCCTCTTCTCTAAGCCCCAGTGGGTCGAGGCAGATGAGCGTTCACACTGAGCCTGGTTCTGGTTCTGCTGGAGGTTCTCCTCCCTGTTAAAGGGGAGTTTTCCTCTCCACTGTCGCTTCATGCATGCTCAGTATGAGGGATTGCTGCAAAGCCATCAACAATGCAGACGACTGTCCACTGTGGCTCTACGCTCTTTCAGGAGGAGTGAATGCTGCTTGGAGAGACTTGATGCAACCTGCTGGGTTTCCTTAGAGAGGAAACTTTCTGACCAACCTGTATAATCTGATCCAATCTCTATAATCTGATTGAATTTGACTTTTTAAAGAGCCTTGAGATGTTTCATGAATTGGCGCTATATAAATAAAATTTAATTGAATTGTTGTGCTGCGATGCCCGGTTGTGTCCAAGTTTACACTGTTCAGCCATTTATCCGCAGGAAGTCTTCCTGCAAATAAATGCACCAGCGGTAGTAGTAGCAAAACAGGCCCCTTAAGGCTACCGCCATCATGCCTGACAGCTGGTATATTGCTCTCTAAGCCCAGCCGTCTGTAACCTTTACAATCCAAGGAGCCATTTTTGCCATTTTAGAGCCATGCAATGTTACCTTGTCTTTGGAAAGAAGAAAAACATGTTTTCAGTTATAAAGAACCAGCATCTCATTTGTATTTTTTAGGTTTTAAAATAAAGAAAAACACAAAAACAGAACAACAACTTTTTTGTGATGCTGGTGTTTGTGTTGGGGAAAAAAACCCACATCGTTGCCAACCCAGTTATAAGGAAAATGGATTTAAACAAATATTGCTGGTCCTTTTAGTGTCATTCTTTTGTGAAAATGAAAAAGTGCTGAAACCTGCATTTGTTATAAATGTCTAGATGTACCAACAATAGTTGGTTCATGATCGTTTTTAGCCGAAGTTATTCAGAGCTGTGGACTGCAGAGCCCTGCCTTAGCCTCACTTTGACTCCTCCTAACAAACTCGTTGTGATTGTGGCCAAACGGCTTGATCTTCGTCTCGTCTGACCCTGAATCTTATCTCCAGGTACTTGACTCATCCATGCGGGCAGCTGCGTTTTTCTATTTAGCCTGAAAGTGTTGATTTTAGAGCATTGGCTTCTTTATGTGGCCGATTGCTCTCAGTCCTCCGGTTCATCAAACCGTGGTGGTTCCTCTGTTGTTTCTGAGCATCCTAACCCAGTTTCCTTCCATCAAAGGCGACTCTGCAGGTAATTTGGCCCTAAGCACACAAACTGGACCGGACCTCAACCATTTAGGACGTTTTTGGACTTTAACTTTGTTTTAGAGATAAATCAGGAAACCAGACAGATTAAACTGACTACCAGTTCTGCTAAGAAGAGTGGAAAATTATCCTGACAGAATGATACTGGAAGCCTATTGATGGCTACAAAAAATTATGTTTTTTTTAAGCAACATGTTAAGAGACATTTATCCAAATATTAGAGGGCTGTATGTCTGTATTTAAAACTGTACGTATAATTTTTATGCTAGATTAGAGATTAGAGAAAACCCATAGTAGATTCTGCATCAAATCCTTGTTTTTGTACTGAAAAAATTCAATGAAATCTGTTTTATCAACACTGCAATCCGAGAAATCGAAGGAAATAAATATTTAACACCTCCAATTTAACAGCGTCGATGGTGAGTAGATGTAAGCGTCTGACCTGTAACCCATGTAACCCTGAGCAGCTATCCACAGTTTGTTAGTTTATGAATAAAGTGAAATCTGTGTAGCGCATGAGAATTAATGAACCCCTCTCCAAACTCAGCGTCACCGAGTTCTCGTCTGAACCCAACAAGTATGCCCAGGCTCATCCTGAGTTTTCATTCATGGTTTTACTCCCCGGCCTCTGCGCAACATGACACTAAACGAGCGTGCTGAAAAATTAACCCACGCTTAACACTGCTCCAGAGACAGGCTGGTTTTCGTTTTATGATGGCGTCCTGCTCTGTGTGTGCCGTCACATGGCTGTGGTGCAGACTGTTTCACACAGATCTGCAGAGCTCGCACAACAAAAACAGCACATCTGTTGTCCTGTCCTGGATGGAGTTCAGGTTTTAAACCGTGCTGGAGAAGCAGCAGCTCATTTAATGTCATGAATGTGCATCAAACAGGAATTTTATTTGATTTGTGAGATTAAAGAGATTCAAACTCTTATATATAACGACGCCCTTCATACTTACTGGCAAAAAAATGAGTGAAAAGCCAGGAAACGCATCTTGTAATGCATTAGCATATTCTCACACAAAAAAATTAAAAAAATCCAACCTTTAATTTCACTGCAGTAAATTATCTCTCATTAGTTATTGTTTGTAGTTTTTACATCCCTCCTTTTCCCTGTAGGACTACACTTCCCTTCTCCTATAACCTTTCACACAGTTGGAGCACAGAGAGAAAGAGATCTTTGAACTCTCCTCTTTGCAAAGTTCCTCAAGATCAGGGTTGTCCAACATGTGACCCGGGGGCCATTTACGGCCCCCAGTCTCATTTTTTTAGGACCCCCCTGATTGCAATTCAGTGATGATACAAATTTGGCCCAGGTTAAATTTTAATTATGGCACAATTAGTTCTTGTTTGTAGACCTTTGCTGCATTTCTCCATCCGGTCTCTCAACCGTATTTCGAAAAAAAAAAGGCCACTAGTGCCATAAAAATGCATTTTTCTATAGTAAATACAGCCACATTTACCCTGTCTTGCCATTACTGAGAATAGAGTTTTTTCCCCCAGCTTTTTTCAGTCAAGTTCAGGTGTTTATTTTATAATCAACTAGCATAAGTCAAAGCGGCAAAGAAAGATTTTGCTCACTGAATGAGGGTTTTATTTAGTCTCGGCGGAACTTCAGGGCGCAGAGTGAACCAGTGTAGTGAATTTTGACGCTTGCCTTTAGTCCAGCCAACAGCAGCTTGTCCTTCTGTGAATAAATGATGTAGCATTTCCGTGTTTCTGCTTGGACAAGCAGAGATGACGACCTGTGGAGAAGGGCCGGGAGCTGGCAGCGGCGACCCAGTTCCCCCGTTAATATTTCACGAAGCGTCTTCAGAGTCACATTTCACACTTCTGCTGGATTTGAGTGGAGCAGCCCCTCTCTGTTCCAAAGAATGTCAAAGATTTGTTTCAGAGCGATGAGCTGAGGCTCGTCTTCCGCCACGAACTCCAGTTTTTAGACATGTTCTCGTTGCTCGTGTGTTTTGTTTTTCACTCTGTTTAGATTATAACACGCACGACCGGGTTGCTCTGCTTAGAGCGGCGTGACACACGGCATGAGACATCTGAGAGAAGCGTGGCGTTTGTTGTGCTCATCATGCGTAGACAAATAATTAATCGGCCCCGAGCCGCATCTCTGTCAGAGTCGCTCCGCACCGTCTGGATAAATACCAGCCGGAGCTTTTGCATTAAAGAGGCTAACTCTAAATTCTGGATGGATTCGGGTCCGGCCGGACGTTCCAGCCAGACACCGGGTTTCTGCTTTCACTCCCTGTTAATGTTACCACCGGTTGCATAGCAATACCCCCCCCCCCCTCTCTAACCATCGGCCGCCATTGGCTGCAGTCAGAGGGGAAGCGAAGTTGTCGGGCTTCGGCTTTTCAAGGTCCGTGTCACAAAGGCGCCGCCTGATTATGGCGGCATGTAAACAAGGGACTGAAAAGACAATTTACGGTGTGGTGATGGATTCTGCCCAGAACCATCCATCCTCTCCTCCAGGTGCCGGATGTCAGCAAGCGATGGAGAAAACGGCCACATCATGGCGGCTTTTTGCAGATATTTCAAAAGCATTCAGCAAGAAATTGCTTCTAAAGGTTATGCAGTTTATTTTTTTCAATTAATACCCGCACACTTTTATTTTACTGGGATTTTTAGGTGATATTTTTTAGAATGAGTTAAAATACTTTCATGTAAAACACGTAGTTAAAGCTAACAAACGCCAAAGTGGAGCATAAGTGAGAAGTGAGAGGAAAATATTTTACAAATAAAAATCTAAAAGGTGTACATGCATAGAGTTTTAGCCCCCTTTAGATGTCTCTCTGCTTCCTGAATTATCAACTACTTAGGGGAGCTCGGCCGTTTGATTCAGGCGTGTTGGACCAGGCAACACATCAAGTTGAAGTGAAGTCTGAGGCATCAGGATTGGACCAAAGTATATTAGAAAGGCCTGAACCTTTGTCTATTGGAGAATCTGTGACAACAACAAAAAAATGTATAAATTGATGGTTTGAATGGGGGAAAGTTTCAGGCTGTAGGTGAGCATATTGATAGATAACTTAAACTGATTAATAGAAAAGGTGGAAGAGCAGTCAAAGGGGCTTCTGTTGACTCAGAGGAGCGGCACAGAAAATGCACGCCACACTTTTCAGATTCGTAAAAAAAAAATTCCCTTTCTTTTCACATTTACACCTTGAATCCCAATACAATACAAGCAAAACATGCCAAGGTCTAAGGGGTTTGAATACTTTTGCAGCTTACTGGATGTTGTTTCCCATTGTCACGCAGAGAAAACCGTCTGTGAAGTGAAATTCATGCGTTGCAGGCTTTGTGCATCGCTCCCTTCGAGATGAAACCACGCCAGATCTGATCCGTGCAACAACGTGACGCCGGGCCGCCGCTGACGGAGCCGCCTGCTGTCTCCGCTGTCTCTGGGCGTGGCGCGGGCCCCGGCAGACTTGCGCCTGCATTCTTCAAATACGCGGATCACGGGGGACCCTCTGGAGTCCTGCGGCACGCTCGTTTCGCACGGGGATGCCTTCGCCGCGCTCAAAATTGCCGGATTATCGCGCGGCCGTTTGTGTTCGCGTTCAGCCGCCAGATCCTGTGACTCAATTATCGAGTGGGAGGGGGGGGCGTCGTCGCACAAGCGCTCAGAGAGTTATATTAGGGGACAGAGTCAGAGCTTCCAGCCTCGGCTGGAGTCACAACATCCAGCAGAGAAGAGAAAACTGCTGTCAGCACCTTCTCAGGCTGTAATCTTAATTGTCATTGCTGTGCGCCTAATGCTGTGCACTGAAGCCAGGAGGATTCAGCTGTGCGCAGCTGAGCTCATTGCACATTGTATCAACATCCTGTGTGTCTCTTCTTCATATTCCCAAGTTAAACCCAATGTTTATAATAAATGAGCCCTCGCCTGCCTTCTCGCTCTGTGACCTCAGGAGTGAACCCTCTAAAGCGGGGCTCCCTGCTCCATCACACCCGGATCAGATGAAGGCTGGATGACCAGTTCTTAGCATATAGAAAAAGCGTATCGATAAAATCGAAATCCTATTTGATTGATTAGGTTTTGCTCTCGTTTTTTACGAGATGAACTCAAAGATCTAAAACTTTTTCCACATACACAATGTCACCATTTCCCTCAAATATTGTTCACAAACCAGTCTAAATCTGTGTTAGTGAGCACTTCTCCTTTGCTGAGATAGTCTATCCCATCTCACAGGTGTGCCATATCAAGATGCTGATTAGACACCATGATTAGTGCACAGGTGCGCCTTAGACTGCCCACAATAAAAGGCTCTGAAAGGTGCAGTTGTATCACACAGCACAATGCCACAGATGTCGCAAGATTTTAGGCATGCTGGATATTTTTATTTTAAGTGCAGCCCTGGCAATTTTATGCTGTTGATTAACGACCTATTTTTAGACACAGACACGCAAACACTGAATTCAAACTAAACCCTTTATTCAACCAACTTTTTACCAAAACTGCAAGTTTTTAAAGACAGAAAAAAGAACGCGTGCTCTCTGAACTCTATGAAGTGGGCGGAGCTTAGTGACGGAGCGTTCCTGGGTCTGTGTTTGGTTGGGAGGATGTAATGTCTGTAATATTAATCTACATGATAGGCTACAATGCAAAAGGAAGAAAACTGTTATTCTATTAAACGTTTTACTGACCCTTTTCTTCTACCATCGATACACGTCTATCGATCGATAAATATCGTTATGGGATTATCGTCCAGCCCTGGTTCAGCCTACGGTTCAGGTGCGTTCAGCAGGGATGCATCCAAACCTTGCAGGACCGTGTCAGTTGAGGACTGGAACTGCTCTACAGCGAGCGGAGCGTTGCTGCTTGAATATTCAGTCCAGTGTTTATCCTCTGAGCGAGGCTCTGATTCCAGCTGTCTCGCTCTTGGACGGCAGCCTGGAGCGTTTGCTCTGAAGATCCGTCACTTTGTGTAAACTGTCAGCTCACTGGCATTCTTCTGCCGCTGCCTCTAACAGCCTAGCATACGTGCTGCAGGCGGCCTGGCTCTCTGACAGCGCCTGTAGCAGGAAGTTTGACCCGTGCGGCCAACTTCAGCCCTCCCCGGGACGCTCGCTGGCCTCCGGGCTAAGTGCTCTCTCTGTGTGGCGGATCTGGCCACGGTGGCGTCCAGCAACCATCTGGGCTTATCGGGCTCTGAGCCTCTGCAAGCACTCAGGGACACGTCTTTCCTAGCTCAGCGCTGTGGGTGGTGGAGCTTGGCTTCAAGTGGGGCCTTTTATCTGTGAGCAGTAAACAGCCTTGAAATATTTCCTGACATATGATAGCTATACCACAGGCTAATTAAAAATCTATTCACTTTGTGAGCATGTTTGCTTGGTCTCTGATATTTAAACATTTGAACAGATATTATTTGTGAAAAGAAGGCAAAAATGATACAGTTTCCTTGTTTTGTTTCTATGTCCATACCTTGTGGAGCCCCATTTTGCTCTGTGAATGTCAACTTTACCCACTGCTCTTTGCAAAACAGCTAAACTTCAGTCAGATTTAACGGAGAGGGCATGTGAACGTCAGTTTTTTTAAATTTTACCAACGATTCTCAATTGGATTTAGGTGTGGACTTTGACTAGGCCGTTTTAAAACAGCTTTAAGCTTTCATCTAATCCAGTGGTCCTCAGCTGCGTTCCTCGATGGCCGGTGTCCTGCAACGTTCATTTGTTACTCCGCTTCAACAGACCTGGATCGAATAATCAGGTCATCAGCAGGATTCTGGAGAACTTGACTGCAAACTGAGGAGGTTATTGTTGGATCAGGGACACGCTTAACGATTCAAGGACACCAGACCTCGAGGACCACGGATCTAATCCATTATATCTCAGCTCTGGCTGGATGTTTAGGGGGCACTCTTGGCCACTCCGGCTAAGAGTGCCCATAAAAGACAAACAAACAAACAGGCAACGAACAGGAGCTACAGTGTTTTTTTTCTCATTATATCGGTCAAAAGATTAAAATATTAAAAAGATAAAGATAATTTTTCAATCTTTTGACCACTAACTTCTAATATTTGTCCTGCAGACAGCTCTCACCTGACGTGTGCATCTCTGCGGCTCCCCCAGAGTAACCCTAGGCCTCTTGGCTCCATACTTCCCATCTTCAGATGATGAACGGAGGTCTGGCAGATGTTCACCTAACGCTGCTTTAAACTTCTCCCTGACCCGTCTGCTGGGTTCAGAATCAGAGATACTTTAATAATCCCAGAGGGAAATTACAGTTCCTTGGTCTGCATAAGGCTGTTTGTTCCCTAACGAACCTGGATTTGAACTGAGATCAAAGAACACCTTGGTGGACCCGAGTGAAGGCAGCTAAAGAGAAAATACATGTTTTATCTGTATTTAAGAAAGTTTCATTTTCTCCAGAAATCATGCCCTACTTTGTACTGACCTCCCACTTTAAATCCTAAAATGTTGCGTGACAAGGCGTGGGACAGTTCAGGGGGGTTAGCTTTTCTGTGCGCTGACATACAGGTGGCTTCCTGCTCACCGTGCCTCTCCGCGTTACATTCAATTCCTTTTATGCCGTAGCTGTCTGAAATGAACTTGGAATAGCTTCGTCTGAGGAATGTGCAGAATCCCAGGCCGCTGCCGAGCGGGGAAGCTGTTTATGGAAGAGAGCCGGGCGGGTCGGTGGGGGTCTTTTCTCAATTAGAGGGGGGATGAGGCTCCTGCTCCGGGCCGTCCGAGCCATGTTTGGAGCTGTTCTGGTGCGATCCGAGCCCGCCGCGGCTCGGCTTGTCCTCCCTCTGCCGTCTGTTGACAAAGCAGAAGTCAAACGGCCTTACGTAACGGGCCTTTCTCTCAGTGCGTAGTGCAGCGTGTGATGAGAGCTGCTTTGTGTTGACGCGGCTCGGTGTGGAGGCACAGAGGGACCCCCTGTGTGACACGCACCGTGGCTCCGTCTTTGTTTAGTCTCCAGCAAACAGTGGAAACATGGAGGATGATCTGCTCAGTGTGCCGCTGCTGCTGTTAGGAAAATACTCCCGAATATCAACACCGATAGGTAAGACACGTCCGGCGTCGCCTACAAACACGTAAAGAAAATCGTTTGTAATAGATTTAGTTTTGCAGAGATCTATGCAGATGGTTCTGAAAAGTCTGCACACCCCTGCCGAGTTTCTGAGACCACGATGAATGGCTTCAGACGTTTGCGCCTATAATGTGGCATTTACGATTGATTTGCATAACAAACAAGTTAGTTTAGATGTAAAAACAAATCTTATGGTGACCCCAACATTATTTCTGTCAGATTTAGCTCTGGACTCGGTCGTTCTGAAACTTTCACCTTCCTCTCTTTCAGCTGCATGGACTCAGTGCTAGATCTTCATTTCCAACTTCTCAGCAGATACTGGAAGGTTTTGGGTTGTATTTGGAGATGGATTAAAAAAAATTAACAGCTCCACGTGCAACTAAAAGTGATCCCCGGCCGTCATGCAGCCACCACCGTGTCATTGTGGTTGCTCTTTGCTAACCCTTCTCCTGACTGATACCTTTGCACAGTCAGACTCTTTGAAACATCTGTTGATGCAAATCAACAAATGTCTAGTTTTATTAATGATAATTAACCAGATTCTGGAATGACTAGGACCTGTAACCCACGTAACGTAAATTCCACTTCCCGTTCTTTTATTTTGACGGGCCGAGTTCCTTTAAGACCCCTTCCTCCCTCGTCTCTTCCTCCTGCTTGACTGCTGCATTTAACATTTACAGCATTACAAAGAGACTGAGAGCTGAAATTACCTTAATTTTTATTTTTATTACCATTTTTATTGAACATAAAGGCCAATAGTGACGACAACATTTACTAATACTCAATATTCACCCGTTCAAAGGAGTAGGCAGAATTATGAACTTCTATTAACCCAACTCTTCCTCTCCAGCATTCATTTTCTTATTCATTAAGAAAAAAATAGGCTTAATTTTAGACAAACTTTGTAACCCTAAACAACAATTTTAAAAAGGTTAAAAAATGAAGTGCAATCCATGTAAAAAAAAAAACATGACTTTCAACTTAAACAATACAATATATTGTAATACGTAAGGTAATAAATGGTAATAATAATTCTGATTATTTGAAACTTATTTACATTTATAATAATTTTTTTTAATAAAGTGTTTAAACTGTTTAATGTTGGGATGTTGCTCCATATTCAGGCGGTTCCGTTTCACCCCACAGACAGAAATACTGAAACTGTTCCTTATTTCAATCATGAGTGATTTTTACACATTTCTCCTAACTCCTTCTTTATAATACACCAAAGCAGCTTGTAGTTTAATGTCAGTATGTTTTAATAATTTTAATCATATAAATAGTGGGGTTGGTATGATTCAAGCCTTGCTAATTACTCTTAATGCTCTTTTTTAGAAGTCAGATTAATGACCGTGGGTTTTTTTTATGTTCCCACAACCCTCTAAACTCTAATTGTAGCCTCAGTCTCCTGTTCTCCGCTGACAGGAGCAGCAGCAGGTGGAGCCGTCTGCTGCTGTAGCCCATCTGCTTCAGGGTTTCACCTGTTGGCAGGTGTCCTGCTTACCTTAGTCGCTGTGGCGTCTCGGTATTAGGGGCCAGTGGGGCCACCGGATGTCGCTGTGGAGCTCTATGTTCACAATAATCAGTGGGACAGGATCGTTCTTTATAGAATAATATTGTGAAAAAGGCCAATTCCCTTACCTATAAAATAATTTTATAAACACGTGTGTCTATATATATCTAAGTCTGCCAGAAAACTGACGAGCTCAGCAGCTAAATCCTCTTTAGGAATCTTGATATTGGGGCTGGCTCATCAAGGTTTGTTTAAATAATGAACATCTGAAATCACAGAGAGCATGTCTAACACGCTCTCAGTAGACAGCTGTGGGGCACAAATCCTACGACCCCAAGCTCGGATCGTCCAATCAAAATGCTGGAAATGCTCACGTTACGTTTATGTTCTGCTGGATAGTGTTCGCCCATCAAGGCTAGGCTAATTTATCTGTAGAGCAGATTTCAGTACAAGTCCCTGCAAAGTGCTTTACATGAATAAAACATTGGAAAATAAAAAAAACGAAAGCAAGTAAAAAACTGTTGGAATAAAATGTAGGAAAATTCAAACAAAATAGGAAAATGGAAACTAAAAGCAAATATTAATCTAGTGAAGGATCTAAAAATTTTGCTTTATACATTTAGCTTATATAAAAAAGATTTTGTAGTGTGTTGATTTATGTTAATTAATCTGCTTAATTTAAAATTGATCAAAGTCAGGTTGTACGCATCATAAAAAAAATTGTTGTTGCTCACAGTTGTTGAGTTTTTGTGCCCAACTGGCAGACGCCACTGGTTGGTTGTAAAGAGCTGCTGTTGTTACCATGATGCTGATCCTGTAACTCCATTCAAAAAGTGAAACTTGTATATTATATTCAATCATTACACACATCTGTTTCAAGTGTTTATTTTTATTAAAAATGTTGTTGATTATAACTGACAACTTATGAAAAACTGTCAACTAATTAATATAATATTCAAGTTTCACTTTTTTAATAGAATTGCTGAAAAAAAAAAACATCCACCTTTTCTTGATATTCTAACTATATGAGCAGCACCTGTACAGGTTTCTACCTCAATGCGTCTTTGGAGTAATTCTGGTCGACCTTCCACTCCCACCAAGGTTCATTGTTGTTTTTTGTTTTTCTATATTTATTTTCTGTCTCTCACTGAGCCTTAGAAACGACTTACCATTTCCAGACTGATGCCAACGACTTTATTTCACACGTGTACTTGAATTTCTCCACGATTTGTTACATTCTGAGATCCTCTGGCCTATTCTGAAATCAAAATGACACAAAGAAGCTCAAACATTTACATACGCCACTAAAATTCAATACAAAATGTATAATAGTATATAATAGTATAATATATAACATATATAGAAGATGTAATTCCTCTTCTGCATAAGAGGAATGTTGGTTTGGTGCAGAGGGATCAGAAGGCCGTCCAGCAGTCTGCCCTCCTCCCCCCGGTGGTCCTGCATGAGCACATGGGGGGGGGGGGGAGGAATGATGCCCAGCACTGCTGCTGGTGAGTGGGTGCCACATTCCCGGGTGGCATGTGGTGACAGGCCTATCTGGACGTGTCTGCTGTGAAAAACAAACAGAACCTGGGGGATAGCGAGGGTCAAGGTCGTCCCGCCCAGACGAGCCCCTCAGAGCCCCTCAGAGCCCAGAAAAGCCCCGCAGCTTGAGAAGCTGCTCCTGCAGAGTCTCTGTGCACGTCGTCAGGTAGGTGGACGCCTCGCCCGTTAGACGTTAGACACACCGCCGCCTTTTGGGAGTTGTTTGTTTTGGAGAGATATTTGTGTTTGGGCCCCCAAGCATTTGGTGGGATGTTTGTGTCTGTGGTGAAACCAAAGAGATGTGGAGCAGATTCTCTTGTGTCTGTTTTCAGTTTTTGAGGCGGCAACAGATAAGGGAGCTGGGAACCTGTTTTCTCTGACTTTGATTAACAGGCCTAACGACCTTTAATGTTTTTTTTTATTTTATGTCTTTACTTGCTTATTTTGAGAAACGTCCTCCAGTCACTTCACTTTTTTTTTTTTTTGAAAATCGGTATCTAACTAACTGGTTGTAAAGATTGTGATTTTTTTTTCCCACATCGATGAGTAAAATCAACCCTAATTGAAGCAGATCGACTTTCCAGTTTATAAACACACACACAGCAAAAAGGCGACTAAATGTAAGTAAGAATTTCTTGAAATGAGTGCATTTCAAGAAATTAAACGATGGAATAAGATTTCTGTACTTAAAATAGAAATAACTAATCTTCATCATCTTATTTCAAATTATATATCTAATTATTTTATTTTAGGGGTTAAAATACTCCTTCCGTTGGCAGATAATATTATTTACCGGCTCAAATTAAGGACAAATGCACTCATTTTGCCTACTCTTAGTTCCCTTGTCGCCGTGTACTGACCGTATATTAATTATTTGTGGTGAATTTAACGCCATCTTGGCTGATGCTCTCTTCTGAGTCCTCCTGTTTGTTCTGGCCTGACCAGAACCGACCAGAACCTCCCGGTCTGTGACTTCCAGGGAGGATGGATGGTGCTCTTCGCACCGCTCTGTCTCTTCCTAAAAAGGCCCTGCGGGACGTCTGCTGTCGTTTGTTTATGCAGCGGACCCAAACTCTGCAGGCTGTCATCTCCTTTTTATGCATCATATGGAGGAAGTTCAGCATCACCGCGCTCCCTCTGCTGTCAACCCAACAACCTGGGGTTCATGCGAGGACGCAGCCGATGAGATGACGGATGCGTCGCCTCTCCTGGGCTGCTGGGGTTGATTTTATCAGAGAGCGGAAAAATAGATCCGCTCGTTGAGATTCTCAGGGACGTCTCAGCAGGAAGGCTGAGTGTTTTTCCCTGGCGTCCCCCCTGAGGCCTGTTTGGAATCGCTCCCGTTTTCCCCTCGTCCATTTAGGCCTATTAGTGGAGCTTTCCAGCTGGAGCATCGCTCCTCGGCCTGTTCTGCGGGTTCGCTGCTCGCTGTAAATGCGGTGCAGGCACAGAACAACACAATCTCATCGAGCCCATCAAGTTTTCAATTTAGAAATGGGCTTTTTATGCTTATTTTTGTTGTTGTTCAACACGCTGAAAAGGGAAAATCCAGTTAGGGTTTTAGTGTGCACGCACGAGTGACTCTGCATCTCAGCTCAACTGGCCTGTCTCCTGGCATTGTGAAGGAGAATGCCTCTTAAATCAAGTCGACGGTGTGAACACAAGCTGAGGCCCCGCACAGCCATCCAGAAGTGTTCGTCAGCCACTCCGGTGGCCTTGGTGTTGCTGCTAGATGCTCCGTTAGTGTCTGCTCGCTGCTGCACCTTTCCATGCGGGTTCTTAAAGGGCCAGAATGGAAGCACAATGAAAAGGAAGCTTTTCAAAGCATTTATACGGGGGAAATGAACGAGTTTAGAGCTTTTTTTCCAGACATCAGTACACCCTGACCGCTGTTTCGTTGCAGCGAGACCTTCTAACACGGAGGGACAGATTGGCAAACAGTAAATCAGTGCAAACAAGACTCTGTCTCTCTGCTCTGACACATCTAAATAAAATATTACGCACTTATTTAGGGGGGAAACCACACATATTGGATGCATGTACGCTACAATCACAGCAAAAGGGGCGGCGCTCTCTAAGACCGGCACTATTTGCGCCACAGATTGCGTAAACTGCCGTTCATTTTGACAACAAACATTGAGCTGCTGCGATCCTGGCTTTAGAAAAAAACAACAAAAAAAACGGGCTTGGACATTTTTTTTATTGGCAAAACTCAAATCCTTTATTTATAAAGCACTTTATTATAACGAAGGTCAACAAAGGGCTGGACATATACAAGTGAAAATATTAGTACATTTAAACTAAATAGACAAATGAAACACAGACAAGCTAAAATAGACAAGAATATTTTACAATCAGATATTAACCACATTAGTTAAAACTTTAATGAACACGTGATTGATTCTGACATGGATTATAAAGCATTACTGTTTCAATCAGTCTGAACAGGTCAACTCCACAAAACACCCAAAACCCGACCAGATTTCCCTATAAACCGTGCAGCGTTCTGAAACTGAGCTGACATGATTTTCTGCAGCTGGACTGAACACAGGCGCACTCCTTTGAAGGAGGGATTTAGCTCAGAACCTGAATATAAAGAGGAAAAGAAGGAAAATCACAAATAGCTGAACTCAAAAGCTCTCTAACTGGCTGCCATTGCCTTATGTGACGTAACCAGAGGCATGGCTCTGGTTTAAGAGAGACGAGGTTTTATCTTAAACAACATTCTAAAAGAAAATATTAATAATAAAAGTAATCAGACTGAAAGGTCAGGCCAGCATTTTAAAGTTACAACCTTTCTGTCTCTCTTGCTGTCTTTGGGATAAATAAAGTTGTTCTATTCTATTTATTTGATCCTCTCTGCATTGGCTGGGTCTGTTGTACTTGATTGACGTTCTTGCATCTGCATGGACTTATTGCAAATATTTTGAGCAGAGTGCATTGATTTCTGAATCTATATTCTGTATCTTGATTTAACAGCTTTGCTAAAGTAAACTCTGCAGCCACAGAGGATGCTCTGTAACTGGGGGCTTGACAAGTTGACGGCTGTTTAAATTTTGCTCCTGCAGTTCTCCTTCCAGTAGAAGCTTTATGCGTTTTTCTCTTTATGTTTTATTTTCTTATCTGACTGAGAACGTTTTGTGTCGCGCTCAACGGCTTCTCCTCTTCTGCTGCTCCTCTCCTGTGGGGGGCCACAAGGCTCCATTTCAGGCCCTCTGCTTCTCTCCTTGAATGTGTTGCCACCAGAGGTGGGTGGTAACTAGTTACATTTACTCAGTTACATTTACTTGAGTAACTTTTTTGAAACAAAAAGCACTTTTAAGAGTAGTTTTGCTGCACTGCACTTTTTACTTTTACTTGAGTCATGTTATTACTAAAGTATCGCTACTCTTACTGGGGTAAAATCTCTGGCTAGTCTACCTGCTGCGAGCAACTTAATAACTAAAGAACAAACTTGTTTTAACCAAAAATGCACCAGAGAGACAAAAACCCAGGGTTTATGTTAAACTGAGACTTCTTATTTGTACACCAGCTTTGTTATTGTAATGTTATTTTCTATCTGCTGAGATTAATGAGATATTTGGAGGTTAAATGAGCGTTCAGTAAACAGTAGGTATTGTCACTGAAAGTACTTTACATTGTTCTAACATTCTGTATATACATTAACTGCTGTAAGTATTGCTTTAAAGTGTATTGTTGAAAAAAATTATTTAGAAAAGTTTTTCTTCAGCCTGAATTTGTTATTTTGCAGTTATGTTATCCTTATTTGTATATATTTTAACTTTTTCCCTTTAAAATACCAGATCTTTCACAGAACTTTATATTTTTGTCCATCCAATCACATCATTTTTTAAACATCAAATCATCAGCTGTTATGATGAGTTGCTTGAGTAGTGTTGTTACCAAACTTTTTTACTCTTACTTTAGTCATTTCTTGGCTGAGAACGTTTTACTTTTACTTGAGTAAAAATATGTAGAAGTAGTGCTACTCTTACTTAAAGTACAGTTTCTGGCTACTCTACCCACCTCTGGTAGCCACTTAGATGTGTGACCACCCAGCAAAATGTCAGATTTCGTAGATGATACTCAGATTTATCTACCATTCAAGCCAGGATGCAGGAATCAATGACATCGTCTCTCTGGCGGCTTCTCTGCCATCAACCAGTGGCTAAGCTAGATTTTTGTTTTCTTTTTTTCTGGGTGGGATGGTTATTTGGCAACGAAGCTGCCATTTCAGATACATAGAGGTCATATTTGACAAAAGGATTTAGAACTGGAAAAACAAATGGCCTTTCTAGTTCAGTCTGGCTCTTACCCTCTTCGTCTTCAAACTAAACGCAGCAGCTCGCCTTGTCAGACTCTAACTACAACATATTGAACCTGTTTTATTTTCTCTGCATTGGCTTCCTGTCCATTTTAACATAGATTTTGAGTTATTTCTTTTTAAAGCTTCTAACAGCCTAATTTATCCGAGTTATTGAGCCTTTCTACTGGCACCTGGTCCCTCGGGTCAACATTTACTCAGGTCTCCACGGACAAAGTCCAAATGTCGGGGTGACTGAGCTTTTTCTGCGGCTGCTCCTAAACTCAGGAATCAGCTTCCAGGAGATCTTTGATATCTAACTGAACTTGACCTTTTTAAGTCAGGGTTCAAGACATTTTATTCAGGCAGGCTTTTAATGCCTAAAACTGTGGTGGCACTTCTGGCTTTACCTACCTGGTTTTTAGCCTGCTTTGATGTTCTCTTGCCCGTGTGTGTGTGTGTTATATATTGATTTTGTGAAGCACTTTGGTCGCCATTATTGTGGAGGTGATAAGGGTTATACAAATAAAAGCCCGACGGATTGATCGTTAAAGGGCAGGTTCTTACGTTAACTGGTTAGCTTCATCTGAAACAAGCTGAACTTGATCTAAATATTTATTGATGTGTCACATTTTAGGCTCAAGTTTAGGGACGATTTGATACAAAATCTGAATTTATGACATTTAGAATGAACACACTTAAATGTATGTTATGAAGACATGAGAGTCTAACACAAAACGCAGTGACATTTTAATTGGGTTTGTTAATTTCACGGCAGCTGTGGCAGATTTTATGCAGCCGCTGCCTTAGCCTTGTTGCTCCATTAATTGGTCAATTATTGCATCTTTTCTTTGACCTCGCTGGGTGTGCTTCTCTTCCAGGGCTGTCCAGCAGAGGGCAGCATAAGATCAAGGTCTGCCCCTAGTAAGTCAGCTCTCTGCCTAATCTCCTGATGAGTTGCTTTAAAAACTTTGATTTCTTGAAATGTTGAATGTCCCAGCTGTGTTTCATGTTCATTCATTTAAACTTATTCTGGTTTTGTCTCTTGACTGTTTTGGCTCAGGTCCCAGAGCAGTGAGCGCCGTCAGGATCACTCCTTTGACAACCATGAAAGGTTCTCCTGATCTGATTCCCTCTGCAGGTGAAGTTCTCCTTTAGCTTCTCCGCTTTGCAGCACCGTAAACCCAGATGCTCTTGTGAGCACCGTTCAAAACCATCTGTGAAAAAAGTGAAATATGATTTCCTATCGTGCTAACATTTCACAATCCTGCCCAAAAAAAAAAAAGCCAACCTTTAGCTTTAGAACATTTATTTCACAGATCCCAGGTCGTCCCTCAGCTTTTCTGTGGGATCAGAGCCGAGGACTGAGCCCCAGAGGGAGGTCCGCTGATCCATTTCTCATAGCAAAATAAGAAAAAAGTTATGATGTCAAATAATGTCTAGATTCAAGGGGGTGGGGAGAAAAACAACGTTAAAGTGATCCACCCCTTTACCAGACACATCTTCACTCTGATCTGTTACCTGTTACATAAAGAAAATTTATATTTATGTCCTTCTAATATTATTTTCATATTTACAAATAATATATGACACATTATATTTATATATAAGCAACAGTTCCAATATAAGCGATGACAGCAGCATTAATAAAGCTGTTTAATATCTGGACCTTGCTTCAGCTCCACAGACAGAAAAGCAGAAAGTTGTCCTTGTTAATCTGCTGATGTCTGTTTGAAACTGATTTAAACCTCTTAACTTCGCTTTAGGTGCAGAGTATTTTTTTGTTTTCTGGTAGCTGCTGATTTTTAGCTTTGAACCTAATTAGCGCTCTTTGTAGACCAATTCAATCTGTTAATTTTAATAAATCTGACTGTATAAATAGTTTATGCATGTTTATATAAACATATAGTTTATATGTTAGTGATTTGTAGACACCCGGCTTTGTTAACTGTTCTTAGTGCTCTTTTTGAAGTATAATTAATGATTATACTTAAAAAAACTTTAAATATTGAGTCAAAATTGTTGTGTGTCAATATTTTTTGTGCTTGGGATTTAATTTGAAAATCACTTATTTCCCCCCAAAACTGACTAAATGTTCTCAAATTAAAGGCTGGACCTTTCTAGACATTTTATTTTTTTTAGCGTGACGCCGGGCTGAGTGTTACAGAGCGTCACGTTTTCATTCGGCGGCCTGGTTCTGATGGTGCGGATCTATTTCGGGAAACCCCGAGGCGGCGTTAACCTGGAACTCGCTGCCGCTTTAGAACGCGGCTCCCGCTCCGAGCCTCGCCCGCTTTGGTTTAAACGGACCGGTGTCCTTTTCTAACATCTTTCAGATTTGGACCCGAGCAGAGTGTGCAAGGGCAAAGGCGTGGTGACCCTGAGGGCCACGCTCGTCCACATAGACGACGAGGACCTGGTCAGCGAGGAGCCGAGCGTCATCGCCACCGCAGGTACGTCGGGCTGTTCTGCAGCCGCTCTCAGCCTGATGAGGTGATATTCAGTGGGCGGTAATCCACTGTCGCTTCATGCATGCTCAGTATGAGGGATTGCTGCAAAGCCATCAGCAATGCAGACGACTGTCCACTGTGGCTCTACGCTCTTTCATGAGGAGTGAATGCTGCTTGGAGAGACTTGATGCAACCTGCTGGGTTCCCTTATTTAGGAAATGTTTTGACCAATCTGTATAATCTGATTGAATTTAACTTTGGAATGTGCCTTGAGATGACATGCTTCATGAGTTGGCACTATATAAATAAAATTTTATTATTATCGCTGCAGAAGATGATGTCGAGTCGTGTTGTTTTTGCTATAAAAGCGCCTCTCTAAGCTCTGACAGGTTCTACATGTCCTGGAGTTTTGATGCTCACAGTCAGAAAACCCTGTTGCTCAAACGTTTCCACGCAAACGTCAAAGAGCTCTCTTGTCACGGCGCGCCCACGCTGCACTTTGGACCACTGTGGGTCGTTTGTTGCTCCGAACGGTTTGGAACCGGACTGGCAGCCGGCCAAGGCACCGGGGCGACGCTTTAATTGTCCGACATAAAGGCCACTGGAACAAACCGTCTGTGCAGCTGCCTGAAAAGGCTTTTTGTTCCAAAGTTCAGAGACGGTGGGAGAGTCTTGTTGTCGTCCGCCTCTCTGTGCACGAAGCCCGGCGAGCGAAAGGCCGAGCGAGGCAGAGGACGTCTCTGCAGCGGTTATCGGCCTCGGTTCGGACCAGGCCGCCAAACTCATGGAGCTCTGGACTCGTTTCAGGCGGCTGGGCCGGCCAGATCAATGGAGACGGATGTAAAGCGGAAGCGGCCGAGGGAGGCAGCGACGCCGCGGCTCATCTACCGCCTGAGAACCACACTCAGCGCCAGGTACGAGTAACTCTCACCACACTTACCACGATCTCCGTCAACAGAAAAGAGATCTTTGTTTTTTCAGAGATGCGTTTTTTTTTTTCCTGCACTTTTTAGGCCGATTCACCCAGAAGCATAAGAGAAAATCCAGCTGGTCCTTGTTCGGATGCTCAGAGCTGGGACCCGTCAGGTAGCGGCTGTGTTTATCCCCGCACCAGCTCGGTCAACCCCACCATAGTCCTGCTGCAGCACAACAGAGGTGAGCGCCAGCCGTGAGCCGCAGGCCTCCAGACGCCACACAGACGTTTCACCGGTGCACGTTATTTGTGGTTCTGCGTCTCGGTGCTGCGTCAGCATCCTCACCGTCTCTAACACTGACCTGATGCTTTCACACTTGGCTTGGCTGCTACGTCCCTTTTCACTGCCATGACTTTGTCTCTCTCTCTCTCTCTCTCTCTCTCTCTCTCTCTCTCTCTCTCTCTCTCTCTCTCTCTCTCTCTCTCTCTCTCTCTCTCTCTCTCTCTCTCTCTCTCTCTCTCTCTCTCTCTCTCTCGCCACAGAGCAGCAAAAGCATCTGTCTCACCTGGAAGGTATGCATCTGGGTTTTAGTAGTAAACACGTCTTTGTTTTCCATTCCCAGCTGTTGCACTACATTATGACCACTAAAGACTGATTATCTCTTCATTAGGGCCCGTATTAGTAGCTGGGAGACTTGGTATCAGGCAGCTACTGAATAATTTTTTCCCTCGCTTTGTTTAAAACGGGGAAAAATGGGCGAACCTTAAGATTTGAGTGAGTTTAAAGAGCTACGGCATGGCAAAAAGGGACCCAGGAAGTTACTGCAGCCGCTGTTTGAGTCAACGCCGGCTCTGATGGAAACGGGTCAGAACCCAGAGTGCAGGCCAGGTTTTTTTTTTTTTTTTTAGTTTCACAGCTGCAGACCAGACAGGCTGCTTACACATAAAACCAGGTTGCATCATGGGAATAACACCCGCTGACGGAGGCGGTGTTCTGCTGGGAACCCTTGGGTCCAGACGAGGGTGTTGCTTTGACGTTCTTCACTGGGTTCTACACCCAATGGAGCGAGCCCATTTAGATGATGATGATGATGATGATGATGATGATGATGAGTTGATCAGGTTAATCTGGGCAGCAGCGGCTGGCTGCTACTTCCCCTGGTGAATTCTATGGAAGCATCTCAGTGACAAAAGTGAACTAAACGTAAGTAAAATATTCTTAAAATGAGTGTATTTGTCTTGATTTAAGCAGGTAAATAAGATGATCTGCCAATGGAATAAGATTCTTTTGCACCTAAAATAGGAACAACTCATCTCCATCATCTTATTTCAAGTGCAGAATATCTAATTATCTTATTTTAGGGGTAAAATACTCATTCTGTCGGCAGATAATATTATTTATCTGCTCAAATCAAGGCAAAATGCCCTCATTTCTAGAAAATTGTACTTACTTTGAGTTCCCTATTTGCAGTGCTGGAGATCGGACTTAAATAACTTTGGGAACAGATCGTTTCCCTCGTGTCCTGATGGAAAGAATAGCGTGAGGGTGTACTTGTGTTTTTTCACCGTTGCTTCAGCTTTCTGTTGTAAACACCTGATTATAGCGTCCGTGTGGAATGTGAACCCCGCGGACACCAGAGCACCACGGACACAGAGGCATTTCGCACACGCCCACCAGGTGGTGACAAACGGCCGTAACGTGGCCTCATTCACACGCCGGCGACAACAGTTGCTTTTCCCTCGCGTCCACAGCCATTTAATCATGGCTGTCGAGCTCGGCAGACACAGCCGTACCTGAAATCCGTGTCATCAGCGTCTTGTAAGATTCCCATTTTTGTCCCAGAGGCTGAATTGTTATTAGCTGTGAGCCACAGCTGTTGCGGCACATTGCGTTGTTAATCGGTGTCTGCTGGTTTGGTGGTAATTGAACGAACAACGGTTGCAGTATAGAGGCAACAATGAGGCGACAGTGAGGTTTTATTGACTGCTTTTCTGTAGACGGAAGAGAAAGGGTCTGGAGAAGCTGAGGTGAGCGTCATGCTGCCTGCAACGTTGCTCAGGAGGATCGGTTTGGTGCTGCGTCAGTGTTGGCATCTCCATGGAGGGACGCACGGACCTGCACTGCAAAAATAGACCTAAAAATAAGAACATTTGTCTTCAAGTGAGTATTTTTCCTTGATTTGACCGGGTAAATAAGATTATTTGCCAATGGAATAAGATTTTTGCACTTAAAATAGGAAGAATGCATCTCTATCATCTTATTTCAAGTGCAGGATGTCTAATTATCTTATGGAAGAGGATTAGGGCCATTAAAAAATAAAATAAAAGTCTATTCAATTCTGACTTTATTCTCAGAATTCTGAGAATAAAGTCAGAATTGAATAATCCTCTTCCGTATTATCTTATTTTAGGGGTAAAAATACTTATTCTGTTGGCAAATAATCTAATTTACCGTCTCAAATCAAGGACAAATACACCAATTTTACTTATTTTTAGTCCTCTTTTTGCAGTGTGCACAGCATAAATGATGGCACCCTGACTGCCATGAGGTATCTGGATGAAATCCTCAGACCGTTGTTGGACCCTTCCCTCCTGCAGGGGCTCCTGGGTTCCTCCTGGTGGGATGATGCCCTCATGTGGCAGGAGAGGCAATTCCTCCAGGCTCCCTAGACCCAAACCCGATAGAACATGCGTCATGTTTAGGTCCAGCCTTTGGTTCCTGCAGCTGTAACTCAATTAAGAGTTAATTGAGTTCAGTAATTCAGATCAAAAAGGGAAAATAATACACACAGAGGTTCTTTCCAGCATTTATTTCTGTTAATTTTGATGATTATCGATTAACCTCTAAACTAGCGCCCTTAAAATTCTAAAAACGGCTAAAGAAAATACCCAAATTAAATCAGACACTGCTCTTGAACCGTTTGGGGTAGAGGCCAACTTTACATTTTTAAACTAAGAAGTCCAGTGTGGTGTTCTGGTGACCAGTTTTTAGTTACTGAAGTTGGAACACACACAAAGAGTCCATTTTCTGGCTCTTGTTTCCTTCTTCGACACGCAGCTGAAAGCTGATGCAGAGATTCTAGCTGGAAAATAAAGGAGCCAAAAGAGACTAGTCCTTTGTGTGACAGGTTCAAATTTGAATGCAATATAATATAGAATGACTATTCTAGACCTGTTTTTCTGTAGGTACACTGCAAAAAGGGAACTAACAGTAAATAAAATGTTCTTTAAATTAGTAAAAAAAAAATTATCTGAGCAGCAAAATAGGACTTTTCGCCAATGGAACGAGTATTTTTACCCCTAAAATAAGATAATTAGATATCCTGCACTTGAAATAAGAAGATGGAGATTAATTGTTCTTATTTTAAGTGCAGAAATCTTATTCCATTAGCAAATAGTCTTATTTACCTGCTCAAATCAAAGAAACATACAAATATTTCAAGAAAAGTTTACTTTTCCATTTTGCAGTGCATGTCTAGGCGCTCTCCAAAACATTTCTGATACGTAATCAGAAGAAACATTGTCCGTCCTGTGACAAACTCCACAGCTTCTTCTGTTGCTATTCTGTTGTTTCCCAGAAGCTTTACATGCATTTCCTGGTGAAAATATACGTCTAACACCAAAAGCTGACTTTATACACAAGGATGCACCGAGAGCGCAGCTACCGGATGAGCTTTATGCATGCTGCTGCTATGGAGCTTTAAATGTCCTCCCCAGCAGCGACACGTCCACCTGACGGGGATTTCACCAGCTACAGTCTCCACATGTCGCCATGAGCGTCTAAACGGGCCGGTCCGAGCAGCGTAGCTCACAACAGGAGGAGGGAGGGTTGTGAGAACTGAGCTATGGTGAATAACATTATGGAGGAAGTGTGGATCAACACAGTCGGTCAAAAGAGGAGTCACTCAGAGGAGGAGGCACAGGACGACCATCTTAAAACAAGAGTTCTTAAAATAGAAGTCACTGCAAAAAGTGAACTCAAAGTAAAATGTTCTTGAAATTTTTGTATTTTTCCTCGATTTGAGCAGCTAAATAAGACTATTTACCAATGGAATAAGATTTTTGCACTTAAAATAAGAACAATTCATCTCCATCATCTTATTTCAAGTGCAGGATGTCTAATTATCTTATTTTAGGGGCAAAATACTCATTCCAGATCATCAGCTGCTCAGATCAAGGAATAATATACTAAATTCAAGAAAATCTTACTATCTTTTAGTTCCCTTTTTGCAGTGTTCCTGGCTTTGAAGTCAACAATACGTTCCGATGGGTCACCGGTGACCACCCAAAATTCTGTTTCTGTTGAACTATTAGTAAATCATTAGGAACGTGTTTGTGTGTTTTTGTCCTGACTGCCGTCTGTTGTGCTTTTCAGACCCGACCCCGGACACAGACAAAGGCCCCGGTCCTGGCAGGCACGCTGTGAGTCCGGTCTCTGACATGGACGGGAAGAGGCTGCGGCTGTCGCTGCACTCCCCCGTCCTCGGCCCCATAATCCAGCCCATTGTGCCGGTGCGGGTGAGCGACCGCAGCGACTCTCTGATGAACACAGATTTACTCGCTCACAACGACGGCTCTGTTCTCCCGCGCGGCGCTCTCTTCCCCTGATGTTCTAACGAGCTCAATAAGCCGAGCTGACACGTTCCTGCGGTTAAAACGTTTCCATTGAAGATTCAGATTAACTGGTGTTGGTTGCTAAATTCTGACATTTGAATTTCAGAACACCGAAAAGTCCAAGGAGTGGTATAAGACGATGTTCAAACAGATCCACAAGCTACCCGGTAAGTGCCTCCTCCGGAGCGGCAGCCGTCAGCGTCCCTGCTGCCGTCCACGTTCTGTGCGTGTCCCTCATGTCCTCTGTCTCTCCGTCACTGTACTCAGAGCCTATTGAGGAAAATCCCTACCGCCCCACCTACATTTTCCCCGAGACCCGTGACATTGGCATGAACCCAAAAGGTACACGACGGCGTGCAGCCGCGGCCTCGCCGGCTTTACTAACCTGCAGCCACCTTGGGCTCCGGGCGCCTGGGTCTGTGGGACACACGTGTCCGTGATGCTGAGAGGCTCTGACCTCCTCTGGTGTTTGTCCAGACCACGGAGCCGCCATGTTGAGCTCATTTCCCCCCCCCCGGTTAACGAGGATTATGAGGGTATGGCTGAAGGGAGAAAGGTGAAAAAACGTGGCTAAACGTGGTTGAGGAGCCGACCTTATAACTTTGTTTTATCTAAATTTGGACAGGAAAAAAGTCTAAATCTGTTTTTCTGGACTGAAAAACAAAAGACAGGCATTGGGTAACCTGAGAAAGATGCGCCTGGACATTCGATTCGTTTGGACGGACTGATGCTTGGTGCAATGCATGAAATCTTACACTGCAAAAAAATAAGGGACATTTTCTTGAAACGAGTGTATTTGTCCTTGATTTGAGCAGCTAAATAAGATGATCTGCCAATGGAATAAGATTTTTGCACTTGAAATAGAAACAATTAATCTCCATCATCTTATTTCAGGTGCAGTATTTCTAATTATCTTATTTTAGTGGTAAAAATACTCATTCCATTGGCAGATAATCTTATTCTCCTGCTCAAATCAAGGATAAATGCACTAATTTTAAGTTAAAATGTGACTTATTTTTAGATCCATTTTTGCAATGTAATTTAATGAGGAACACAAACTAACTTTATTTTAAAGCTGAATATTTAAGAAACTCAGATTTTCCCCACTGTTGTTTTACTGCTGCTTCATCATCAGGATTGCGGCCACCCTCCGTGAGCTTCAGCATCTGATCATTAAAATCCACATCATATTTCAGGCTTGTCTCCACGCACCGATGTGTGTGGAGGTTTTTTTTAGGCAATTATGGCTCCTTTAAAAAAAAAACGTTTAAAGTCTTTTTTAATGAGAACAGAGTAACACGTAGCTCTCCCGTCTAACGAGCCTAAAACCTGAGGAAATTAATGTTATGTCTTCCCCCACGTTCCATTTATAGAACATATTTTACAAATGAAACATTCAATTTCACAGGAAAAATAACCTACATTTATCGTCATCGATTTAGTAGTTTTTATTTTAACAAATCTACTCTCAAGACAGTTCCAATTAAATAAAGCCTGAATATATAAATGGGATTATATGTAAATACCTACAAAGCTTGTTCAGAAAACACGCGTCTCACTCTGCTGAGGATCTTGTCACAGGGTTGAGTTGGCGAAGAAAGCACCTTCCCTCACAGTTTTGATGAAACTGAATTAAAAAGCTCTCTTTAGAGGTAAAGATAATTGTTTTCAGACACATCTTACAAAACAAAAAGTTGTTCTGTCGCTTCCTGAGTGAAGCTCTTTGCTTTGAGCAGACATGGCCTCTCACTGCTCTGTTAGTTTCCTCATGTCCATCGCCTGTAGGAGCTCATCGCTGCAGGCCTCTAAACGTCAGGTCGCCGGCACCGTTTTCTGAAAAATAGCTCCCATCGCTCAGGTTGCTCAGTCCTGTAGTTCCTGCATGTGTTTTTATGCTCTGTTCAATCCCCAAAGACTTCACTATAATGCCTGAGTGTCTGCAGAAGCTCGAGATCTAATTTAAAGCAGGATCCCAACATTTAAAGCAGGTTTTTACTGCTAATTCGACACCGTCCTCTTACGAGACTGTATACATTTAAAGCTGTGGAAGTCAGGGTGGTGGGAAATAAGAACTTCACGTGTCACATCCAGCTGGAGTGCAGGTTAATTTATCCCTCAGCGTGTTTTCAAATGTTTACCATGCTTATAAATCTGTCTGTTTAGCTAATGATTTAACTGTGACTGGCTCTAAACGGGTTGATCTGCACAAACACAGACGGTTCACGTTGGTAAGGACGCTGCGCTCCTTTAAATCTTTTCCGTCGCCTTATTACTCTAACCTCTCATTCTTTGATTAATTTCCCCTTTTCCCCTTTTTATATCAATCATTTTATACAGATCTTTAGATGCATTTCTAGTTGATTATTAACAGTTTAGCAATTGTGCATCATTGGATGTAGCGTTCGGTTTCGGCCACTAGGCGGCGCTGCCGTCCTGTTTAATGGTGGTCTGCAGTGTTCAGGTTTCAGCGCCAGATAATCACAGTAGGAGGTGATTTTTGTATATATTTTTTTTATTTCTAGTGAGGAAACTACGATCTAACTGTGGAGAGAGAGAGAAAGATAATCCAAAAGTGTTTTTTTTATTATTGTTTCATTGGTCTGAAAATGAACTGTTAAGCCTCCATGTGCTGCTCTGACTGCTATATGACACAAAATGTCTAATTTTTATAACTCTGAGTGTGTCTCCACGGCTTTACGCTTCATTACTAATTCAAAGCTCTGCTCCTCAAAGCTGCTTGGATCCTTTTTTTAGCTCAGTAATGCTTCTTGTAAAGAGCTTTGATTGTGTCTGGACCTAATGGAGTTTTTTTTTTTTTTCTTAGCAGGAGCTAAGAAGAAAAAAAAATCTTTTGAATGTTAATGTGTTTTGAATTATTTATAGATTTTGGATGTATTCTGTTCTTTCTGTTATTCTGGCCAGAAATAGAAGTCTGCATTCACTCGCCTCCCTGCATCGCTGTCGTGTTATTTTGTGGCTCTCTTGGTTATTTTGAGCTGCTCTTGTAGTGCAGCGGGACGAGTGCACCGCACACGTCTTTAATGGCCTTTAGGAACAGGAAATGGAAATCCACACAGAGTTGGCTCCAACAGCCTAGAATATAAACCCACACCGCCTGTAATATTTGGTTAAACCGGCCACTTCTATGTAACCGTCGACGGTCTTCTGGTTGGATCCTGGCTGGATGTTGGACCACTCTGGCAGAATCAGTGAAGTTCATTTAATCTGGTCGGTTTCCTGACACGGACCTGGTGGTTTTCAGTGGGGACAAGGTTCTGGCCTCTCACCATTATTCTGTCAGAACCTCCAACTGTCCGGATGTTGATTTGAGGTGAATCTCAATAGTTCTTTCTTTTTTTTTTTTTGCTCGTCTCCGGTTGGTCCAGAACGCTGCAGCGAGGCTCTTAACAGGAACGAACCGAAGGGCTCACATCACACCGGTTTTATCCTCTTTACATCGGCTACCTGTCAGATTTAGAGCTGATCTTAACATTTTTGTTTTGACTTTTACAGCTTTTAATGGACAGGCCCCCCAATTCGTCTTTTAATCCCTCACGGTCCTCGGGCCAAAACCTTTTGAAGGTCCTTAAGACCCGGTTTAAAACTCGAGGAGACCTGTCCTTCCAGGCTGTAGCCCCCGGACCGTGCAACGCCCCCCCCCGTCTCTCCATGTGGCTGACTCTGTTGAATCCTTTAAAAAAGCAGCTGAAGACACTTTTATTTAGACAAACGTTTACTTAAATCTACGTATTTATGACGTTATCCTTTTTAAGCTGCTCTTGTGCTATTTCTGTTTGGTATATTTTACACTCTGTAAAGGAGCGGCCCTCGAACAGGGGTCACCGGACCCCCGGGGGTCCGCGAACCACAGGTTGGGGGTCCGTGAAACACATGGCTAGAATGCAAAAGGAAGGAAAACTTTTATTCTGTTGAACTTTTTATTGAACCTTTTCTTCTATCATCGATATACGTCTATAGATCGATATATATTATCAAATTATCGTCCAGCCCTCGCATCATATCCTGAAAAATGTGTGTCAGAAGCACGTTGGTGAGACAAAAAAAATTGATAAATTAAAATACAGGCTGTATGAGCAGAACTGTAAAGAAAAATGATGATCAGATCAGATTAAAACTACTAATGCGCACATATCCTATTGAGAATCTGTGGGTGTTTTTAATCGTTTATCAAAATGTGCATTTATTACATGCAAAATATCAATATCTAGGTGTAAAGAATCGAAGCAATTCTTAAAGATGCAGAAGTTTCTACACCATGACTTCACGACAGCTTTACGCTACATTTAGTTGACTAAAACTAAAACGACTGCAGATGACTAAACCACGACTGAAACCAAATTTAAAGTCACTACAATAAACACTGGGCCCGGCTGCATGTTACGGGGGGGTTGCTCATATTTTTGAACATGTATGTATAATTTTTACTGTTTGTGGATCACTGTGTGGCATCAACAGTAAATCCATTATAATAAATCCTGCTTTTTAATCTCATTGCACATGTTTGTTGTAGAACAGTTTTAACAATCAGTAAAAGACAAAAAAAAAATAAAAAAATATATAATATAAATATTAATATATAAATATTTTTAAGCCCACGACTGAAAATAAATCATTTAAATATAACAATTAATTATTCTTTTTCTCCTTCCGCTGTTTCAGACGATGCTCCGACCCCCTTTGGTTACCTGGATGATGGTGAGTTTTGCCCCGGCTGGACGCAGAGGTCCATCTGGACCGCCGTGTTTATCCCAAAGAGGACTTTATTTGATCTTTATTTGGACTTTATTGAAATTCCTTTGATCTGTGCTGCAGGGAGAACCGTGCCGCGCTCAAAAAGCGACGACCTGGTAGACTCGAGAGGGCGGCTGATGCCGGTGCCGACCCGGTCCTCCTCCCTCAAACCCTCTGCTAGAAGGTCTGTATTTAAGGAGAGAAACATCTTCTAACCTCTTCTAACCTGTCCTCGTGTTTCTGTTGCTATTTATTCACATGCAGTTAGACTTTGTCTGCGTAGAAAAACACCAAACGCTGTTCTGGTCTGACGTTGAGATAAAGTGAGTCTGGAACCGCTGCTGATGCGTTTGCATCCTTCTGTTTCCAGGGTGGAAGGATTAAACAACAATTAGTCTGAGCTACGCAGGTTCATAATTATACATACAGGTCCATGTTCCAGACAGTGAATCTGAGCTCGTCTTTCTGTCCCAGAACCAGTTCTGGTGTGTGTTTTGGGTCCTCGACCCGCTGGAGCAATCAAGCCTGTCCCCCTTTTAACCATCTAGCTGCTGTCAGAGCTAGCTCTCCTGCTTGATTATGCCATGCACGCGATAAACCAGAACGTCTGGCTCTAAAACAGCCCCCAGCATGATGCCACCACCACGGGTAGCCGTGCATGCGGGCAGATGCAGGTTTCCATTTAGCCTGGAGGTGTTGAATGTGGAGCGGTGGCTTCTTAGTTGGTGGGTAAGGTGTCGTTTAACAGGGCTTCACTGTGACACTTGTGTTCCAGCTGTTAGCACGTTAGCATAGGTCCTACCTAGGGTGTTTTATTTAACATCCTAGCCACTTTCCAGTCACTTGAGGGTAAAAGTATGGCTCAGATGATTAAAAAGTGGACTCAACTAAATATTTCAAGAGGGCTATTATCCCAAAAATACATTTAAATGTGTTTTGAAAAGGAAACATGAAGCTTTTTGGAAAGAAATGCAAAAAGGGAACTGAAAGTAAGTGCATTTTTTTTTTTAAATTAGTGTATTTGCAAAAAAATCAGATTATCTGCGAATGAACAAAGTATTTCTACCCCTGAAATAAGATAATTAGATAAACTGTACTTAAAATAAGATGAGCTGTTCCTATTTTAGGTGTAAAAATTTTATTCCACTGGCAGATCATCTAAACTTGCTGCTCAAAACAATGACAAATACACTCATTTCAAGAAAGTTTTACCTACTTTTAGTTCCCTTTTTGCAGCGTGCGCAAAGGTGCCCTGCATTTAAAAAATGTAGGGACTATGTTTAAACGTGCAGCGTTTAGCAAGGCAAATTTAAAGAGCACGACTAGGTCTGCAAGATGATAAAATCTGATTAAAATGTGGCAAAAAAGTTACTATGCTAGGAAGTTTGTTGATGGCTACAAAAAAAAGTGCAGTCCAGTTGGAGCTTCCTAAGGCCCATTTAACCAAAAATCAGTGAAAGTGTTGATGCATATTTGAGCCAGTATGTAATACTTTTGAGCCTGTGTGGAAAATCCACAATAACTTCAGACGTATGCCCAGTTCTTTGTTTTTTAGTTAAAGTAAAACATTAAAGGTTCCAAATTAACCTCCTGAGCAGAGCGGCTCTCACACAGCTGAACGACGGCGGGCGTGATGAAGGTGGGACGGTTTTCCCTCCTTCATCTTTATTACCGCAGGAAATTTCTCCCTCTGCTCTTTTTATTTTTTTTGCTGTAGCGTTTTCTGAGACGTAATTCTCCTTTTAACGTGGTGAACGGTGAGTTTACCGTCGCTCATCCGTTGACAAAAGTCTCTCACTGGGTCTCCGTCGTCGGATTACCGCTGAACTGGACTTCCTGTCCTGTCATCGTCGTCAGAGGAGGAGGAGGAGGAGGCAGACATTGAAACGTCATGTTTAAAAAAAAAAAAACAAGACAACATGTCAGCCATCGCTGGTTGCCATGGAGACAACTGGATTGGCTCTCTCCCCTCGCTCTCTCCCCGCTCTCCCCGTCCTTCACTGACGCCCGCCTCTCCTCCACAGGAGCGAGTGGGAGCCCCCGGATAAAAAGGTAGACACCAGGAAGTACCGCGCCGAGCCCAGGAGCATCTTTGAGTACGAGCCGGGAAAATCGTCGGTGCTGAAGCTGGAGAGAACGGTACGCTCGCCTCCGCCTCTGCCGCCTCACTGTCTCTCTCTCTCTGTCTCCCTGTGTGTCTGTGCACCTCTCCACTGCGTCCATCACACACCCCTCCCATCCACCGCCGCCTCTGCATCCCAGCTGCTCCGTCCGTCGGCAGCAGCTGGGAAGGTAGACGCGCTCAGCCGCAACATTCCTGGAGGGTGTCCCGTTACAGGGAGGCGCTCACAGGAGGGGAGCCATTGTCTTCCTGCCATCGGGTTGAGGTTGTTGGGCTGGATCGGCTCCCTGACACAAAGCCACCTTTTAATCAGGTGGTCCGCAGTGGGTTGAACGCGTGAACGTCTTCTCCTGCTTTCCAATTTCAAATGTTTGCAGGCTTCAAGTGATCCTTCTAGGCACACATATCAAGGAATGATTGCTCACTGTGACGGAACAGTTATACGCTTATGTAATTACTGCCGAGCCGGGTTACTAAGCAGCCCGGCCTGATCCCCGGCACCGACCCCCTGTTCCCTTTAGAGCTCGCTCCAGTTCGCCTGTAAGACAATGAACTCGGCGGCATTCATCCTCCGTGTCAGGTTCACTGATTTCACGCGGCGACGCTTGAAGTCTTCCCTGAAACAACACGAGGGTGGCGGAGGGATTCGAACGCTCGCTTTTTGTCCGTAAAACCACAAACTTCAACGTGTTTTGCGGCGGCGTTTCATCCCAGAGGCACCACACAGAGTTGATGCGGGGTAGTCAAAGGTTTTCACGTGTAAGAAATGCTCCGGATTCTCAGTTGGATTTACCTCTGGACTTTGACTGGACCGTCGTATAGTAGCTCTGGCCGTATGTTCAGGGTGTTCGACCTGCAGGAAGCCTCGGCCCCAGTCTCTGACAGCTTTTCTTTCAGGATTTCTTTCCCTCCGTTTTCCTCCGACCTGTTTCCTGCGTTAGAGAAGTGTCCCTGCAGCACGCCACCGCCACCACCGTGCTTCCCCAGGGATCTGGTGTGTGCAGGTTGAGCATTTTGCATTTTGCATTTAAGTCCAACGTTCAGCTTTGGTCTTAACCAGGTCACCTTTCTCAGCATGTGACAGACCTCAAACTGAACCTCTTATGACCTACTATCTGCGCGGGATAGAAAGAGCTATTGTTACGATTTGAGCGGTCTGAGCGGAGGGTCTCTGCAGCTCCTCCAGAGTCGCCCCAGGCCTCTGGGCAGCTTCTCTGATCTATGCTCCCCTCGCCTGTCGGTTTAGGAGGACGGCTATGTCTTCAGGTCTACGGTTGTGCCTTACGTTCCACATTTTCCGATGACTGAACGGCGCTCTGTGAGATGTTCAAGCCTTGGGATTCTGTATTTTAATCAGGTTTATCTTTAAACGTCTCCACAACGTCCTCCCTGACCTCTCTGCTGGGTTCCTTTGGTCTTCGTGACGCTGGTTGGCACCTGATGTTCTCCAGGAACTCCACAGAACAGCTGGATGTTTACGGAGAACAAATTACACGTAGGGCTGGACGATATAGAAAAAAAGCTTAGCGATAAAATAGAAATCGTATCGATCGATATCGATAATTATCAACAAATTTAAAACATATATTTTAAGTGCAGCCCTGTCCATGTTATGCTGTTGCTTAGCAACATATTTTTAGATAAAGTACCAACAAACTCTGAATTCAAACTCAACACTTTTTACCAAAGTTCTTTAAAGAAAGAAAAAATAACGCATGCTCTCTGACCTCTTTACAGGGGGCGGAGCTTGGTTCCTGGGTCTGCGTTGTGATTGGTTGGGAGGGTGTAATGACTGTAATATTAACCTACATGATTGGCTAGAATCTAAAAGGAAGGAAAACTGTTACTCTATTGAACTTTTTATTGACCATTTTTTCTATCATCAATATGTCGATCGATAAATATCGTTATTAAATTATCGTCCAGCCCTAATTACACGCAGATGGATTCCGTTTTTTGAGTGACTTCTGAAGGCCTTTTTTGCTGGTCGATGACAAAAAATGCTAATAACATACTTTGACGTTTGTGGTTTTACAGTGACATCACGTGAAAAGGCTGGATAAATACAAATACTTTCTGGCGAGGCATCGTACGCAGATGTCCTGCGCCTCGTACATCACTAAAAACAGGATTTTGTAGACAATGTGTGTTTGGTCCAAGATATCCGGAACATCCTGGGACGATGTGAACAGAGCCCAAGCTTCTCTGTTTCCAGCGAGACACCAAACCGCGCAGCACGCTCACATGTGTAGAAACATTACGCAGAAGGCAGCAGCTGTTAAGCTTTAACCAGGACAAAGGCTGAAAACACCCGGATCTCTGCGGCTCTCTTTCCCTTCTAGTCTACGAACATTAAAGTCGGTAGTTTGAAAGCCAAACTAACCAGCTGGACGTTGAGGTGCGACGAGGACAGATACTAATTAGCCTAAGAGGCGGATTTGGTTTCTGGTGAGCAGATCTATGCTGTGTGGCGTTTATCGGCTGCTGCCTGCTCTGTTGCATCACTTCTCTCATCTCCACACGAGCACAGAAAACAAGCATTTCATTCCAAAATATCAAACTGTTTCAAGAAGAGTTTTGAGAAACAAGAGGGACGTATGTCATTTCATAAATCACAAACCGGTCGGTGCGCGCTCTCACCTGCAAGATGTCTGATTGCATCTTTACCCTGGTGTGCATAAGCTGTGCTGTCTGAACTGTCTTCTCTTTGTCTTTCTCCTCCTCCTCCTGTCGCCATGCCCCTAAACTCAGGATGTAAGTCCAGAAGATGTAGATTTAGAGAATGAGCCTTGGTATAAATTCTTTTCAGAGATGGAGTTTGACAAAGCGGTAAGTGGTCGCTGTCTTCCCAACGGCAGCTTGTCGTCACGTCCTGCATGTCATGTAACCTCCATGTTGAAGTAACGTCTAAACAACCCGTCTCTCTGTCTGTCTGTCTGTCTGTGAGATCTGCCTCTGTTTCCGCTCCCAACCTCACTGTGATCCCCTGAGTGGAAGATTAAAGTGTGTGCTGGTCTTCAACGAGGCCAAACACCGATCTTCAGCCTCTGGTCAATCATCACACGTTTATTTCCTGAACCTTCAGCCGTTTTGGGGGCTATACAGCACCGCCCGGTCTCACTGACACCCCTGATTAATAGAAAGATGAATTAATGTTTTCTTTCTACTCAACATTGATCGGTACAGAAATCGATTTTGGGTCACATCGTTTGGTGGCTTGAGAACTAAAACACACTTTTATCTTCAATAGAAACAGCAAGTTCCCAAAAATATGAAAAAAAAATATTTTATTGCAAAAGAATAATCTATCACTGAAAGTATTCAGAAAACTTCAACCTTTAATTTCATTTATACACATGTAAAAGTCAGATGTTGAGATAATTGTTTATTTTCATCACCGGTACCACAGTTCTTGACATTCTTTACGATTCTCATCTTAAAAACATTTTTTGTAGATTATATTTCACTTTTCTAAATGAATCCCATTCTGGGAACTTTTAATTACTGATTTGTGACTTCCTTGTTCCTTGCAGTTCAAAAATAATGTGGCCCATTTCTCTTTGCCACTCTTCAAAAAGGGAAATATAAGAGATGCTGTAGTGAGGCAGCTGTGTGTTGATGTCTGTTAGTCTGGAGGTGGCTGTAGGAAAACAGCTTTTCACTTGTTGGAGAACCTTGGGGTGAATTTTCCCACCACTAATCTCAGTATACATGCACTATTCAGAGAAAAACGTGTCAGTAGCAGCCATTACACTGCAAAAGAGTAACTAAAAGTGAGTAAAATTTGATTGAAGTGAGATTTTTCCTTGATTTGAGCAGCTAAATAAGACTATTTGCCGGTGGAATGAGTATTTTTACCCCTAAAATAAGATGATTAGATATCCTGCACTTGAAATAAGATGATGGAGATGAATTATTCCTATTGTAAGTACAAATTTTACTTACTTTAAGTTCCCTTTTTGCAGTGTAGAATCTATCTACATGCCATCTGGTTGAACTATTCAATATCTTTAAATCCTGAAATGCTTTGCACACAGACACATTTTTCTGTTTATTAGGATAACTTTCTGTTTGTAGCTATTGAAAACACGATATATTAGAATATTACATCAGACCAATAAGAAACAGCTTGATCTTATTACAGAAACATTAGTGGATGATCTGCCTCCCCTGGTGATGTCACAGCTAACAGAACGCCAGACCAGGTGTACCTACTATGAAGAGAAAAAGGAGAGAGAACAAAAAAGTTGAAAGATATAATAACAACAAACAATGCAAATTGGAGAACAGCAGGAGAACTCAGCAGAGTGAGAGAAATAGACCCTGATGTCCTCCAGTAGCCTAAGCCTATAGCAGCATATCTATAGAGGTAGGTCAGGGTAACATGAGCCACTCTAACTATAAGCTTTGTCAAAAAGGAAAGTTTTAAGATTAGTCTTAAAAGTAGACAGGGTGTCTGCTTCACGGACCAAAACTGGGAGTTGGTTCCACAGGAGAGGAGCCTGATAGCTAAAGGATCTGCCTCCCATTCTACTTTTAGAGACTCTAGGAACCACCAGCAGACCTGCAGTCTGAGAGCGAAGTGCTCTGTTAGGAACATACGGGGTAATCAGAGCTCTGATATATGATGGAGCTTGATTATTAAGGGCTTTATACGTGAGAAGAAGAATTTTAAATTCTATTCTGTATTTAACACTTTATTAAACATGGGCTTAATGAAGTGTTTGATACCTGCTGAAAGGTTGCTGTTTTATGAGGAACTTTTAATCTTACTGAATCGTGCACGTATAGCGGGATCAGTAGTGTGGAGTCCACAATATTGTCCGTCGTCATGACTGGATACGTTATTTTCTGTGACCTCCATGTCTCATTTATTTCGTATTACTGGATCAACTGACCACCTGTGACTAAATTTTCAGTGCTCCACCAGTGCCCCAATGTGGTCCGATGCTGATTAGCCGAATGAGTCGGTCTGGTTTTTGTCACGAGGCTTCCTGAGTAGAGTACAACATCTGCTTTGTATAGTGTGGGATTTAATTAACTTATTATGGGGTCATTGCTGCAAGATTTGAGTTGCAGATGCAGCGCTCATGTGGCGGGATCCATTTCCGGTTTATGTGGCGAACAGATTCTGTTTGCTACGGGGTTAAATGTGTAGGAAGACAATGAGGAAAAGCCATTCATACAGTGTTCATGTTTATTGTGTTACACCGATGAAATTATGATTTCTCTTGCACGGATTGGATCTTGCTTGCACCCGTCTGGCCCGAAGTGTATTACGAGGTCTGGATCAGATGATTCATGCAGGAGTCACCTCTCAGCGGTTGTCCTCTTAAGCATCGGGCTCCAGGGTAATCCTGCCTGCTGCGGTGCCTGTTATATTTATCAAAAATACCCATACGGTGCAGGTCTGAAGCAGGGCTGTGACACATGCGCGCCTCGGGCCTTGTTTGGTACCAGACAGCAGTGGCCCTGGCGGCCCAGAAACAGATGTTGTTTCTCCCGCTCTGCGTTACTCAGAGCAGCCCCCGCCACGCCCCAGACCATGTGAGGCGGCACCACCGGCTTCGGCGTGAGCTCATGTTCCTGCATGGTCCAGACACTCCTGTTTGAGGTTAGCAGGAGGTCCAGGAGGCTCAGTCCTGGAGGCAGCAGGCAGACGCTGCTTCCCCAGCAGTCTGGACGTGTGCCGGATGAGCTCGGCTTGATGACTGGCTCCTGTTTAATGTCAAAGTCACTTCTAAAGCTGCACCTGGTATGTGCAGCATTTGACCTTAAGGCCCAGCCAGACAACGTGGCTCATTGGGGCGTGATTGACAAATCAGCAGACGCTTGGTATTGCTGTAAAAGAAGCAAGTCTGTAAAATGGGAGATGCTTAAAGGAGCCTTCACAGCCAACACATATTGGGCCTGGTGAAGCATTTCTGACAGGTGTTTTCCTGCTGAAAAGACCCAGGGATGACCCGTTTTCAGCTTTCTGCCAGAGACCATCTGATTCTTATTGAAGGTGTTCTGGTATTAAAAGAGTTAACCGTGCCGTGCATCCTGGAAAGGATCCAGGACATTTGAAAGAGAAACCCAGCACCACGGATCCTGGGTTTTCCATCTACTAATTTTTAAATTATTTTTTATTGTTAAACATCTAAGTCACCACTGCGATTGATAGTCTCTTTTTCAAGGGAGACCTGGGCAAAATAAAAATAAAAACAAATAAGAAACCGGTACGAAACATTACATGTAAAGCATCTTATATAAATAGGATCTGTAAAGACTATTAAAATAAAGGAAATTGTTCACTTTTTGTTTTAGCGTTTGGAGCTAAAAAGCTAATTCCTAGCGGTTCCTAGTAGCTTGTGCTTTCAGTCAAAGGCCCGGTAGAGTTTATCATTTAAATGTGTGAAGGTAGGACAGAAAAGGCGTTTATCTCATCATGACTAATTTGCGTGCAGGTTGTGTCTTAAGGCTTATTCACGCCGCACCAGGACAGAGAAATATGTTCTCTCTCACTGAGCTGCAAGAACCTAATGACTGTTGTGTAATCGTGCTGTTCTTGCAACCCATGTAGTTCTGTTACATGAAAACATGTTGCAGGAGGAGGAACGTATGAGCGTTGTGAAGCGTTGTCCTGGCCAGAAAGAACATTGTTCTTGTTCTCTCTGTTCCTGTGGGCTATGTGTTGGTTGTTGTAGACACCCGGCGACCTTATTGCTACGTGCATGCTGGGAAGACAAAACGCCTCGTCTCACGTTGTTTTTTAATGCTCCACTTATTTAATTAACTGCTGATCAGACGGAGCCGAGGCGAGGAGCTGTTTTCTTGAAGCCCTTTTTCACCGCCTTGCTCCAGATCGTGTGTCCTTTCCCATCGTGAGGAGATCAGCCTCGGTGTCGGACCGTATTCGTATGCCAGATAAACAGGAAGTCGCAGATTATGAGTTAAAACCTCCGAGACGCTTTGATGAACTTTGAAAGTTAAAGTGTGATTCTCGGAGGCCTCAGAAACCTTTGTTTGGTAGAAATGTTTAGAGGCGACAGGGAGTCACACCGAAGACCTTTTAGGCTTTTCCTAAAGTTCTCTGTGAGATTATGCTTCTGCCATGAAAAAAAAAAAAAAAAACTAAATTATTTTAAGTGGCTTTACTCATCTCTACCGGGTGGGGGCCAGCACTTGTGGAGGGCGCTGTAAATTGACCCTAATGGTCCTCTTTAATAATAATAACACATCGGGGGGTTTAAGAGCAGTCTGAAAATACACGCAGGGACAGTTGCAGTCAAACAGCGGGTCATCGATATACATAGCCAGCTGGAGCCGGAGTTCCACACGTATCAATGCTCAGGAAGATCACTTTGGGCCCCCCTACAACCGCCAGAGCGACTCCATCTGCTGAGCACATGCTGACGCGGGGGCTGCTGCCACCCTGTCTCAGCGCCGGGTTACACAGACCCCCCCCCCCCCCCCCCCCTCCACCCGCTGCCACCTGACGTACTCTAAAGGGGGCAACGCTAAAAGCCCGCCAGCTCATTGTGCTCTCATATTTAACCTCTGTTATACACTTAACCTTTACTTTTAAGCATTTAGTGGAGGGATGACGACCGCCACAGCCGGGGGGGGGGGGGGGGAGCTGTTTGTGTTCATAGGAGCACATCAACACAAATAAAGTTCTGGAAAGAATGGGATTTATGTTACAATGGCCCACTCATGGCGACTATTTTGACTATGAAAGGCGCACAGTGGGGTCTTAGCGGTGGGCAGCTGTCGGGAAACTTGCTCGTCCAGTTCAGCAGAATTGTTGTCATCTGTGTTTACTTAGATACCTCTTCTAACCCGTTATTTCAATTATTTTCAATAATCTCCGGTCAGAAAATTCTCTTTTTTTTGTGACTCTTGTAAATATTGTCTTTCTAGCTGTTTCCGCTCAGATTCAGTCAGGCGTCATAATCTGTTGATTTCTAGAGAGCAGACGAACCAGAATGTCACTCTATGTAACTTTTAGCATTTAGCACCAGATTTCTGTCTGCCACGGCACGTTTCGTACCAACTCGGTGCCCATTTGTGCCCGTAGGGGGACGTTTTGTACCAGCAGTGACAGCTGAAGACTCAAACTGAGTTGCGTTAGTTGGCCGTGAAACAATTAAGCTTGTATGACTCCACTAAATGTTATCTTCTAGTAGAAGGTTGCTCAGTTATTTTGGCCTCAGTCATAACGATGGTTTTTTCCAGGTTCATAAAGTAGCTGTTTGTCACAGGACGATAAATAAGGCATTTATTTATCTTTTTTGGCCGCCATCTTGGTCACGCTGCTGTGGGATGGCGTCCTCTTCTTAAACCAGAGGGAAGACGTGGGATTTCCACCGGGTCTCATTTTCACATCTCCCTGCACTGATTATCTAAAATGACAACAAGCCTCCTTTTTACAATCAATCCAACTTTATTTATGAAGCGCAGGGAGACCGAAATGCAGAGAGCAAGAGCATCTTCCCTCCAGAAAACTTTCTACCATCCAACTACTGCAAGCAGGATCTGGACTCACCACTGAACGTAACATTCGTCCAGATGTTCAGCTGCAGATGTACCAGAAGCTCAGAACCAGAGTTAGTAGCAGAACAAGCTGTTTACGATGTGATTAATTTGGGTAAAACCTGCATAATTCACTCTGCTGGTCAACCCACAGATGCAAGGAGGGAAAAACAGACTTTCCAGTAATATCAGATAAGAACATTTCTGTCAACCCAACAGAAATGTTCTTATCTGTTATTTTAAGTTGTTCTCCCAGCAGGTTGCTGCTCACAGGCAGTTCGGATTGATGGTTTTTGACCATTTTTTAAGGGACTCCGTGTTTTATTTATTTTAACATTATTCATTCTGCATAAAATCTCCAGTAAATAATTAAAAATTAAATCAGATTAAATCTACTTCAACTGACTTCCTGCAGGGTTTTGCAGAAGTACTCCTGCCAGTTAGATTCTTTCACATTTTGTCACCTTACAAACATGATCGGTTACGTACTTTTTATTTTAACTTTTAAAATTAAAATCAATGCATTTGCATTCTCCCCTCCTGTACTCCAGACTAAGATCCACAGCAATCAGCTACAGGACAATTATTAGCTGTGCACTGCACAAATCATGCAAGAACGCCATTAGAGATCTAAATTCAGCAAAGATGAGGAGGAAGGTGCTGAAAACACCATCCCTGGGGTTAAAAAATGCACAAGATCATGTGTGCATTTTGTGATTTTCTTATGTCCATCTTTATGTAAAAACCCTTAAACTACCAGGAGACTTGAACTGATTTGCAGTAGTTTTGTAGATGGGGGAGAGAAGCTTTGTTTGTGGAAGCAGGATGAGATGAAACAGCAAACAAACTGCGTTGTTTTCATCCTCACTGTGCATATAAAGTGCCGCCGTCTCTGGCTGGCAGCCATTATCTCCTGTTTACGGCGCTAAAAGTCTTACTGGGATGTCCCGCGGTAATACGATGCTGTGATAACATGGCAGGGTCGGCCTGAAACCGATCCGTTTCCCCCCCCCTTTAGATAAAGAAAAGTTCCCATAAACTGACACTAATCAGTCGTCGTGCGAATCGGCAGATTAAGATTCCATTCCTCTTCCCCAGATAAGCCGGCCGTGATTGTTTCCTGTTTACTTTCCACTGGCGCTGTTTGTGTGTGAGCCCAACAACCCGGGGGTGTCAGAGGACGCTCTCTTTTTCCCCTCCATCAGAGATCTGAGGGGCGGAAAGAAGACGCGGTGGAGCAAAGGAGGAGCTTTGGATTATTCACTGACCCTCGGTGTCTTCTCCAAGTCGCCATGGAACATTTAGCTTTATAAATAGACGCGACTATAGACCTGCCAGCCTGGCGTTCGGCTCCTACAAAGATAGGCCCTTATTCTCAAAGGTTATTAATGATCAGTCTGCCCCGGCAACGAGCCGGAGAGGCATGTTGTGGCACACGAGCGGTGCAGAATGTTCCCTGTCTGGTCATTGGTGTGGGAAGCGGAGGCTTGGCCATCGCCGCGGGCGAGTGGACGCGGTATTAGTGGCGGGGCCGGGCCGGCCCAGGCGAGGCGGGGGGGATTGTGCAATCGTATTTGCAAACAACACTTGTGCTCTTATTCATAGAGGCCTGATATTTTTACCTGCTGTGACGTCCGAAAGGAGGAAAGCAGCAGAAACAGTGGGCTAAAATTAGCTGGCTCTAAACCATTCAAAATGCTGGTGGCTGCTGTTCTGCTCCATGAATGACCCCCCCCCCCCCCCCCAACATCTCACAGTCTCTCAAACATCCCTCCACTCATTCTGTGCTCTTACTTTTATTGCTAAATTATCTCTTCCTTTATGTTTTCCTCTCCCGCTTCGACTGTCTCCCTGCAGGGTCTCGCAGAAGTACATTTTGTCACCTTACAAACATCATCGGTTACATGCTTTTTATTCTAATTTTTAAAATGAAAATCAATGCACTTGCATTCTCCCCTCCTGTACTCCAGACTAAGATCCACAGCAATCAGATTCAGGACAATTATTAGCTGTGCACTGCCCAAATCATGCAAGGACGCCATTAGAGATCTAAATTCAGCAAAGATGAGGAGGAAGGTGCTGAAAACACCATCCCTGGGGTTAAAAATGGTGGTGGCAGCATCATGATGTGGGCTGGTCTGGGTTGATGGGAAGATGGAGGGTCTAAATGTTGTCAGAGGATGGGACAGACCTAAAGCAGCAGAGCAATCACCCTGGAGCTAAATCGGAGCGGTTGTGATCATGGTCTAGTCAAAGTCCAAACCCAAATCCAGCTGAGAACCTCTGGCGGGACTTTGAAACAGATCCTCTCCATCCTGCTTAGTTCAAGCTGTTTTACAAACCCAGCGGAGGCACTCTCAGCTGCAGCAGCCGGATTGCCTCAGAGCGGCCGAATGCAGATGCACGCCACACTTTTCAGATTTTTAATTAAGAGCCACGCATAATGTTTCTGCTTCTAAATCACGCTCTGCCTTGCGCCGGCCCGTATATAATAGTAACCCCGGTGAAATAAACGGACGCTGGAGGCTGTAACGTGACAAAGTGTGAAACAAGCTGAAGGGTCGTGGGATCCCTCCGCAGACACCGTCGCCTCCTCCTCTAATAAATGCCTTCTAGTCTCTGCGCTGCGACAGCGAGCTCTCGTGTCCACGTCGATACGTGTAATTCGGCCTCCTTTGCCCCACCAGCTGGTTAATTGTCTGCTCCGGTGGCAACGAGAGCGACTCAGTAGCAGACAAAAGAAGTGGCTTCACTGGGAGACAGCAGCCCATAGGCTGAGCCTGTGACAGCCCCCCTCCCTCCCTGCATGGGCGCCCCCTGACCAATGCACGCCCAGCCCTCCCTTCCACTCTCCATTCTGCCGCTTGTTTTCTCCCAACTTGCATGCAGGCCAAAACACACGCTTACACCCCCCCCCCCCCCCCCTCTCTGCCCCCCTATGTCCATGCCAAGCCCGTCCGGAGGAGCTTAGAAACGCTCAGCGCAGAAACACACGGCAGCGAGTGACCGAGCGAGAGCAGAAGAGGGGAGACTCTGGCCTTAGTTGAGGCTGCTGCCTGCGTTTCAGAGGGAGGAGATCTTCCTGCGGATCCATCAATGACTTCTTTGTTTGGTTTGTTGCAGAGTGCCCCCTCCTTCAGCCCTCTGGAAAAAGCCTCCGACCTGCAGCAGTAGTAAGTCAAGCCTTCCCCTTCCTATTCCAGCTCTTTGCGCTTTTAAAAGCTTGCTTCATCCTCCCAGCGTTAGCGTGGTCGTGTGAGGGGTAAATGCCAGCGAGGGACGGCCACAGCCCCGTAGAGGCACAGCGGCGGAGGGGACCCCTGCTTCCTGAGGAGATTCCTGCTAATAAGGCAACAGGCTACCAGAACAGAGTGTCTCCTGTCTGCGATTTGTGAGGTTTTTGTTTTCAGGGGCTTCTATAAAGGGGGGCGTTTATATAAAGACAGGAACCTGGATGTCAGTGGGATAAAGGGAACTCTCCCAGCTGCTGCATAGCTTAAAAAAACGGTCCCCTCCGCCTGAATGTGCTGAATAACCGGATTATGAAAGATGGATCTAACTCGCGTTGAATCAAACTCTTACTCAGTTTTGAAGTTCTTCTTTTTTTTTTTTTTTTTTTTTTTGTTTGATGGGGCTGACAGCTTCTATTTCTGTAGAGTGCAATAAAATGCGAGGAATTTAGGGCCCCGGCACGGTAGCTGTCTAGAGAAAATAAACGTCTCCCTTTCGTTGCTGCTTTCCATCTGCTGCAGTCATTATGTCACCGGAGGGACAAGCGCTCCCAAAATAAAACCCAAACCCAATTTTTTTTTTTGGTTCCATTGATACGTCTGTCGTTTTGAGAGCTTGAAAGGAAGCGATCCGTGATTAAAGGGCCGATGGAAGTTTGAGCCAAAAGTTAAAAAAAAAAAAGAAAAAGAAGGAAAAGTTTGCAACGGAAACCTTTGCTCATAAACTGACTTCCCTTCAAGGCCCAGCATTTATGGCAGGATGTCTTGCTTCTGCTTCAGCAAAGATCAAATTGGGCTGCTGACTCTGAAACATTTTGGACAGCAACGTAGATGAAGAACAAGGCAGGGCGCCTCCAAACACAAAGAAAAAGAGAATAAAGGACAGTTTAATTCTACAAGAAAACAAATTCAAAAATGTCTTGCATGTAGGGTGGCCCAGAAAAGTATTTGCCCCCTCACACACGTCTTTTGTTTTCAGTCAAAACTGAATGTTTCAGATCATCGGGTTAATTTTTACAGGAGACAAACAGGAAATTAGTATAAATAAAAAATGTAGTTTCCAAAACTGACTTTCTTTATATGAATCTTTTGGTTTACGAGGACCTGTCTGACAACACGAAGTAGGCTAAAGCCTAAGCTCAGCAACGGATGAGAAACATCCATCCGTTGGGAAGTCTCACATTTCCCCAACAATATGCTTAATGACTTTTAGTGAAATATTCTCTGCGCTGAGGAGACAGACGTTGATCTTTTTGGAAGGCGCGTGTTTGTTGTATCTGGCATAAAGGTTTCAGAACAGGATCGTCGTACCTGCAGTTAAACATGGTGGTGGTAGCGTGATGGTCTGGACCCACTTTGGCACATCAGGATCTGGAGAACCTGCCAGGACTCATGGAACCGTTCGTTTTCTTCTCCAGCGGAAAATCCTGAAGCAGTTTGTGTCCTGAACGTGGGTTGAACAGGAGGACAAAGGGCTGAAGGCCCTGAAGTGGCCTAGTCATAGTTTGGTCGCAAATCCAGCTGAGACGCTGTGGTCTGACCTTAAATGTGCCGTTCATGCTGAAATGAAACATTTCTGTAAAGCGGGTCAGAGTGGGTCAGAAATGTCCTAAACAGTGACGGAAAAGATTGTCGTTGTTGACCAGGATAGCACAACCAGTTGTTGGGTTTAGGAGGTTTTAGTTTTCTCTGAAACATTTAGGTGTGACAACAGAGCAAACGCTGTAAAAAAAAAAATCTGTAAGTGGAGGAACTACGTTTTCACAAGCCGGGTATGATTAAAGGTCTTTGAAAAGTCACCAGAAAAGGTTGTAGACTAGGTGCTGCAACAGCAAGGTGCTTGTGCCCAGACTGAGAATGAGATTAAAGGGAATGTGGAGTTTAATGATGATAAATATGCTGTTAAGGAATTAATAACTTCCCTCCAGGGTTGGTAAAGTCCTTTTTTATGCTCCAGTCAAGCAGGTCAGATGCAGAGCAGCGTGCAGCATGGACCCCCAAGACGTGCTCCGTGTGGATTTCGCTTTTACTAGAAGCTTCTCAAGAGATTTTAAATCCTGCGTCTCCCTGCAGCCGTAAATCAGCCGCCGGAGCATTTAGGTGGATTCTTGTTCCACAGCCAGAGCTAACATGAAGCACATATTTTCCCCTGCATCTATGAAAGAGCCCCTTGTTGAGGTGGGGCCGTAACCATACATCACTTTGCGCTCTGCGCTGCCGGTCTGAGAGTTTTTATCATTCCTCTCCAGAACCTTTAGCTAAAACGAGGACGGAGGAACGGCATGAGTAACGCATGACGCTGGGCGGTGTGCAGGTGCTGATGCACCAGGCGGGAATGTGGAGGGAATATTTATAGAAACCTGTCCCGCTGGTCTCCCAGGAATGCCGAGGCATCTTCTCTCAGGATCCCAGCTTTGGCCTTTTCCCACTCTAATTACTGCGTGTCCCACAAGTATGTGAAGACACAATTTAGCGTTAATGAGGCCCACATGACAGCTCATTACCCGCTTTGGCTGCCTCTGTTTACGATTAAAACAAAAAAACGTGCATCCAAGCAGCTCTGAATGAAATCCGGCTGTATTTAATTCGCTTTTCTCCCTCTTCCTCTCGTTTGCGGTCCAGCTCCTCGAGCAAGTCTGGACTGAACGAGGTGGAGACGGACAGAGGATCCTCCACGGGCGAGCCTGCGGCTCCGGAATGCGACCGACATGTTTACAAGAGCATCCTGGAGGGCGGTGACATTCCCTTACAGGGCCTGCGGGCTCTCAACAAGCGCCACGGAAGCTCCTCCTCCTCCAAAGGTAGGATGCACGCTGACGTATGTCCCATAACATGAAACCTGGATGTATTTGGATGCATGGGGTTGCGGCGGACTGCACCTAACGGTCTTTGAAGCTGAGACGGAGCCTGAGCTGCATATGTTGGAATCTGTTGGCCTTTCCAGACAGGGATGCATGTGTTTCTCTCTGCTCCCTTTCCTTTGCAACATGCACAGTGTCCCCGCAGTCAGAGTGCGCCGCATCGGCCTATCGCATCGCAGCATTCATTGCCTCCACAAGCAGCTTTGGGGTTAATGCTTAAAGCGGCATTTCTATACATCAGAATAACGTCGAAAGGTGTTCAATCATCAAGCTTTTTAAAGCGAAACTCGTAAAATATAGATTAATTTCACAAATGCAGATAAAATTCAGGAGCGCATTTCAGTGGATCGTATGATCAGGGCTTAAAGCCAACAAAGTTAGAAATTCGTAGCTGTATCCATGCATATTAAGGGAAAGTTAAGTGGAGGGAAAGATAAAGTGCTCAAGCAACATGGATAATCACAGCTTGGCAGGATGGTGAACCAAATTCAATTCAATTCTACTCAATTTTATTTATATAGCGCCAAATCTCAAGGCATAGAAATTCTGCGTTAAAACTCCTTCTGTTATTGGTCTTCAGCTGTTCCCTGTTCGACCGTTTTTCCTTCCACCGAACTTTCCATTAATGTGCTCAGGTACAGTGCTCTGAGCTGCCAATGAGCTCGTGTGTCTCCACAAGGAGGGTGTCGACGAGTGTCTACCGGACAAACGTCAAATCAGATTCACTTTTTCAAACTGAATTACCGAAATAGACTATCTTTCCGACGGTAATCCGGTTTATCTAGCTGCGCCTGTAGATCTGCGCTTTGGAAAACTCATGGAGGGTCTGAAGTTGTCTTGTTAAGTCGATGAAATCCAACCTTGCGGGTTTGTCCCTCCCGTCGCGCCCCAGCTGTTAGTTAACAGTCTCCAGGCAGGCTTTAGGGCCAAACCTCAGAGTGTTCTAGAGCCAGGGACCAGGGAGGGCATGGATGAGGAGCCACCAGCCAGATAAACAGCTCTGAGATAAACAGGCGGGGGACACAGAGGGTGGGCAGGCATGAGGAAGTCAGCTGTCAGTGCGGGGTCAGGAGCTGGAATGCCAGAGCCCAGGGTGAAGGAGAGAAGGCCGGGGGGTGGAGGGGAGAGGAGATCCAGGGAGGGGACGCTTTGACCCAGCGTACCGCGTAAACAAGCAACGGCCTGCTGCTAAAGCTTGCCTCCGGTACATTTTGTTACAACCCCGACGCTAAGCGCTCATGTGGAGCGACGCTGTGTGAAAACCGCCCATCCAGTCAACTGACTAACACGCTTCCCTCTGAACTGCTGCCAGAGGCACCAACCTTGGTCGTTTGAGTCGCTCGCTGCTCATGAAACACAAGGGTTAAGAGAGAATGAGCCCGAAGAAAGTCACAAACCAAACCCTGCGTCATGTGTTTCAGTCTTATGCTCCCAAATCCACAAAAAAAACCAACAACAACAACACGTCTAATCTTGGTTTGCAAAAGAAAGCGACCAGGGTAGTGGCTCCGTCTGCTCGCCATATGCCATGACTAAAACCCAGAGTCATCCTGCTCTCCGTGTGCTTTGCTGACACGTCTCAATGTGGCGGATCGCTCACTCATTCCACGGCGGAGCCTCGCAGCATGCGAAAGTCTTGTGTCATTTCCCCCGCTCCCATCCGCATCATAGTCACGAGCCCCCGCTCTCTCCCCCCCCCCCCCCCCAGGAAACCCACGCGAGCTCTCAGAACAAACAAGATAGCTGTTTTTAATCCTAAGGGGAAGCGGCGCGGCAACAGCTTTTCCTGCACATCCCGCAAAAACGTCCAACAGTGGAGAGTTTTGTGTCGGGGGGGAGGGGGGGAGGGGGGGGGGGGAGATAAGGCAACGTGCGGCGTTTGTGCACAGGCTTTCGGGACGTTTAACTGGAAACCTGACAAAAGCAGCAGCACGGCATGGTGACGTGGAAGCAGAACGATGCTTTGTCTGTTATTATAACATCAGATTTCCCCCACCTGAGCTGTGGGTCTCTGCAGCTCCTCCAGAGTTACCACTGGCCTCCTGGCTGCCTCCCTGATCAAAGCTCTCCTCCTTCAGCTTGTCAGTCCAGGTGGACCTCCATGTCTCAGTAGGTCTGCAGGTGTTCGGAGCTCTGGGAGGTGTTCAAAGCCCGGGATGTTGTTTTAAGGCCCAGCCGGGCTTTGAGCCGACCCAGAACCTCCTCCCTGACCTGGCTGCTGGTCTTCATTGCTCTGCTGGGTCCTAAGTGCTCTCCAGCTAACCTCTGAGGCCTTCACAGAGCACCTGCATTCATGCTGGGGTGGGCTCTGTTTACTGATTATGTGAACCTGAAAGATAAGTGGCCGGACTGGATCTCATTTACTGCCGTCCGAGCAAACGGGCCTGAATGCATAATATAAATCACACTATAACCTCTTGAAGCCACTAATCAGGAGAACATTTCTCAGGGAAGCGTTCGAGAGGCTCGTTGTTACTGCAGAGACCCCCCAGCTCAGGTAGGGGACCATAAAGACAGGAAGAAATATTAGTTATGCACTCCAAGAACCTGCCCTTTGTGGACGAGACCAGGTTGTTAAAAGAGGGCCGTGAGAAGTTCTCTTACCATTTTACAATAAAGCGCCCCTTACAGATGCCTAATAAATCTGGAAACACTTCATACGTGTTTATTAGGCGTTAATTAAGGGCGAGGAAGAGACAAAAAAAACTGGCCGTTTTCTTGCCAAATAGTCAGCCTAATCTGTCCAACCATGTATTTCATCCAGAGTTAAACATTACAGACTTGCTGCCCTTAATTAATGCATATTAATCACTTATGGAGGAGTTATGAAGTGCCTCCCGTACCACGGCGGTGGCAGCATCATGCTGTCAGCATCGTTCTCTCTCTGCTTCACAACTACTCACAGCTTTGTGTTGCTCAATCGCATAAAATCCCCCCCCCCCCCCATCATAAGAAATACATTAAAGTTTGTGTCTGATCTGCTTGCTCACGTGCAACGCTGCAAACAGCTCTAGCCGTTCGTAGATGACCTCCAACATCACATAACATTTCATGGCATACAGCTATGTTAACGCCCCCCTCCCCCCTCGTTGTGTTGACGACACGGGTTCCCCCCAGGAGAAAACGTGTCTCCCGGCTCCATTTTGATGAAGCATTGTCCCGCTGTCATCTCCACTTGATGCGGCGAGCATCAAGTCAGCTTCCGCTCAGGGACGTGGCTGACCGTTTCAGCGTGTATGTGTGCAGACCTGTGATCGCTGCAATCTAATATGTTGTTTATTCTGTTGTCCTGCATGCTTGCCAGTGGATTATAAAGGTGGGAATGGCTATATGATTTCACCCTGCTCCTCTGTAAATAGTCGAACGGTTCTTGCCAGTAGTGCAATAGGTGACCAGTGTAAGAGTAAGACGCCTCTGTCTGCCGCCAAAGCCTGCATACCCCAGATCCTGCCCTCCAAGTTCAAGCCCAAGCTGCTGCCCCCCGGTGGCGAGGCTCAGGACAGCAGGAGCGATGCTGTGGGACAGCCCAAGGCCCACAGCTGTGAGGACATCTACACGGGGCGGCGCAGCGAAGCAGAGGAAGAGGAGGAGGAGGAGGAGGAGGGCTCTGGGCGATCAGACTTGACGTGCGGCGAGGGCCCCAGAAACGCCTCCGCCGCGGCCATGAGGAGCACGTTCGAGTTCTCCAGCCTGTACAGGTCCATGCACCACATCCAGCGGCCCAGCTCCGTGGGCTGCAGCCCCCACGGCAGCGTGCGCAGCCTGACCTCTCTGTTCGAGAAGGAGAAGGGAGGTGGCGAGAGGTCGGAGGCCGTGGACGGCGGCAACGTCCGACGGGACGCCGTGTCGTCGCGGGTCACCGAGTTTGAAATGATCATCCGGCGGTCCGGCTCGGCTCCCAGCCGCTCTTCCTCCCTGCCCGCCCTGCACTCCGGCCAAAGCCGCAGCCCCTCCCGTCCCTGCCTGGCCTCTGCCGTGTCGGCCGAGGCCCTTCTGGTAGCCGAGGGCGCAGAGACCGCTGTCTGCGCTCCGGTGGAAGCAGAGGGCGGACGCTTCAGGCCCTCGTCGCCAGAGGATGAGGCTGCTTCCTCGTCAGGGGGCGGACATGACACCAGGACTGAGTCCCCCTGTAACACTGAGGCTGAAGTGGAGCAGATCTTCAGTAGAAACCCTCCAGAATGTCTCCACCCGAGTGCCAGCGAATCACAAACTGCCTCCCCGTCCCCTCCACAGCAGAACCACCACCACCACCTATTGCACCACTTAAACCATCAGCTTCTTCTCAAGCCCAGTACATGCAAAGGCTCCTGCCCGGCCTCCTACACCCGCTTCACCACCATCCTGCGCCACGAGAGGCAGCAGGCCACCGTGCAGCAGGACAAGCCAGCCGCGTCGGAGAAGAAGTCCATCCTGCCCGCCAACCTCCTCCTCATGGGCCCGGCCCCCTTCCGGCTGCGCAGGAACCTGCAGTCCCACCACGCCCGAAGGACAGTGTTGGCGACCAGGGTCACGGCGGGACCCCGGAGGCCCCTCAGCCTGTCGCCGGAGCCCAGGCCCCTCGTCCCGCAGCGGCTCTCCTCCCTGGAGGTTCTGGAGAAGCTGAGCGGCGAGGAGGGCGGCGGTGGCGCCGAGCAGCCGAGCAACGGGCAGGTCTTTGACGCCAACGGGAACCTACTGCAGCTGCTGGCAGCGCACCACAGAGGTTGCTAACTCCATCCCTTTCACTGCTGTCACCCTCTCCCTCTGTGGTCTCTCATTCGATCTTCACCTCGTCTCCCCCCCCCCCCCTTTTTCCCCCTACACAAAGCGACGCCTCCGTCCTCCATTTCTAGTCTGTGTGGTGTGCCGCTGCCCGTCTCATTCCCGGGCGCGCCTCCATTTTCACTGTGAATGTGCGCACTCATCCAAACACGTCACTGACTTTAGGAGGTTCAGGAAGCCTTTGGTAATGTATATAAATCAGATTAGAGCTGCATGCACGGGCCCTGAAGGCTGCAAAGCATCCCATCGACACAGGTTCTAGTTTGGATTTCATTGCATCACCACGATGTAATGTCCACGCCATAACTTTTGGGTGCTTTACATTACACATGAATGCCTGCCCTTAAATAAGAAACGCTTACCTGACCATCTGACACCTAAAAGCCAAACATTAGGGAACACAGCGCGGCACGGCGCTGCAGAAATGCCCGGCGGCTTGTGATGTCACATACGAAACGATGATTAGTCGTTTCTGGACTATTTCACGCACAATGTAACTCAAACTGCAATCTTTTAGGAGGAATTATGAAAATGAAACATTGCACAACTCAGGGTGCGGCTGTTTTTGTGGGTTTTTTTAAGCCTACTTTCATTTCAAAGATCCTCTTATCGACCCTAGATAAAGTCCAAAAGTCACAGAAAAGGCCAGAGCTGCAGAAGTACGTCCTTTTAAAAAATAAATGTGTGTTTTTGATAGGGTCTGGTGAAACTAAAAGGTCTTTGGTGCAAAAATAAGAAGCAGATCACCAGGAGAACATAATATTCACGGTGAAGCATGGTGGTGGCGGCATCATGCTGGGTTTTTTGTCCAGCTGGTATTGCTACCGTAGTTGAGGTATTCAATTCAATTAAATTTTATTTATATAGTGCCAATTCATGAAACATGTCATCTTTCTAAAGTCAAATTTAATCAGATTATACAGGTTTGTCAAAAAATGTCCTCTCTAAGGAAACCCAGCAGGTTGCATCAAGTCCTGAAAGAGCGTAGAGCCACAGTGGACAGTCGTCTGCATTGTTGATGGCTTTGCAGCAATCCCTCATACTCAGCATGCATGAAGCGACAGTGGAGAGGAAAACTCCCCTTTAACAGGGAGGAGAACCTCCAGCAGAACCAGAACCATGCTCAGTGTGAACGCTCATCTGCCTCGACCCACTGGGGGTTAGAGAAGACAGAGCAGAGACACAGAAAGCACAGAAGCTCACATTGATCCAGGAGTATTTTCTATGTTATATGGTAATAGAGGATGATCTGCCTCCCCTGATGATGTCACAGCTAACAGAACACCAGACCAGGTGTACCTACTATGAAGAGAAAAATGACAGAGAACAAAAAGTTAAAAGCTGAAATAACAACAAGCAATGCAGAATGGAGAACAGTAGGAGAACTCAGTAGAGTGAGCGAAATAGACCCTGATGTCCTCCAGTAGCCTAAGCCTATAGCAGCATAACTATAGAGGTAGCTCAGGGTAACATGAGCCACTCTGACTATAAGCTTTGTCAAAAAGGAGGTATGAACACTTCCAGGTTGTAAAAGTTTACACGACAACAAACCAACGCACACATCCGCATCCTCAGGATCACGTCTTCGCCTGAAAAGGACGAGATGAAAGAAGCAGCTCTGCCAGAGCCAGGAGATGCCCTCATGACCTGACTGAAGATTGGGCAAATATTACCAAATTATGATCCTTAAGGAGGACACATTCCTACCAAAAACACTGAAAGGTGCTTCAACAGGGTGATTTCTCTCTAAAAGATTGCAGTTCTGAATGACTTCTCGTTGGTTAATTGTTCCGTGTCACAGAAACCAGGCATTTCAGCGAAGCTCTGCAGGCCTTTCATGTCCACTAAAAACATATCTGATGCATTTTTCTATATTAACTTCCATCCATTTTGAAGTGTTTTGGACACGCCATCCGTCTTTACTCCCCAGACAGAGGAGATATTCCCTGTTTGGACATCTGTAGATGTTTAACTTGCTGCTTTTGACGGCGCGCAATGAAACATCTACGTTGGCTCGGCAGAAACTGAAGAAGTAAATGGAAACCTCGATAGAATAATGGATGCTGGTTGGTCAGTCAACATCAACACTCCCATGATGTCATGTTGGTTTTTCCTTTTGTTTGTTTTACTCCAATCTACAGTAGATCCTATATTATCTACATTTGGTCATTGTTTTCAGCCCTACATGCATGCAAAGACACATCTGGCTTTATTTTTTTCATTTTTTTTGCAGTGTTCTTTATGTTTTTTCGGTGGTCATTTTAATGTATGCATGATTGTATTCGTATTTCTTTTAATTCAGTTGACTGGAATTGAGGAGGTGACTGCAGTATCACCGCCTTTTGTTTATAAGTGTTGTCGGCTTAGTTAGTTTTGCCATAGAGTTGGCAGTGAGCTCATTTTGTTATCTGTGTGCCAGACTCCTCGCCAGCGCACGGGGAAAGCCAGGATGAGGTGCTGAGGAAGCGCCATGGGGACAAAGAGGTAATTTATCTCTAAAAGGCGCCTGCTCTTTTAGTGATTAACCTTCGCCCCAGACAGGACGACGAAATGTCCCAGCAGCAGAGAGTCAGAGGAACTTCGTATTTAGGGTGAGGGGAAAAAACCTTCCTGTCTGCTTTCCTGACAGAAAATCCTGGAGGAGCAGCGGCGGCTGAAGCGGGAGCAGGAAGAGGCCGACATCGCGGCCAGGAGGCACACGGGCATCGTGCCGACGCACCACCAGTTCATCACCAACGAGCGCTTCGGAGACCTGCTCAACATCACGGATAACGCCGAAAAAAGGAAATCAGGCGTAGAGGTACAGCGGGGGGTCAGGCTGGTCTCCTCTGGCAGCAGGAGCAGGAATGGGGGAAGCAGCTTTAGGTGTGAGGGGCTGCAGACACAGACGACTCCCTCTGGTTAGACTAAAATGACCGATAAGAGGAATTAATGTCCAAACATGACGAGTTCAACACTAATTATGTAATACTTGCACCACTATTTATGTTTAAGAGGTGTTTTAGAGGTACAGATAATTCACATTTTCACTAAACATGTGAAAAAGCCTTAAAATAACCTGCTTTACTGAAGATAATCTCACATTAAAATATTTAGAAGAATCCGCCGTTTAGTTTGACTTCATTTAGTCGAAGGGATAAAGAAAAAATATTAGAGAAAATTTTGGGAGAAGAAATTATAACTGAAGCATTTTTTAAATGTAACGTTGACTTTTTAAGCTGATCAGAGTGTCTAATAACTTTTAATTATTAATCCAAGCGTCCCTTTCTTCCCTGGGGTGTAAATATGACCTGACACCGAGGCGCCTTTCTGTTAACCACTGTTCAAAATGGGAAAGACAAGAGAACATGTCATTTAAGCAATAATAGGTCAGGATCTTTGTACGTCAGGAAATGGCTACTCAGCAGAAATCGCACACGTCTCTAGTCAGAGGTATAGTTAAAAGCTTTAAAACAGCTTAGCTTAATAAACAAGGGTGGATCAGGACCCAAAGCTAGCTTGTCAAGGAGGTAAAAACAAACAGTGCGACCTGCATGTTTTTAATGTTTTTGTCATTTTAAATCAATGTAAACACAACTATAATTAAAAAGGAAGAGCAAGTGAATAAAATAACATTTAGATGCAGCTCACTGGAGAGTTGTGCTATTTTTCTAACAGGCTTGAGGGCCCCACATGTGGTCCTCGAGGGCTACCTGGTGCCCGCGGGCCCCATGTTGGTGACCACTGATGTAGACCGTATCTGTATGCAAGGAAAACGTCTTTTTCTTCAAACCATCACAAACGTGGGCCCACTGTGGCTTTAATTAGAGCTGTGTGCTTGGGTGAGATGGGTAATAAGGTTGAACTTTTCATCAGCAAACATTTGAGGCGGGTTGGGACTTAAACAAAAACTGAATATATGTGGAAAAGCCCCTCGTTTCCTCTGTCAGGGGTGTAGGAGGTTCTGTGATGCTGTGGGCAGTCCAGTAGACACAAAATCAACCTAAATGCCGTAGAAAACACGCTGCTTTGGGTCAGAACGGGTAAAAAGATCCATCACTTTAAGTATCTCAACATTGTGAAATCTTAGAGAAAACCAAGTGCTGCCCCACAATGGTTGGATTTAACAGATATTAACAAAGTATTAGCCGAAGGGTTGGCTGATGGTGGCACAGACTGTTAAAAAGACAGTTATTATTATTTTATGACAATTTACCCATTAAATAAATGTGCTTCTTTTTTACCCTGGTTAGTTATTTTAAGGCCAGGGAGGCGGGTTAATGCACTGCAAAAAGGGGAACTAAAAGTAAGTAAAAAAATTCTTGAAATAAGTCTATTTCTCATTGATTTGAGCAGGTAAATAAGACTATTTGCCAATGGGATTAGTAGGTCTACCCCTAAAATAAGATAATTAGATATTCTGCACTTGAAAAAGGATGATGGGGATTAATTGTTGCTACTTTAAGTGCAAAAATCTAATTCCATTGGCAAATAATCTTATTTACCAGCTCAAATCAAGGAAAAATGCATTCATTTCAAGAGAAATGTACTTACTTTTAGTTCCCTTTTTGCAGTGTGCTGAAGGAACGAATGTTGAAGTACTTTAAGAAGGTTTTGAGTTTCAGTGACAAACTGATGATGCTTGTGATCATACGGCGTAAATATAAAAGGGTCTTCCCCAAATCTGCTCTCATTCCTGCGCAGAGAACTCCTGCCATGGCGCGCTTTGACTTCAGAGCAGAAACCCTGAAGTAGGTGGAAAATAAAACCCTGAATAATAATCTGTGTTGCTGCTACAAGAATACGAATAAGACGTCTCAAAATGTATTTTTGCTGCTGTTTCAGGGAATTACCGTTTCAGAAGGGCGATATCGTGTACATTATCCGACAAGTGGATCAAAACTGGTATGAAGGCGAGCATCATGGAAGAGTCGGCATCTTCCCACGGAGTTACGTGGAGGTTGGTTCAGCCGGCTTGACTTCACTCCTCAGCAACTCACAATCTCACTATATATGGAGTTAATTCATTTTTAAATATGGAGCTTGTATATTACATAGGCTCATTTCACACAGAATTGTATATTTCGACAATTTGTTCAGGTTATTTTGCTGGCTATATAATAAAAACTAAATTATGTTTCTCAGAACATTTCAACATAACATAAAAGGAACATAAAGGGGGATTTTTACTATAGAAATGGGGGCCTATTGAAGAATATGACCACGTACGATGCAATATATGTACTAAGGCTCCTTTCCCATGAATAATTTCACCTCTCACTGCAAAAACTCAAAAGAAGTACATTTTTCTTGAATTTTTTGTATTTTTCCTTGATTTGAGCAGGTAAATAAGACTATTTGCCAATGGAATAGGATTTTTGCACTTAAAATAAGAACAATTTATCTCCATCGTCTTATTTCAAGTGTAGAAGAGCTAATTATCTTATTTTAGGGATAAAAATACTCATCCACTGGAAAATAGTGTTATTTAGCTGCTCAAATCAAGGAAAATACACTCATTTGTAGATAATTTTACAGACTTTTAGTTCTCCTTTTGCAGTGCCTCTAGTTCTCCTCCTCCTCTCAAGTCACTTCAAGCAACTTTAACTCTGTTCCTCTTGAAAACGGGCTCCCGTTTGTCCTCTTTCTCCAACACTTTTTCCTTCCACTCAACTTTCCATGGCTGTGCCTGAATGCACTGCTGATTTTGTAGCTCGCCCATCTTGTGGAGGGTGTCGGTCTGCTGGACAGCTGTATGTCCCGCAGTCTGCGCCATGATTGTGTGGCCCATAATAGGACATTTCTGAACTAAAATTTATTTATTTTTTGGCCCTGAGAAACTTAATTTTAAGTTTACATTCGATAAATAAACTGGGAAAATCTCCATAAATCAATGTATGGAGGGAATCTATATTATATATTATATAAGACATGAGTTTTTTATTATATAAGACATGAGTTTTTTAATTGAATTACTGAGTGGAATCTTTTTTTTTTCCTGTTATTCTAATTTGTAGAGCTTCTCCTGTGTACTTAAACCAATTAAGACATATTCTTTATTTAATTATAGGGTTTTTTGAATACATTCTAAGCCGCATTTAGAGCCCTGTTGTATCTCTAAATAGTCTTTTATGTTGTCATGCAGCTCCTCCCTCCGACGGAGAAAGCCCAGCCGAAGAAAAGCGCCCCGGTGCAGGTCCTGGAATACGGAGAAGCAGTCGCCCGCTTTAACTTCAAAGGAGACACGGTGGTGGAGATGTCCTTCAGGAAGGTCTCTAGTCTCTTCTGAACAGATGCTTGTTGTGTAGCGGATCTTTGGTCCGAGTGTCCTGAGCCTCCCTGGTGTGTCTGCAGGGCGAGCGGATCACGCTGATTCGCCGGGTCGACGAAAACTGGTATGAGGGCAAAGTCTCCGGCACCAACCGGCAGGGCATCTTCCCCGTCACCTACGTGGAGGTCCACAAGCGTCCCCGCGTCAAGAACGGGGTGGACTACCCGGACCCCCCGCTCAGCCACTCGCCGCAGCGCAGCACCAACGCATCGCCCCAGGTGAGGAACCAGCCACAGGGGGTTCTGCCTTAAAGGTCTTAAATATACGTGGAGGTAACAGGGGGTAAAGGCAGCTTTAGGTGGACCTAACCCACATGTTCCTTCTTCACTCTTTGCTGTTTTGGTGAATTTCTTTCATCCTTTATCTCCTTTTTCCCTCCCCTGAACAAGCTCTATCGTAACCGTCTGACCACCTCCCCCCTGCCTCTCCCCCGCTCCCCCCGTCGCTCCGTGTCACCCGAGGTCCACGCCGTCTCCTCCGAGTGGATCTCCCTGACGGTGGGGGGTGGCAGCCCCCCCGCCGCCCCCACCCCTCCCTTGCCGCCGCTGCCCACCGTGTCCTACCGGTGGGGCGAGTACCTGCCCCCGCCGTACTCTGCCAGCCCCGTGCCCAATGTCGCCGGCAGCCCGTACTGCGTGTCCCCCACGGCGTCACCGTCTGCCTCCCCCCTGCCCCCGCCTTACCCGCCGAGGCCCAGCTCTGCCACGCCCTTCCTGACTTTCACCCCGCCGCAGGGGGAGGACTTCCTGCTCTCCCCCTCCTCGCCTCACCTCTCGCGCAGCGTGAGCCCCAGCAGCGGGCCGGTGCTGGAAGGCTGGCTGAGGGGGGAGAAGGAGCTGACCGAGGGGGAGAGCGCTGAAGGGGACGGGGGCCGAGCCGCCCCGGGTAGCAGACAGAACAGCCCTGCAGAGGTATCTCCTGCATGGTGTGTGGTGTTCACTCTGGGAAATGGTTCTCCTGGTCACCGTTTGATCCTCTAGAGTAGCTCTTCTGACGAGTTGTCCTGACGTGTGCGATCAGCTTCTACAGAGCCTTGCAAAAGTGTTCGTTATCCCCTAAAACTTGTTCACATTTTGTTACACTTTCATGCGAGAGCAACAAACATTACAGCATATTTGAGAAGTGAAAGGAAAATGATACATGGTTACGTTTTAAATTAAATAAACAGCCCCCTTTAGTTTGGTACAGCACATTAATGAACTGCCTTCAGTTAAAAAACAAAATCCCAAACTTTAAACATCTCACAGAGCTCTGATCAATCCACCATGTGAACGTGGAAAGATTTTGCCACAACCTGCCCAGACATGAAAGTCCAACCTAAGCTGACAGGCAGGCCCAAGACAGCCCATGCTAACTCTGGAGCAGCTGCAGAGGTCCACAGCTCAGGTGGGACAATCTCATGCCAGCAGTTAGTCATGCCCTCCACAAAGGAGCAATCAGAAAGGTGTTGTTGAAAGAAACCTATGAGATATAATTTTTGCAGTTAGCCTCAAACTATGTGGGTAACACAGCAAACGTGTGGAAGAAGGCGCCGTGAACGAAGTTGAACCTTTTGGCCTACATGCAAAACACAAAGTGTGGCAAAAAAAACTAATGCTGCACTGCAAAAAGGGAACTAAGAGTAGCATTTTCTTGAAATTTGTATATTTTTCCTTGATTTGAACAGCTAAATAAGACTATTTGCCAATGGAATGAGAATTTCTACCCCTAAAATAAGATAATTAGACATCCTGCCCTTGAAATAAAATGATGGAGATGAATTGTTCTTATTTTAAGTGCCAAAATCTTATTCCATTGGCAAATAGTCTGATTTACCAGCTCAAATCAATGAAAAATACACTAATTTCAAGAGGATTTTACCTACTTTTAGCTCCCTATTTGCAGTGTGTGCACATTATCCTGATTGCACCAACCTTACCGTAGAGCATAGTGGTGGCAGCATCATGCTGTGGGGGGTTTTCTTCAGCAGGGACAGGGAAGCTGGTGTTGATTGGAAGATGGATGGAGCTAAATCCGGACAATTCTAATAGAAAAACCTGCTAGAGGCTGCAGAAGACCTGGGACTACGGGACAAGAACCCTAAACATACAGCCGAGGCTAGAAAGTTATGGTTAACGTTGAGGCATAGACACGTATCAGAATGGCCTAGTCAAAGTCCAGGCAGAAATCCAGTTTAGAATCGATGGCCAGACTTAAAAATTATGCTTTCCACTCCATCTGACTGAACCTTACACTGCAAAAATATAACTAAAAATAGGAGAAAAAATCTTGAAATGAGAATATATTTGCTTCATTTGAACCAGGTAAATAAGATTATTTGCCAGTGGAATAAGATGTTTGCACTTAAAATAGGAAGAATGCATCTCCATCATCTTATTTCAAGTGCAGGATGTCTAATTATCTTATTTTAGGGGTAATAATACTCATTCCATTAGCTGATAATCTTATTACCATCTCAAATCAAGGACAAATACACCAATTTCAAGAACATTTTGCTTATTTTTAGTTCTCTTTTTGCAGTGTAGTTGTTTTCCAAAGAAAAAATGGGCAAAATGTTCAGTCTTTAGATATTTAACCCCAGTAGAGACAACCCCCAGAGGACTTACCACTGTGATTTCATCCAATATTTCCCACATATGCACCGTTTTCATTTGGTTTATAGCATGAAATCTCCGACACAATGCACTGGATTTAGAGATTAGAATGTGACAAAATGGGGAGAAGCTTAAGGGGTGTGAATAATGTTGCAAGTCGCTGTGGATTTGACCTGAGGCTCCAGAGAGTTAAAGATCCGCTGGTCTGGTTGGAGAGCGAGGACGCAACGTTGCTCACAGTCTGCAGCTCTGCATGCGGTTGTGTGCACTACTAACACTCAGTGGTTTTTGCAGTGTTTGTGTTCCAACGTTTCAAAGCTGTGAAAGGTTTCCAGGAGAGGAGATGTTGTAGTTCAGGTTCTGAGTTGATGCTGTAAATATTACTCTAACAAGAATAAGGGCACCAGTAGAGATCAATTTAAATAGGTTTGTTGATGCTAACACAAAAGGCTAACCGGTTTCTGTGCGTTGCTTGTGGTTTCTTGGTAAATGTGACATAATCAGAACTGTATTGCAAGAAGGAAACTAAAAGTAAGTAAAATTATCTTAAAATTAGTGTATTTGCCCTCGATTTGAGCAGCAAGTTTAAATGATCTGCCAGTGGAATAAGATTTTTGCACTTAAGACAGGAACAACTCGTCTCCATCATCTTATTTCAAGTGCAGTATATCCAATTATCTTATTTTAGGGGTCAAAATACTCATTCCATTGGCAGATGATCTCATTTTCCTGCAGAAATTTAGGACAGATACACTCATTTGGAGAAGATTTTACTAACTTTTAATTCCCTTTTTCCGGCGTGGCTTTTTGTTTTAGCGGTATGGTCTCAGTATTATGAGGCCCTTTCACATAAACCCTCACTGATGACACCAACCTTGTATTTTTAAGACTGATCTGCTTCTCATTTTGCTGGCTTTATTCTGCCGTTGCATTGTGGTGCAGCGCTGCTCGTCTATGCAAAGCTGCGATAGCTCCGCTGTGCCGGGATGATGGTTTATTCAAAACATTATTCACTCTCTGCAGAAAGGGAACTAAAAGTAAGTAAAACCTCCTTGAAATGAATGTATTTGTCTTTGATTTGAGCAGGTGTGTAAGATAATCTGCCAATGGAATATGATTTTTCATCTGGATGATCTTATTTCAAGTGCTGTATATCAAATGATCTTATTTTAGGAGTCAAAACACTCATTCCATTGGCAGATAATCTTATTTACCTGTAAAAATCAAAGACAAATACACTCAGTTCAAGAAAATCTTACTTACTTTGAGTCCCCTTTTTCCAGGGTGACCAGGTTTCCTGCGTGTGATTCTGTTACTAAAGCCGTTGCCAGGTTGACGCAGGGTAATGCATCCCGACAGGTTTCAGCTGAATACGCTAAACTTTTGATTTAAAAAAAAAAAACGTCTGCACTGATGTTTGTGTTGCAGTTTATGAAAAACGAGGCCGACCATCACGGACGGATCTCCAGAAGCCCCGTGATGCCGTACGACATCCAGGAGAACAACAACGTCAACTCGTTTGCGGTAAGACGGTAGAAAACTTCACTCGTCCCTTCGTTCATTTAACTCATTTCATCTCTCACTCCTGTTGGGTGTATAGCTGTTTGACATGAGACACAGCATTAAAACATTCCTCCATAAAAGTTTGACATTTAGGGAAAAATCTACGTTTGCTTTCTTCCTAAGAGTCATAAACCATCATTCATACAATCGTTAATTAATCTAATTAATTAACTCACAGCTGAGTTTATGAGAAGAAGCTGCACACTGAAGCGTGTCCTAGCTTTTTAAATAAAACGATACATGCAAAAGGTGTACACACCAAAGGTTAAAATTAGTTTTTTGTTTTATTGGTATAAAAAAAGCTTTTTCCATCTTTAATTTGACATAAATCCTAGAAAAAATTTATATATTGTCCTTAGATGACAGATAAGGAAACCCAGATGCATCTCCTTTTTTTCCTCGATATTCAAACAATACGTAGACTAATGAGTAAGATAAGATAAAGGGAAAAAATAAAACAAAGAATGATTACATATATTTAGACAGTTTTAATAATAATAATAATAACAATGATAGCAGCATCGTGGAATCTAGCTCTAATGACCTGGAACGATGACTGTAGCAGCAGACACATATTGCACGGGTCAGAAAAGGTTCACAGTGGGAGATAAAACTCTGATAAAACAGCATCAGAGTAAATTTTAACAATCACAGCTGACTGCTCTGATGGGCCGTGGATAAAAACAGTTTTTTTAATCTTTTATCAACCTGTAACGCTCGCCTGAAGGCAGAGGAATAACATCGTTAAAGCATCGTTAAAACAACGCTTTTAATGATTTCTCCAAATCTCAGGTTGTAAGAACGACCCTCGATGAACTCGATGTTGACTTGGACGTGTGCCTCGGGCCGCTTTTATGCTTAAAAGTAAATCCTTCTTTAGTAATTGACCGGCAGTGTTCATGATTTCATCCAATTTGACACAGAAAGCTCCGTCTGAGAAAGGCTAACCCCACAGCATCATGCTGCCACCGCCATGTTTCACTGGGAGTGTTGTGGGGAGATGGGGGTGAGGCACAGGGCTGTTTTTATACCAAACATCCATTCTTAGACTTAGACAAACTTTATTGTCATTTTGTTTGTACACAGTGCATACAAAACCAAATTTGGTTGCATACATCTTACGACAATGTAATGAGATTGCAACAGAAATAAATAACATTACAATATAGAGGGCAGCAGTGATAAGAATGTAACAGTGGAGGAGAAAAACAGTTTTTAAAAAAGTGTGCAGAAGAGTGTTCCACCATGTTTATAGTGCAAAGAAGGCATTCATTTGAAAAGTTCAATGTTGGCAGAGCAAAATTACAATGGTGCAAAAATGCATTAAACGTTCAGTTGTGTACTTTTAAATTTAACTGAATTATAAAAAGTTCAGCAACGTTAGCAGTGCAAAATAATGATGCTAAATGGCCATAAAGTTCAGTTCTGTGCATGTGTGATGCAGAGTCCAGTTTAGAGTTATTCAGACCGTGAGCCGTTCCCCAAAAGGGTTCTGGGAGATTTCAGCCAGACCCGGATGCTGTCTTTGCAAGATAAGGCTTATTCCTACTAATCCTGCTCAACACAACCAACTCGGCGCTCATCAGAACTTCCTGCAGCTCCTCCAGTGCCGCTGTTCTTCAGCAGCCTTCCTGGAGAAACGTCCAGTTTTTCTCACTGTCGTCCCACGTGTCTGCAGGGATCTTGGTCCCACTTGTCTTCCTGGTACCGCGGTACGCAACAGCGTCCTGTCTGTAAACTTTGGGTCCAGGTGTAGCAGGAGTCTGCAGCCTTTACAATCCAAAGAGCCATTTTTGCCTTCAGTCCAGCTAAATAAAACCCGCGTAGAACCACAAATGTTACGTTACCTTTAGAAAAAAAGGCAGCAATCATTTCTGATGAATATCTCCTTTAGGAAGTTTGTTGTAATTTTTAAAAGAACCGCCATGCGTTTCTGTTTTAAGATAAATAAATAAAAAAACGATTAAAAACAGAATAAAAGAGGATTTATACATTTTCTTTCATGGGATGCTGATATTTGCAGAAAATGGAAAAACAAAGCTTCATATTTAAAAAAAATATTACTGGTTCATTTAGTGTTTAATCAATGTAACTAATCCATGAAAAAAAACTACTAAAACCTGCATTTAGTATTATATTTACTGTATATTTAAAACTTTTAGTTGGTTCTTTATCCTTTTTAGCCAAATATCCTGGGAGCCGTTGTGAAGCCTCAGGTTGCAGACCCCTGGGCTCCAGCACACAGTCATAAATGGAAAGCTGAACTTATTTCAGGTTGGTCTGATTCTCTGTTAATAATATCAGGTGTAAAACTAAGAGAAGAGGTAAGGCTTTCCATTAAAGTTTCATTTTAAAGTGAAGAAGTTTAATTAATCAGCCCTTTAGCCCAACGTTAGGGTCTTCTGGGCAGCCGCTCCAGCATACAGGTCAACATGGTGGAGGCGGCATCATGCTCTGGGTCTTTTCTTCAGGTAGAACCGGGCGTTCTCCTTAAAGCAGATGAAAGCATGAACCAGTCAGTCCTGACCCAGAAACCTCCCCGTGTCTGCCAGAAAGCTGCAGATGAAGACGAATCCTAATTTTCCAGCGTCACAATGAGTCCGAATCAGCAGAAGAGCGGCTTCAGCAGAAGAAGGTTAAACGGCAGAGCCCAGAATAACTGTGTCAGACGTTTCTGGGATGGCCTGGACCGGGTCACCAGCGACAGATGGATCTGGGAAGTACTGGAGAGTCACGAAGGGGGCAGACACTCCACCCAAACTGGACCGAGTCAGAAAAGGTTAAAAACAAAATGCTGGTGAAGATTCTCCGTCATCCAGGTCACGGTCATTCCAAAAAAGTTAAAAAAAATGAAACAACTGGACTTTTTTCCGAAGTTTGAAGACGTTTCGCTTCCCATCCAGAAAGTTTTCTCAATTCAAAAAGTCTGGAGTAATATGGAGTTGAGAAAGCTTTCTGGATGGGAAGCGAAACGTCTTCAAAGTTCAGTTGTTTTGTGTTTTAAACTTCTTTGGAAAGTTAAAAACAAAACAAGCGGACTTCGGTTCTCGCTGAAAATGTTTCGCTTTATATTTCAAAAGTTAGACTTCAGTGGCTGAAAATGTCAGACGCGACACGCGCTGCAGGACCGTCCGAGCCGAGTCGTGTGACCAGGACTCTTCAGCGTTCTGAATCTTGTAGTAAAAGAAGAAACAGCCGCTGTGTTTAGTGCAGGGCTTCTAAAGGAAGCTGAAGAACGGCCCGGTTAGTCTGATATGAATCAGCTTTATGCAACGCTTAGGAAGAAAGCGAACAATCACCTGAAATGTAACTGCGGGCTTCCCTTTAATGCTGCATGCTCACACTGACTAATGCCCTGTAAAGATGAACTAACTGACTCATGTTTCCTGTCTACATGCGCCCACTGGTGTCCTGCCTTTTCATGCCTCTCCTCCTGGGCTTCACCAACATCTCTACTGTTTCTTCCGGCTTTGAATGGATCACTCCCCCTTCTTGTTTTCTGCCTTTGCTCCTCACCGGACCCCCTGACACCCCCCCCCCCCTTCTTCCCCCCCTCTCTAACTCCTTAAAACTCCCCCCGTTCATCTTGGCCTCCTCCGGGACTCTTGTATGTCTCTCTCTCTCTCTCTGGCGACTGCTACTAGGAGGCAGTGTGTAATGAGATCTTGAATATTGCTGAGACCTCGGTGAGGTACTGCAGCACCCTGTCCCACCACCATAATGACTCTCTCCATAGACTGCTCCCCCACCCCAGTAAACAATCTCTCATCATTTCCCAGCAACCCCAGTCCCACAGCAGCAGCCCGGAGCCGAGCCGTCTCAGCTGTGGAATGTGAGTGAGATTCCTTTCGGTTTCACGCCGTTTCAGTTGCTCCGACCCCTGCGCCCTTTAATCGCGACTCCCCCTCACATTTCTGGGTCCTGGCTGGTTTTTGCGCGTTTTTGACCGAATGCTCTCTTGTGTCGCCGCTCCAGCTTCCAGGCTCTGTACAGCTACGTGCCTCAGAACGACGACGAGCTGGAGCTGCAGGAAGGGGACCTCGTCAGTGTCATGGAGAAGTGCGATGACGGCTGGTTTGTCGGTACGTCCTGCGGGGCGGATTCCTGTGCGCCCGCTGCCGCACATTAATCCGTGCAGGGTTTCTGCAGAACGACAGCGGAGGCCCCACAGGGTGGGACGTGCATGCTGAGGGCGAACCATACACTGCAAAAATACAGCTAAAAATAAGAAAATCTTCCTTTAAATTTGTGTACGTTTCCTTTATTTGAGCATGTAAATAAGATAATTTGCCAATGGAATAAGATTTTTACACTTAAAATAAGAACAGCATATCTCCATCATCATATTTCAAGTGTAGTTTATCTAATTATCTTATTTTAGGGGTAAAAATACTCATTCCATTGGCAGATAATCTTATTTACATGCTCAAATAAAGGACAACTACACCAATTTCAAGAAAATTTTAATTATTTTTAGTTCAGTTTTTGCAGTGTACGACTACCGGGGTTCACATTACTTCATATAGAGTTTCTACACTGCAAAAACGGATCTAAAAATAAGTAAAATGTTCTTAAACTTAGTGTATTTCTCCTTGATTTGAGCACCTCAAATAAGATTATTTGCCAATGGAATGAGTATTATTACCCCTAAAATAAGATGATTAGACATCCTGCACTTGAAATGAGATGATGGAGATGAGTTGTTCCTATTTTAAGTGCAAAAATCTTATTCCATTGGCAAATCATCTTATTTACCTGCTCAAATCAAGGAAAAATACCCTCATTTAAAGGAAGATTTTCTTATTTTAAGTTTCGTTTTTGCAGTGTAATGTCCGACAGCATCATAGTGACTGTCAGCTGTGTTTTTTTTTTGTTTTTTTTTGTAGCTTAAAAAGAATCCTCCCGCTGACTCTCGCCATCTCCTTTCTCTCCACAGGCACATCAAAAAGGACGAAACAGTTTGGCACTTTTCCCGGGAATTACGTGAAGGAAGTGAAACTGTAACCACATCTAATCTGCCTGTAACACATGGTTGCCTGTCCAGCTTGGGGAAGTTATTACTACTGCGCATGGCTGTCGGTTAGAATAGTCGTCTGGCCGGGCGTTTTGTCTGGGAAAGTGATCAGTGTGGCCTGGGGGTATGTCAAACCGCACGAGGCGAAGGACGCCGGAGAGGACGCTGCCCAAACCGCGATCGCACGTCACCCACTTCTTGGCCGAATTCATCCGTCCCCGACACGTGGGGCGAAGCGTCACACGAATTAGCTGATGTTGCACAGATTATGGCTTCCAATTCGTCCGCGCGCACACACGTCTATGTAGCGCCTCAGTCTAGAGGCTGGCGTCAGAGCAGCTCAAGGATCATAGAGTGGATCTTATTACCTAAGAAGGACTTTGGAGGAGGAGAAAAAGTTGTTTTTATGTGGTGCAAGTCGGAGCTGTTTGTCATGAGCTACCCTTCAGGACCAGAGGCGCGATGCAGATCGTGGATCGCTTTCATTTAAAAAACGAAATATCAAATTTACTTCCCAGATGTGAAATTTTAATGTGATTTTTTTTTTTTTTTAGATTTTGTGTCTGTTAAACAGACTTTTCCCCTTAATTCTTGATTTAAGAAAACTTCTTTAAAAACATACTTTTCAAGTTAAAAGGGCATATATCATTTTATTAATATTTCTCCAGGCTTTCAGTTGTCCGTAGTTAGATTTATGTCTGAAATCGGGAAATATAGATATTTTTAAAAACAGTTCTAGAGAAAGAATGTGAGCCCAACGTGGTTGAAACGCAGCAACAAACATTGCACATGAGTGATGACGCCATGTTTGAAACGGCAAACTGGGCCTTGAAAACATAACCAATGTCCACCCGGGACAAAAGAAGCGATGGTAAAGTCTGCAGCTGGAAAACGAGGCTGAAAAGTGAACATTTTTATGGGCATCTATCCGGTGAGGAGGAGAAAATCAGGAGAAACCTCAGAGAGAGAGTGTAGCTTGGAGACCCAGCAAACTGGCACCCTGTGTAGAGATTTAAAGGCTCTGTGTTGAGCTCAGAGGCGTAGAGGCTGGGAGGGAAGGTAAAATCCCCATAAATATAATCCTGTTTGGTAAACTTTATGCTCATAAACACCCACAGTTGCATTGGTGGTCTGGCTGTTGACTCTACCCTCGGCTTTGGATGTGGTTTCTGCATTTTAATCTAATTTTACAGTTCTTTCATAATCCTGGGGTAAAAAATAACCTGCTCAGCTCCACAGAGCTCGCCCACATCTCCTTCCTAGATGATCCTTATGGCAAAAATGCTTATTTTATCCTTTTCCAACATATTTCTCTTTATTTTGTCAAAAAAAACAATCCTTTACCGTCATAGATATCCAGTCACTGCCGTTCCAGACACATCGTCATCCATATATGGTAGTGCCTTCCTGTTTTAGTGAGCGTGGCTTCAGTAAATTCTCTTTTAAAATGTTTTAGCCTCTTTGAAAACCAACGGAGAGGCCGATTGTGGCTTATTTATGTTTCACGCCTTCAGGATTATTAGGGTTTTCTGCCCCTTGAATATGATGATATATGCCCTTTAACAGTGTGTAACGTTAGGGAACCCTGCAGGAGCTGATCTGATTGTGCAGCTTTGCTTTTATGTGAAGTACTTAACATCACCATAAGTTCAGTGTTGACTTCTTTTGGGGGACTGTCAAAGCTTTTACATCTAAATGCTTTGGATACCGCTTCAGTATTGCCTTGTTTGTTTCAACCAACCGTTCTTCTGCAGCTGTCCATGCAGTGAGGTGCCTAACGAGAAACAACAAACGTATTTACACTCCCCTATTTTATAGTTTCTGTAGCAAACACAAGTACAGGACACATGGACTGTGTTGCATGTATTGTAAAAGTGAAGCATACCTGAATATTCATCCTTTTAATTTGATTAAGTGATGCCTTTAAGGTAGCGAGTGATCCAACACCTTCAGCACACCTATTAGACCGTCGTGGTAGCACTTAACGTTCTGTTTGTCCCCAACTAACAAGATGAAAGCAGATTAATCTGATGACCTAAAGCTATTTTTTTAGCCAGAGAAGTGTCCAGGAATGTGATTTTTGCCGATTAAAAAGCAAGCTTATAGAAATGTTAACCATACGCTCTCTGACAAGATTGTATCCACACATATAAGAGGCCTTCCTGAAGACGAGCACGTATTTTTTTAATGTAAATGTTCTGCATGCACTGTAAGATCCATCCCTGCTCCTCTTCATCTTCCCACTGAGACGGAACTCTGCTCTGAAAGCGTCAGAGCCGTCTTCCTATGAGTCCGGAGCTCCGACACCGCCAGATTGTGTCACAGACACCTAATGCCAGAGTGAAGCCTGTTGCACAGAAACCTACCTGCAAAAAACAACGGCTGTTGTTGATCTTTTGTTTTTTTTGGGGGTTGGGTTCTCAGAATACGTCTCGTTTTTCGCCGGTCTCACCTCTGTGCATAATAGCGGGGAACAGAGACGTCAGATTGTACTGCAGATGCGTCTCAGTGCTTGTTACGACCTGCACAGGACAGGATGAGGCTGTAGTTTTTTGGGTTATTTGCTGAACAGGTATTTTTTTAGGGGGAGTTCGGTGCATATCAGGGCTCTGTGCAAAGATTGCAATCAGAGTTTCTCAACTTCCCCTTTTTATATGCTTGTTTGTACAGTGCTTTGCAAAGGTTTCCTTAAACGTTTTTTTACATTTTGTCAACTTCCAAAAACAACCTTTGAAGCATTTTATGTGTCAGACCAACACAAATAGTTGTCACAATTCCACCTCTAATCTATAATTTAACGGATCCTCAATTGGATTTAGGTCTAGACTTTGACTGAACCATTCTAACACGTCTTTATGCCTTGATCTAATCCATTTAATTGTGGACCAGGCTGCATGTTTAGGGACATTGAACCTCCACCCCAGTCTCAAGCCTTTTGAGGCCTCTAACAGATTTTCTTCCAGGATTTTCCTGTTTTTAGCTCCACCCAGAGCACCTCTCCCACATATTCAGGGCTTCCTGCATGTAGTCAGACGGGACTTCTGCTGACTTTCTTCTGGTCTCTCCATGGTAGCGGATCATGGAAGGTTTAAAGAATCAGGCTTTGGACCCGATAAGTCAGCCGAGACACAAGGAACGGTTTAAAAGATGTATTAAAGGAACAGGTGTAGCTGGACTAGCAATCGAATGTAAGCCACTAACCTTTCTTGAATCCAGGAGGTGGCACAGAATCCAAGCGGTGGGTCCTAGTGGCTCAACGATCAGAGTTGCACACTAGAAGGCAGTCAAGGAACGCTGGAAGGTCTACTCACACCGTGGTTTTCAAGAATCTGGCACCTACACACTGGGAGAGCCAGGTGTATGCAGGGCTCCTCCCAGGTGAAGCAGCAGCTCCCAGTAACAGGGTGTAAACACAGGGGAGATTGGTAGAGCAGCTCAGGGAGTGGCGTATGCACACAGCAGCAGGGAAACAGAAACACAGTAGCGCTGAGAACATTACAGAGGGAGAGGTTAGTGAAGCCCACTACAGATCAATCTCTGCATCTCCTCCAGAGTAACCACAGGCCTTTGGGCTGCTTGGCTGATTAATGCTCTCCATGCCTGACTTGTCATTCTGCAGCTGTGCCATAGGCTCTCCATTATCAGATAACGGGTAAACTCATGGCTCTGTGAGATCTCGTTACTTTAAACTTCTCCACAACGTTCACCCCGACCTGGTCTTCACGAACCTGTTTCTTCCCTGATGTTCTCTGAAGCCTTCGCAGAACGTCAGTATTTATATTCACGTTAAAGTTACTCTGGATTTTACTTAGATGGATCAAAGAAAAGAGGTCTGACTACAAATACAGATCTTTTTTTTTTAGATTTCTATTAGAGAGAAATAGTTTTTCTTCCACTGCACAGTTAGACACCGCTTTGTGTTGGTCTGTCATATGAAATCCTTGCTGAAGGGATGGTGCGAGGTGTAGCAGGCGCCCTATCAGTCCTCCACGTAGCCGTCCGGGGTTTGATTCTCGACCTTGGGAGCTTCGCTGCATGTCTTCTCCACTGAACACTGCTGATTGGGACCGCTAGTGCCACAAAATCCCAACTGAATCAGTCAAAGTTTGCAATTGAAATGTGAAGAAGTTCAAGGTTTAAGTAAACTTCAGTAAAGCACTGCAGATAAGCATAAGACGAAGGGATACGAGACGTATATGAAGTTTGATTTAACAGCAGTACAATCAGTGTTTCCTCCCATTTATTTAGTGTATAAATAATTTTTTTTCCTCTCGTCCTGACAGCCCCTTTTGACCGCTTTGCCAACATAGCTACAGAGTATTTCCTCAGCAGGCTTGTGCTAATACGCTGCGCCGCGGGTTTGTTGATAATGTTCATGTGTTTTGTTTCACCACAGAGGCCTCCGCAACATGTTTGTTCCTCTATAACCTCAGCTTCACATCGGTGTGCTTGGCTGGTTGAGCGCGTGATGACTTTGTAGCTTTGTAAAACCGAAAAAAGTTTTTTCTTCCACCATGGAAAAAAAACAAGAGGGAGATTTTCTTTACACCCTGTATAAGGTCAAACGGTCAGAATGGCTCAGTGGTTTTGTGCTCTGTTGTGCTCCATAAAGCATCCTGGGGGCCGTGAATGTTTGAGTGTATTGTGTAAACTTCACCCTGGATGAGCACGGGAACGGTTGTAAATATGTAAAATACAGCGAATGGACTGCAAGCGACGGGGGTGTCAGACTGGGCTCTCCCTCGCTTGCGGTGGATTACTTACCACGAAGGATTTGTGGCAAAGCACAGAGCGGAGCGTTACTCAGCAGCACAGAAAGTTCGTCCCGTGTGATCATGATCGCTGCCACTTGTGAGCGTCATAATGATTTACGTTACGTACAAAATTCTGCCTCATTGTCATTTTAATTTGTTTTCTTTCTTTTTTTTTGGGACTTTCACTGAAATGTCAGATCAGTGTAACCATGGTCTGTTGTCTGTGACCGTACCAGTACCCAAGAGTGTGACACCCTGCTTCGAAATAACGATTAATGATTAAAATTATTGGGCTAGTTTGATGAGATGCACAACCTGCAACAGGTTTGGTTTGTTTGCTTCTATTTGCAGTGATGTTACATTAACAATATTAAAGTAAAGATACTACACACTGCTGTGACTTCGGTATTATGCAATATTTAATAAACAATTTAAACTACCCTGCCTCTGACCTGGTCATTTATTACTTCGTGTATCAGTCTGGTTATCTGGAACCTCTCTGGGGAAGAAGGGATTGAAAACCATTCATGTGTTTTTGTGTGGGCATAACCAGAGCCGGCCCAAGGAATAAATGAGCTCTGCAGGCCTTGGAGGTCCTTGACTCGGTGTGTGTCTAACAGGTCTGATGACTCTAGAGTACTATATCATCTAAAAATAATGGCCATGTAGTCTACAGTCACCCAGTCATTTGTTTCTGATAGGAAAATATACAGCAATCAAAAGATAATAAAACCATTCGAAAAAAGAGGATCAACTTTGAAATGGCATGTCTGAAATCACTCTCAGTAATCAACAGAAAAATCTCTCGAGGCAATAAAGCAACAACTTTATTGTTGCTTTATTGCAACAATTTATATTTGTTGGTGAGCTCTAGTCTCTGAGGTTGAAGGGCCTCCTTCCCATCACCCTAATCTGTAGCTCCTCCACAGCGTCTCCATCAGATTCAAGTCTGGACTTTGGCAAAACACTAACAATACAAACTTAAAAGAGTACACATGAGCCAGGGTTAGAAATGTTTCTGGTCTTAATATTTATACATTTAAAGTAGTAGTCATTATTATGAGGATAATAAAATACTTGACATCTGACAAAGCATACTACAGGGTTTTATTTACTTTAGCATGAGGATATCTAAATTACATCCTGTTTATTTATTATAACTCAAACTAGATTAAATCAAGCAGTTATAGATATATTTTCAAAAGTTAATTACGGTGTGTTTAATTCACATACCATTTCTTATGCTTTGTTCTAATAGATTTGGGATTTGTCATTATTTTATGTATCACTATCTACCTCTAGTAATCCTAAAATGAATGTATAATTTCAGTTCATTTCATTCTGAGAACCCAGTTTCCAACCATATTTGCATTGCTTTCCAAAATGTAGCGCTTCCTCAAACAGCTGGAATATGTGTCTAAAGATCTAAGATGTTCCGATTTATGGTTACATTTAAAAAGAATTAGTCCGCTTTTAAAAATTGCTTCAAAGACTTCTGAATTTACCTTGCCTACAAGCTGAATTCTTGCTGTATTTGTGGGTTCACAAACACACAAGAATCCATCTTGTCTCTCTCCCATCTCAATGATTCAGGACCGTACCAAAGACGGTTCGGGCCAATCACCAGAAGTGGGGAAAGTAGCCAGAAAATTTACTCAAGTAAGAGTAGCACTACTTCAACATTTTTTTTTTTATTCACGAAGTTACTCACAGTGGATAGAGTAGCCAGACATTTTACTCAAGTAAGAGTAGCGATACAGGAAGACACACTAGCTGCTGCTGTCACATCTGTTTTGTCTGAATCCACGATTTCTTCTTTGAAAGAACAGCAAGAAGGGCCTTCACCAGCGTAACTTGTTGTGGTTTCTCATGGCGCCTACTGCTTACGTTTTTATTTGATATCATGATTGGCTCAAATCTAACTTTGGTAGGCGGGCACAAGGTTTCCCCGTCGTCCAATCAGCTCATAAAGTTCTGCTGAATGTCCCTCCTTTGCCTTAACGGGTTGGATGGGAGCAAACTCAGATTGATAATGTGCAGAACGGAGAATGCTACACATTATCAATCTGGCTGGGCAGGTTACTTCCGAATAGAAATATTTAAACTCATCAAACTTAATTTTTTATGTAAAATCTAAATTTATTTAGGATTTAAAAGAGCTGACAAAGGTAGTTGTGATCATATGTAAGAAAATCTATATTTTTGATTGTTATGTTTGCAGTAAGCCAAGGCAAATTTATTTGTATAGCACATTTCAGTACAAGGACAACACAAAGTGCTTTACATGATTAAAACATTGGAAAACGTAGGGTTGCATAATCAGTTTCATATTTATTGTTATATTATCAATAGAAATTTCAATAAACTGTCTGTATTGTAATAAATATTAGCTAATTATTTAAGCAGTGGATTTAGGGACTTGATGCTCGTAATATCTTTGGTAACGGTTGATCCTTAATGCAACGTTTTATGAGGTAGTAAATTGTTTAAATCATACATGTTGTGGGTTTGCAATGGGCAAAAACCAGAAAGACACTGATAAGTATTTGTTTATGTATCTCAAGTCATGCCATTATTGTAAGATTCCCAAACGTCGTCACGGGTCACATATTTTCATCTTCTCGTCGAGCCTTAGTTACCAGTGATAATTTAATCCCTGCTATCTTGATCCCTGCTGCCTGGGTCTACAGCGGAAGTGATTTCATGCCAACTGCAACAGCAAATAACCACAGATAAAAAAAAAAAAAATCATAATTTGCAGATCACAACCAATTAAACCTGGCCCGTCTTTCCGGCGTACAACCCAGTCCCCCAATGAAAAGCTCTACTTTGGACACGGCTGCCAGGCCAGACGAGTAAATCTAAGAAGTAAACTTCTCTCCGCCGTTTATTTACTGCCATTTCTTTCAATAAACATCGTGAAGTGGCTACTCAGGATGTCAAGCAAAAACACACTCTGCAGTAGGGTTGGTTGGATTGTTGAAATACAAGTAAACCATTTAACTACAGCTGTTAAATGCCCAACTAAACAGTATTAGATGTGTGACGTGCTGAACTGCTTAGGGCCCCATACACCCTTATATCAGCTGTGGCCATATTAACAAGCAGTAGCACTTTTATTCTACCTTAGATGTGACCTAGGCTTGAAAGGCTGCATGCAAAGCACAGAAAGGGCGTGTTTCATTCAGTCAGTCTGGCCAGGCACTTTGAGCACACAGCTCCTGGCCTGAGTTCAGGTTTGGGGAGCGGCACATTCCACATCCTGGGATTTAGCTCTACCATAAATGGTAAGCTTGCACATAACAGAGTGACGTAAAGGCAGCGCTAACATCCCCTTTGAAACAAGCTGCAGAGCTCTGATGAGAGGGGGCAAATGTGAAGAGGGGCCTCTCCTTCAAAGAACTTTTTACCATTTAAAAATAAAAATAAAAAGTTAGGTGATCAACAGGTACCGCCGTTAAGCGTTTCGGAGTTTAGTTTATTTCTTGTTCATGTGGATTTGGTTCGCAGGTTCTGTAATTGTTTTCCAGATGTCTTTTGATGTTTATAAAGCTAAAAAACTTGCCTCCAGCCCAGGGCCGGCCCACAGCTGTATGGGGTCTTAAGCAGAATTAGATTTGGGGGCCCTTAAACCGTGTTTAAAAACAGATTTGATGGAATCCAGGAGAAGGGGCCACTGTTAATTGGCTGATCTTAGAAGGCCATCAGAAATAGGGGGTTGTTATTCGCTGAGGTGTGAATAAACCGAGCCGTTTCTCAAAGAAAAGATTGAACTTGCAGCATCAGATTGTAAACATGGTAACACAGCCACCAAACAGTAAGGATTACACTTTTACTAAGTAGACTGGCCAATTCTTTTAAACATTAAACACTGAACAAGCAATGATCTTTTAGTTTATCTCTGCTGAAACCACCAACTTAAATTTAATAGTGACCTCATTCTCAATAAAACAAACGCACAACGTTTAGCATTTCTGGGAGGCCCCTGCTGATTTCGGGGCCCTACGCAGCAGCTTAGTTTGCTTATGCCTTGGGCAGGCTGTGCTTCCGTTTATACCAAAAAAAAATGTTTTTTTTTTAATTTTAGGAAAACATGAAAAAAGACGTAGAGACGTGTGGTTAGTGCTATTTTTCTATCCATTTTATTCAGACGAGTACGTTATGGTAGACTGATTTTTCAGTTACAGCGCACAATAGCTGGGTGGTTTAAGGTTTTCCGCAGTAATGGTATCAAACTTAAGTTAAAGGCTGCCACAAGGTTCTAGTAGTTTTTGTTTTACCCCAAGTTCTTTAAAAAGAAAACGCTGCAACGTTGGCGGAAGTACAAGAACCGGAGCAGAGTGGGAGTGCGTAGTGACAACTCTTCGCAATAAACGATCTGTGCGGACGGCAGGTTATCAGCGAGGAAAACCTCCGGATCCATTCGTCCAATGGCGTTGGGAGGGTCCACCCCTCCGCTGCTGTGCTGCTCAGCCTCAAATCACCACCGCTCATGTCAGCAGCAGCAGGAACCGAGCTACAGGTCCAGAGGTTGCCCGTCCGTTAGCGCCTGAAGCTTCCTACTGTAGGCTGACGCTATGCCTCCTGTCCGGGTGGTGATTCAGGGTCCCGGCCCGTGGGGGTTCCGGCTCGTCGGGGGTAAGGACTTCGAACAGCCGCTGGCTATTTCCCGGGTGAGTTCAGGCTTCATTGTGGGGATGTCGGTGTCATTCCTCGGTGTTCATAAACGCAGGCAGACAGAGAGGTGATGTCGGGTTAACGGCCGGTTAACGGCCGGTGAACGGCAGGCTAACGGCCGGTTAACGGCCGGTGAACGGCAGGCTAACGGCCGGTTAACGGCCGGTTAACGGCAGGCTAACGGCCGGTTAACGGCAGGCTAACGGCCGGTTAACGGCTGGCTAACGGCCGGTTAACGGCTGGCTAACAACCGGTTAACGGCCGGTTAACCACTGGCTAACGGCTAGTTAACGGCTGGTTAATGGCCGGTTCACGGTTGGTTAACGGCTGGCTAAAGGCCGGTTAACGGCTGGTTATCGCCCGTTTAACGGCTAGCTAACAACCGGTTTACGGCCGGTTAACCACTGGCTAACGGCTAGTTAACGGCTGGTTAATGGCCGGTTCACGGCTGGTTAACGGCTGGTTATCGCCCGTTTAACGGCTAGCTAACAACCGGTTTACGGACGGTTAACCATTGGTTAACGGCTGGTTAATGGCCGGTGAACGGCTGGCTAACAACTGGTAAACGGCTGGCTAACAACTGGTAAACGGCTGGTTAATGGCCGGTAAACGGCTGGTTAATGGCCGGTAAACGGCTGGTTAATGGCCGGTAAACGGCTGACTAACCACCGGCCAACGCCTAGTTACCGGCCGGTTAACGTCTGGCTAACGGCCGGTTAACGGCTGGTTATCGGCCGGTTAACGGCTAGCTAACAACTGGTTAACGGTCGGTTAACAGCTGGGTAACGGCCGGTTAACGGCTACACTGAAACCCGTTTCAGCTAGCTAAAGCCTAGCTGAAACGTTCACCAGCAGTTTTAACGCAGAAGCGCATAATAGCCGTTTATGTAAAGGGTTATATGGCTAATATATCTTTAGTAGCTTCAGTTCTGTGCCTTTTTGAATCTGTCGCACCTGCAGCCATCAGAAGGACCCTGTTACTCCCCATTAGCTCAATGGCTACATATATAAAATTAAAACTTTAATAAAATTTAATTTAAAGTTGTCCCACACTCCCTGGAAGGCTGTCTGAAACCAACTTGATGATGATGAAGATGCCTCCTCTTAATCATCTACAAGTCCAGGGTTGTCCAAACTGAGGCCATTTCATCTGACCTAAATGATTGAATTATGCAGATTTTGGCTGCCAGACAGGTGGTTGAAGGAGACTTTTTATTTTCACTTGGGCCAAATTATTCCAGGTGTGTTTAAAATCTTCTTCCAGCGTTAAATGTCAGCTGCTCATGTAATAATAACCAGGCGTTTGTTGCAGACAGGACTACATCTACCCAGTGACTTTTATTATCGTTGATGAGAGTAGACTGAAACTTTTAATGTGTTTTTGGTTTTTTTTTCCTCTAATTTGAAGCCAAAAATAATTGTGAACTCCATATCTTGATTTTTAATGAGGTGAAGTGGACTTTGGCTCAACGACAATGTACGCATCCCTTTTTTTTTTTTTTTTTTTTTTTTTTTTTTTTTACAAAAAATATCTGATCAATGCTTTAATTAAAATATTGGTTGCTTTATAAAAGAGTTTGACCAATTAGAAATAAATGTTGTTTTTAGTGGCCAAAATGTAACAGACCAGACCAGACCAGGGACACATCTTAAGGTTGCAGGACACCGGCTCTCGAGGACCGGAGTTGGCCACCCCTGAGTTATGGTGTTAGAACCATTGTTCCTCCGCACAGGTCCATGAAAACATAAATAAATGCTGCTCACGTTCCTGAACGGGATTCATCGCGTTCCTCTCAGCACAGACCAGCGACACAGTTGGACAACCCAGTAAGAAAAACAGCCTGTTTGTTAACGCTGTTTTTTTTTCCTTTTGCTTTTAAACATTTCAATCCTTAGCAGAGCCATTTAGGAATAGTTTCTGAACCGGCAATTAAAAAGGACTCCTATGTAAAGGTAGTAAAAGGCCATCATTAGCTGGGCTACGTTAGATGTGTGTAGCAGTTAACGGCGGTGCTGCTCTGACCTTCAGCACCTTCGCTAACACCAGCATGGCGCCGTTTGTTGCTAAACACGAATCTGACCCGACCCGCACGGTTGCTCTCTTCTTCTCTAAACCCACATCAGCCTGACGGCGCTTTCAGGGGCGGCGGGCCTGCTGGAGCGCCAGGCTACAATGAGCATGTTTTCCTCTGATTGGTTGGTAGTTCAGCACATAGTTCAGCTGCACTCTGTGAGGCTCTGCGGTGAAACGGGGAGCTCCGTCTGCAGAGGGGATTGCTGAGGACTAGCCAGGCTTGTCGGGGCTCGTTCGTGGCCCACAATGCACCTCGACGGAAGAGGCTGTTATTCTGAAAAACGTCGGCCTCGTGAAGACTTGGATGCTAAGCTGACGGTCTCATTAAGACCCGGATCTCCCAGGCTGAGGACTGATACCAGAGCTGAGCTTCCTAGAGCTTTACAGCAACATTTGCCTGAGAGGCCACAGTCTTAAATTTCTTTATAGCCTCTTATCTCATCGGCGGCTGTAAAGTTTAGGTCCTTGTCGTTTATCTGCACTTGTGACTGTAAGGTTGCCGTATACGACTCAGCCGTGTACTCTGAGCAGAGGCCGGCGGCTCCTGCTGCAGACGGGCCGCTCCACCCACGGAAACGGCAACAGGAATTCCGCGCTCCAAGCCCCTTATCTGGGTGGAACATCCGCCTGCTGGCCGGCCAACTCAAAGCCGTAAACAAGGCTGCAGCATGGAGGGGTTACAGTCGTCTGTCTGCATTTCATTCCTCTCATTTTTGTCTTTTCTTTTTTGGAAAGCAGGGTTTCTAGTGAAGCTTTCTCCCCAGGTGTGCCGAGACGCTGCGGCTCCTTTCTCTGTGATGACGTTGGGTTTTCTGTGCCGCAGGTCACCCCCGGAAGCAAGGCGGCCCAAGCCAACCTGTGCATCGGAGACATAATTCTGTCCATCAACGGCGAGCCGACGGAGCCCATGACTCACCTGGAGGCGCAGAACAAGATCAAGGGCTGCGTGGAGGAGATGGCGCTCTCCATCGACAGGTAGGCTGTGCTGCTTCACCGCGCTACGTCACGGCTTTCAGAGGAAACGAGGAGGAAATGAGAGAAGCTGCTGCGCTCCATTTAAACCCAGTGTGTGTGGACTTATTTTTCTTTCCTCCCTCTTTTTGCGCTGCAGGTCAGAGACTAAGCTGTGGTCGCCGCTTTCATCTGAGGAAGGAAAGACACACCCTTACAAGATGAACCTTGCGTCAGAGCCCCGGGTGTGTATCACCACTGCTCTAGCTCTGCCCGTCGCACTGAAAACAGGAAATCACTTGAACTCTTTCCTCTGTAGCGCAGGTAGCCCTACGCCCCCCAGTCAGGTCTGAATCATCGCTGGCCGCTCTGCTCGCAGAGGTTGTGTGTGCGAGCCAGAAATGAAGTCATTGTTTGCTTCCCAACAGGAGGTTACCTAGGAGACTAGTTTATAAGCCAAGCTGTGACGCAAGCCTCCGCTGCTGCTGCTGCTTTCGGGGGAAAAGTTGAGGCCAAAGTTTGAATTCATGTAGGAAACTGTGTGTGTGTCTGTGTCAGCAGTCACCAATGCTCATTTTACTCCCCCACCCGTAAACACGTTTCAAGCATTTGGATGAAATCTGTCCCGTTCAGGCTTGTTCGCTCCAGCCTGTTGCAAACCAAGCTGATGTCTGCAGACGTTCCTCAGCCAAGAGGCCAGATGCTCGAAGCGTGCGCTGTTGTGTTGTGTTCCCGCTGCGAGGCATGAGCTAGGTGCGCTGGTATTCCCCTGTCCACGGAGCTGGCATGCCGATGTCATTACGCGTCTGTCGGCTGTAAGATTAGATGAGGATCTTGCGTAACTCATCTAACGACGTGCAGTCGAGTGTCAAAAGCAACAGGTTCTCCATTTTCCCTGCTGGTCGTTAAAGTCTGTAAAGCCCTGATGTCAGCGCTGCAGAATGCATGTTTGTGTCTAAATCCATCACAACGTTCCTCTGCACACGTTGCATCTTCACCGTGTTTCCACAGCAGCGCCGCATGTTTCAGACCCCGTTTTGTTGTTGTTTCACCAACTAATCTCAGCAGCAGCTTGAAGGGAGATGTGGCTTTAATGCTCTTATGGTTCTCATCCAGGAGGTGAAGAACATCGGCTCGTCCCACAACAGGAGCGCCCTGCCCTTCGCTGGCTTCGGCTCCAAGGTTGTGACCAACCAGTACAACAGTCCGTCGGGTCTGTACTCCACGGAGAACATCAAGGACTTCAACTCGGCCGTGGACGAGGTGAAGACGGGGACCGCAGCTACTGAGCCCAGCAGCAAGTGAGTCCTGTTTAAGGTGGCCTCGGTCGGAGCTGACGGGCCCTGAAGGCGCTTCATTTGACCAACTGATCGATCTCGGTCTAATCCTGCAGAAAGGGAATCATTCGAAGGTCCTCGTTTGCGTCAGTCGGTTTACCTGAGAGACACTCTGCCTCCCCGCAGCAGATCAGTGCTGATGAGTGGTTAGCAGGTTTAGACTCAGCTAACATGTCGAGTTCAGCCAGAGAAACACACGAAACGCTCTTTATTGACTAGACAAACAAAAGTGTGGTTTTGAGGAAGTCTCCCTGTTGGGTAGACGGACAAGAAAAAAGGAAAATCCCAACAACGCTTCACAGGAAGAGCTACAAGCTAAAAGCAGGACGCTGATGTGTGAGAGCGTCTAAGAGACAGAAGCTAACCCTGTTTAAATGCTAGCTAGGCGGCCCAGTGATGGAGCTCCTGCGCTACGGATCAACGCAGGAAAGTTGATCGGCTGAGTTCAGAGAGAACGCGTTCTTCTTTTAAAAAGTCTGTTTTGGTGAAAAGTTGGTTGAATAAAGGGTTGAGTTTGAATTCAATGTCCTTAATTTAAAAACAAGTTGCTAAACAATGGCATAAAATGGCCAAGGCAGCACTTAAAATCTATTTTTTGAATTTGTTAATTATCTATATCGATTAATATGATTTCTATTTTATCGAAATGCTTTGTGTCTGTCGTCCAGCCCTAACCTCCATTACTTCTGTTTAGCTGCGAAGCTATAGGCGCGTTGAATGTCATCGTTTACATCCGGGTATTTCACGCATGCGACGGAGGGCAAACACTCGACTCTCAAACCTGCCAGCCGTAGCCGCGCCACCGCGATAGAACAAACTTAGAGATCTAGGTGTTATTGATTTAGGTCGGCTCTGTGCAGAGGATCGTAAAACTTGCACAGTAGAGCTAACTGGATTTAGTGTAAAGCAAATATCTGTTGGGCAGATGTTTTACCACAGCAGTCAGCGCATGAACGCAGCGTGCTTCTTGGAGTCAGCTGTGATGTTGTTACAGAAGACGGCTAACACAATAAAAACATGTATATATGCAGTTTAATGGCCTTCTAGTAGTTGCTGTGTATCTGTTGAATATAGGTAACTGCAGTGTTCATGCTAACTATGCTAGTAGCAGCAGTGGCTTTGCACAGTAGCTGACTCGTTAAAAAATAAAACGCTCTCGTATGTTATTTAAACTTAAACATGCCTCCGGTGAAGTGAGGTGAGCTCCCAGGGTTTGGATGGATCATCCAGTCGAACTCTCTCCATGGCTACGAGCCACTGCTGTCGCCTTATTTCATCAGCTGGAAGCCTGTGAAATGTTACATTAGTCTGGCTTTGGTCTGTCTGTGCTGCCTGCAGCGCTGCATGTCTTATCCGTACTGATCAGATCACATGTCACGTACATTTAAGATTTAGCGCATTATGTTCACAACTTGACAGCTAAAGAGGCAGTTATTGTTAGCGAGTGTGCAGTTTGTTTGGCCTCCATCAGGAAGCTAGGGGACGTCTTCCACGTGTGATGTCACATTTCAGCATATCTATAAGGCTAACGTAGCTATTATTATTAGTAGTATTATTAGTATTATTATTTTATATATATGTTAATGTAATTATTACATGGGTTCCGTCTATAGGAGGCTAACGTTGAAATAAGAAATTTTTATTTTTATCATTATTTTTATTTAGTTATTATTACTCGGGCTCCGGTGTAACCTGTAGAAAGCTACCCTGCTGCTGTAGTTGATGACTGAACAAAGTATAATGCAGAATTAGCAGAAAGACAGAAATCTACCGAGCTGCTGCTGAATATATTTGCATGAACCAGATCCTTGTTTACACTGGAAATATTGCTATGGCCCAGATCTGTGCTGGGTTTGAAACCAGTTTATTTTAGCCTAGAATGATTAATTTTTCCCTGGTATTGTGGCACACTAAAGATGAGCAGCTATAATATAATGATTCTGACTAAATGAAAGGTACTGACTTCCATGAAGGGATATTAACTCCTACTATTAGTGTTATTGAGGCTGTTTTGTCAAACAGGGAAGTGACACCTTTAAATCGCATGTCTACCTAAACAAGGGCTGAATTGTTCCCTTCTTATTGATTTTGCCCAAATAAAGGAAGTTAAAGGTGACTTTGTCTTGTAGTTTATCATATATTCTTATTTTCTCTTAACCAGAAATAACCCTGTGCCTTTAAATCATTGCCGTAGTGATAAAGTTTTTGGTATCTTAACATCCATATTTAGACATACTTCTCAATAAATGAGATTATCACTGAAAAGTGAGCTTATTGCAGTAATTCATTTTTAAAAAGTAAAACTGATTAGTTAGATTAGACATCAGCTGATATTCTTTATATTAAAGAAATTATATACACACACACAGAGTACTTGGTCAGAGCTGCTTATGCATGAATTACTTAATTAATTCTTCTTCTTCTCGATCTATTGATTCGGGGTTACTGGTGCACAGAAATCCCGGTTCTGTGTGTATCCTGGTCTAAAAGCCACGCTGCGATACGTTTCAGTCAAGAAAATAATATAGAAAAATTCGGTGTGTTTTTCTTTTGCTTCCGTCAGCAGTGAACAAAGAATCTTATCAAGTTCTGAAATTAGATTTTTATTCTATTCTAAAATTAAATAGCACAACCCTAAGTGATTTCTTTCACTGACTAAATAAGCAGGCAGAGCCGGCGCCTGGATAGACGGATCATTCAACGACGTACTCACCTGCACGTTGTTTAGAAACGTTTTATTAGACCGAGGCTACGCTTCAGAATAAAACGGGTTGAAATCACTCTGTAGCTTTGATATTAGGACGCCCTGATGTCCCAGCAGTACCTGAATGCAGCACGAGCAGCTGTTGGGGAAATGACCTCAGGGGTTTGGAGTCATGGATGCTGCAGCGAGCCGTCTGGTTTCTCCAGAACCAGCGACGTTCACGTTCAGCCGGACATTGTTTCAGGAGAATACTTGCAGCTGTGAACCTTTTTGCTGTTAAAAGGTGCTGCCACAAGTTCTGGGTCGGTCCACTTTTCCCCCTCTAGCTGCAGGAGAACATGGAGACTTTATTCTGCCTGTTTAATCAGGAAAGCTGAGAAATTCACTAAGGTGACGGTGAGGGCAAAGCAGACTGCAGTGTCTGTTTCATGATCTTTGCACCTTTTTGGTTAAATAGTTTGTTTGGAAATGCATCTAAAATATCTGTAAATGGTTTGGACTGAGAATAAAGGCGGTAAACGTTCCAGTAAAACGTATTTTTCTACTTTAAATGGGATGCTTCCTCACCAGTAACCCCAGCAGCCTCTTTGCTTTTGCTCTGGTCGGGCCTGAAGGCCTCCTAAGGACACATCTGCTCTCCTCTGAGAGGCTCTGCCAGGTTTGCTGAAGGTTTGAGGAAAGTAAGCGCAGCCCTCGCCTGTTGGTGTAGCCGATAAGCAGCGACACGTTTATTCCTTTCCGGGCGTTTTGTGTTGCTGATAAAACATGCAGCCCATTCAGAGCAGCTCAGCTTCTGCTCCGGGTTCTTCCTCTAGAGCAGGGCTGTCAAACTCGTTTCGATATCGGGACACTTTGGTATCATGAAGTCATTAACAGGGCCAGTTGCACGTGTATAGATGATACTTTCAGAATTTAATTTCAGTTCACATAGAAAAGTGAAAGAATGCACATTAACATAAATGTAGCACCCTTAGGCCCAGTTTATACAGTTTATTTGCAAAAATGTATGCTATTGGGGTGAGTTACACTTTAAATTCTCATCATTCTGCATCACTTATCTTTTTGGACATTTCTGGGTCATTTTAATGTGCTGTGTGAAAACTGACATCTAGTGGTAGGATGCTGTTACTACACAGTTAAAGAAAAAAATCAACATTCACTACAGGAGGCACAGCTTTAGCCACTTTATACACTTTAAAAGGATATATGCCTCTACTTCATGACGTGATATGCCTTTTTTGGCTCTTGAGAGCCGGATAAATTGCCTTGACGGGCCTTGAGTTTGACACATATGCTCTAGAGGCTCATTGTGCCAGAAAGCCTTAAATCTACAGGGCTGCATGGAGAGGAAGAGAGATGTAGCTGAAGGTCAGACACGGTTCTGATAAACTACAACCAGTCAAGATCCGTGCGTCCATGAGCGTCTAATTAGACGTTTAAAGCAGCTCACAAGCTCCAGCTGGACGTTTATTAGTTTTCTTACTATAAGCGGAGATGTTTTAGTCCTCCGATCATCAACAAATCAGATGGTTTGTCAGATTACCACCTGCATGCACACAAGGAGGGTTTTGAATGCTATACATCAGAATCTTCCCTTCTTTCAGTCTAATTTCTTCATGGTCTGAGTGTTCAGCCATAAAGGGAACTGCTGTCCATTGGGTTGGTCCCTGCGTGATCTGACGCTGCGACCTTTGTCCTTGCAGAGCGCCATCAGAGCCGGCGGCGCCACCGGCAGCGGGCAAGCCACCGGCCGTACCGGCCGACTCCGAGGTCTACAAGATGCTCCAGGAGAACCAAGAGTCCGACGAGCCGCCTCGGCAGTCCGCTTCCTTCAAGGTGCTCCAGGAGATCCTGGAGACGGGTACGGGTCCACGATTCACACGCAAAGTTGTTCTGGGTGTTTGTGAAGCCAGCGGCGCCGTGGTGAGGTTTTCCCTCTGCTCCCGGTGTTTGCAGGCGACTCGGAGAAACCATCCGGCTTCAGGAGTGTGAAGGCGCCGACGACAAAGATCGGATCTTCTGTGGGCAACGCCGACAAGCTGCCCGTCTGTGACAAATGTGGCTCTGGGATTGTGTGAGTATTCGTCTACTGTAGCTGTGAGTGACGTTCAGGTCCAGCAGGACCGCTGACATCCCCCACGTCTGCATTTAGGTTCTTTCTGGGCCAAAAGCGGGTTTCATGTCAGCTGTGTAGAAACCGCCGGTTCTGCTGGTCAGAACCTGCTGCTCCTGCAGTTAAAACGGCTCCATCCACACAGCAAGGAAGGAGTTTTCCTCTGACGTTTGTCGCCACCTTGTGGCTGAATGCAGTTAGGCGCTAGAAGTTGTCTCTTCATTATTACAAAGAATCTTTACTCTGGAGTTGCCTCACCAAAAGAAATGATCGCTCCTCTGAGATTTTACATTTTTCTGTCAATGATTTGTGATGGAGTTCATTAAAAAGCAAGGAAGATCATCTTTTTACAACAAGAAACTCGGCAGTCTGCTCCTACAGTAAAGCTCAGATGGAGGTAAAGGAGACAGACGCCGTGTTTGTGGCAGAATAACTGAGATGAAAGTGGAGGATAAAGATTCACTCTGATGGCCGATTAGGTTTTAAAGCTTTAACCTGCAGATTTTAGGGGAGCCTGGTCCTACCGTCTCCGCACAGTAGCTCAATCAGTAGCAGCAAGAAGGTCCTGGGTTCAAATCCCGGCCTGGGGTCTTAGTGCATGGAGTTTGCATGTTCTCCCTCTGCATCAGTGGGTTCTCTCTGGGTACTCCAGCTTCCTCCCGCAGCTCAAAAAACGTTACTGTGAGGTTAATTGGTCCCTAAGTTGCTCATAGGTGTGAGTGTGTGGTTGTTTGCCTTGTCCAGGCTGGACGCCGCCTGTCACCCCATGACTGCTGGAGCTCAGCACCAGCCTAAAATGTTTTATTTTTCATTAAAAACTCTCTGAGATGATTAATGTGAAGCTTCCCTTTACATGTTCATAGTTGTATCGGTTTCAGTCTTTTTAGCCTCCTGATTCACAGGCTCGTGGCGCTCTCTCTTTCTTCAGGGGCATGCTGGTGAAGCTGCGGGATAAGTTCCGTCACCCCGAGTGCTACACCTGCACAGACTGCGACGTCAACCTGAAGCAGAAGGGCCATTTCTTCGTGGAGGACCAGATCTACTGCGAGAAACACGCGCGGGAGCGGGTCACTCCGCCCGAGGGCTACGACGTGGTCACCGTGTTCCCCAAGTAGAGCGTTCAGCCCGGCCCGGCCTCAGACTGCACAGCGCTCACCGTTCTGCTCAAACTCGTGCCTCTGAGAGCGTTAAGCAGACCTGTGTCTGGTTTACGCTTCAGCGCCTCGACTAGTGGGCAGAAAGGAAAAGGGCTTCGTGTTTAAAAATGTTGATTTGCACATGAATTATGGCCAAAGGATCTTATTTTCCTTCCTTAAAGCAATGCGAGCATCCCAGCAGCCAACCGCTGTGTTCAAGCCGTGCTTCTCTTTGTACATTACCATGTTTTTCTAAATCGTAGAACAAGTGTTAGTCACCCTGAATAAAAAGTGCGTTTTTATACAGTCAAAACATATTTTTTTATACACCAGGAATAGCCAAAAGCCCAATAGAACCTGATTGCCAAATAAATGTTTCAGCTTTTAACGGGTTGATTGTGCTTTGTGATTATTGTGATTGTATGCAGCCGGTGGAAGCTGAGCAGTATTAAATGTGGATGCAACAGAACGGCCTGGGTCACGTCTGTCATGAGGGTATTTTGGTATAAACGGGAACATCCAGTAGATCCCGGCCTGGTTTATCACACCCGACCAGTCACGCCTGTTTCTGGCACACCTCTGTTTGGACGTCACAGCCAAGCTCAGGGTTCCTGCAGAACCGGGAAAAGTCAGGGATCTGCATGGATGAGTAGCGGGAAATTTAAAAACGCGTTTCCTGACTTTGTTTTCTGACCTACTGTGTAAATCTGGTTTCTAACCATCTGGTAATCCATATTTGCAGATTCCACATCTATATCTACAGTATATTGTGGAAACACCTCCTGTAAATTCGGTTAGCTGGGGGATTTGCTTTTAAAAGATAACAGTATACAAAGCAAATTCTGGCAACTTGAGTCTCAAATTGTGCTAAACGTGTCGGAGACCCAATCACAATTCACTGTTCTGCGTTTGTGAAGTTTATGAAGTTGAAGTTCTGCCAAACAAAGCAAATATGTCAGGAAAAAAGACAGGATGCTGCCAACAGAGCAGAGAAACTCCGTCTGCTGTCAAATTACAACTGTGTGTCGATGCGGTCAGCTGATTAGCAAATCCACCGGTAATTTGGTGTCAGTGTGAATCCGGCTGTTCTGAGGTTCTTTAGGGAACAAGTTTAAACATCAAAGAGCTCCGTCCAGCAGGGCCGCGTATCATCTAGGATGAGCCGATTCCATTTTCAATACATAGCTCACGATACGATTCTCGATACAAAGCTCAGCTTGACTTGAATTGACTCCAATATCGATATTTATCACTTTCAAATTAATGCTCAGTCATTCAATCAACAAAACCAGCCAAATATATTAATGTTCAATTTATTGAACACTGATATATTAACAGGAAAACAAAGTGCATTTGGTTTAATGCATTTAACGCATCACAGGAAACAAAAATGTGCCCAAACGTCTGATTTTAGGGACGAAGACGCTTCTAAAATCCTGTCGGCTGTTCCGCAAATTCGTCTCACTTGCTCTTCCTCACTGTGAGCAGTAACAACGCTGTTATAACGCCCTCTAGGGGTTGAGAGGTATATTGACATTAAAAGCCAGAATATCGATGTTTTTAAAAACATCGATATTAATCTTTGTATTGATTTTTATGCACAGCCCTACAGTCCAGTCATCTGGGATGGACCAACTAATCTTCAGGTGAGGGGAGCATCAAACGGGGAAGCAGCCTCTGGGGGAGCTGCTGAGATTCACAGCTTGGGTTTGAGATGAAAGGAAAAATTGGTCCATAAATGTTCCAGTTGAGTAGTTTTTTTTTTTTTTTTTTCCCAAATTCTGCACTGACAGGAAAGGCACAGCTGGCCAGTTGAGAATGGACTTCCTGTTACATGTTTACACCACAAATAAGGGATTCAAGAGCAGGGAAAAAATGCGTTTTGTGTGTTTAGCTGAATTACACCACAAAGGGGAGAAAAGACATCAGTAAACGTGTTGGTGGACAAGAATGGACCAATTTCACGCATTTTTCATTGAAGTTGATTTGTAAAAGAAGTAATGATCTGCTTGTGTCATAATATAACTGTATGGTGGAACCACTAAGAACTCCTACCATAGCTGAGCCAAACAACTTTCTTTCTTTTAGTCTTTCTCCAGTTGCGCTGAGTGGAAAAATGACAGCGGTGTAATGCAGGTTCCTGAGGCTGTTCCATAAATACAAGTGGTCTGACCTCAGGTTTCTCATTTTCCAACAAGAAAACAATAAATACACATGAGTAGTAGCAGTAAGTTATTCAATTATTAAATAATGTAAAATAAATAACCAAAAAGAAATTACAAATGTACCTTCTGGGACGCCACCAGAGGCATTTGCATGCATGAAGCTATTGGAGAGGAGCGTTTTTTGTATTGTTCTTGAATAAATAACAATGTACAAAAAAATAAAGTAAACCAAATGTATCAAGAAAAAAGACGTTTAGCTCCAGAGGTGTTCATCTATTTTAAAGAGAGTTTTACAGAAATGTCTGTTTGCACCAAGAGTTTCTCATGAGATCTTCTCCATGGAGCGACCTGAAGTAAATGGTAATGGGAATAAAAGCGGGCGGCTCTCTTGGACGGGTTTTACAGCTCTGTTCCGGAGCGGCGGTCCCGCACCAGGACTCCGCTGCGGGTGACGCAGAGTCCCATTCCGAGGAGGAGACGCTCCCGGGGCTCCTCGGCTCCGACGCGGCGGCGTGGTGGTGATGGTCCGCCATGCGCAGCGTCTCCGTCAGCGCCCAGATGTAGTTGCGGGCGAAGCGCAGCGTTTCGATCTTGGTGAGCTTGGCGTCTTCTGGCAGCGCCGGCAGGATGTCCCTCAGTGCGTCCAGGGCCGAGTTCAGGTTGTGCATCCGGTGGCGCTCCCGGTCGTTGGCCTTCATCCGGCGCCGGCCGCGCGGTCCGCCGCCCGGCTTTGACGTCCTCTCTCGCCGCGCGGGCGAATTTCCAGCAGGGTCCATGGAGGTGCCTCCAGTTTCTTGCAGAGGTTTGGAAAATGTTGGAGAGAAGCTGCAGAGGGTCTCTGCATCCCGCACCGGGGGCACCGCATCCCTTGGTGTGGCTGACATCCTGCGCACATGAGCAGATATTTACTAATGCAAAATAAAAAAAAGACCATTACGCAGGGACTTTAACGACAATTTACATCTGGGTAAAAATATATATGTTTCTGTTTCCCACGATACAGAAATGCACAATCAGCATTTTTTTTTTTTTACAAAACAAGTGTCTAGACATCAACTTAAAGAAACCCAGCTGGGTAGATCTGTTTGCACTTACTGTTGCAGCCGCTTGCAGACAGGTAAAGAGAACAAGAAGAGACAGGGGGTCGTCAGATCCTGTATATGTGCAGCTGACAGTGAGGGATGGATGCGCATCTTTGTCATTTTATATGGCCTTTATCTTATCTTTTTGCGCAATAGGCGCCTGAATCAACAGCGCCCGTTAAGTGGCCAATCAGCGTTCAAGCAGCGCGTCCCCCCGAACTCTCCCTCTAACCCTCATTCTTTACTGCTTTTATTATATGCGTAAAACATAAAAAAGATGGAATATACCAGGTTAGAAATAGTTATATTTCTGTTTTATTGGTTTTGCGGGGAAATCGCCGGCTGCTCAGCTTGTTAATTTCGGCGTTTTAAGATAAATCCACGCATATTTCTGATGCAGACTGAGTTTTTGGGATTGCATAAAAAAATAATAATACAAATGCAATGAAATAGAATAAAATAAAACAAAGCTCTAACCAGCCAAGTATTGTTGCAGGTTTTTATTAATATATTGGGTCCTGCATGGTGGAAACTTCCAGACATTTCCAGTATTTATTTATTTTTTTTTTGCTCGTGTGATGCCACAAATAATCTAATAAATGTGTACTAAACAGATTATTTTACTGATTTCGATAGTTTTGGCCCCAATGCTCCGAGGAATTAAATAAAAAATAACAATTCGATGAGTTTCTTTTGAGAAATAAATACTTAATAATTAATAGATATGAATTTACTGTCTTCAGCTTTTGACACATTTATGCTCTGCAATCATTTTTTTTTATATAACCTTCTTGTCAGTTTTTGAGACGGTGTTTGGGGTTTCAGTTTCATTTATATTTGGGTCTCATGCGACGTGTGTCTTTGTGTTTGGACGTGTTTTGTTTTTAGGTTTGCCACTGCAGCACATGTCCAGGAACCACAGAGGGAAATGTGCCTTATGGCAAACCCTGGAGCATACATTTAATTCTTTATTAATGCGCAACGTCCTTATTTAAAATAAACCAATACACTAAAGGACGCATGTTTTACGCGCACAAAATGGTGGCACACGCCCTGCACAATGTCAACTTCCTCCTGAAATGCTCCTGACAACGTGGCAAAATGGGTTGAAAAATCAACTCCAACAGCTCATCTGCTCTAAAAAGTATATAAAAATATATATTTGAAATTGGTTCAAGGTGTTATTTATTTTCAACCCATTTGTGGTCGGGCGGTATTTGTTTTTTGCGCATAGATGCAAGGTTTTAGTAAATATAACGTGGTTTCTTAAACTGTTTATCAAATGTTCACTTTGTTATCAAAATACTGTCTTCTTTACACATCTAAAAGGAGCAAGTTGCACTTTTTAGGTTAAAAAAACTGACCTATATGAGAGAAAATGTGTTTCTTAATCACACATTTGGAAACACATTCGCTTTTTGCATCAGAGCGCAAAGATTCCCCGTCGGGAGAAAGACAATTACGCATGGGGCTTCTTAGGAAACTGGATGAGATTTGACCAATCGGGCTGTGCGGACTGAAAGTACAAAGGCTCTTTTTGTGTGACGCAACAAAATCAACTCGGTTTCTGGGGTAATGGGGGGAATATTCCTCTGCGCCATGACATCTCCAAAAACATACCCATTTCGGCCACAATCTGATGACGCATGGCTCTTTATGGCACGATCAGATTTTTAGGAGGTTAAATATTAGTGGAACGGACAACGACTCGCGGACACGTTGGAGCTTTGATTAGAGTACACGAGGAGTGTGCCAGAGCCCAAACATGATTTACTGACAAAGAATCACAAAGAGCTCCACTTAACTTTCTGTCTAAATATGTGTTTTGGGGACATTCTGATAACCATATGCTTTCAATAAACTAGACAAATACACTCGTGAGATAGGAGATGGAGGCTGGCTGTTATAAAAAGGCTGAAAAAGTCCAAAGTAAACTGAATACTGCCACTTTACAAATATCCATTGGTGCCAAATCCATGTTCGGATAACTTGGACAGGTGTGCGTTTGGACCTGTATGTCTCCCCCTTGATTTTTTTTATCGGTGCGCCGCTGTGTCCCGCTTGTTATGCAAAGTGTGGGCAAACACGAGTGGCCATTTGCTGCGGAAATGACAGATATCGGAGCAGCTTTGGTGAGAAAGTGATTTAACAATATTTAACAATAAACTGAACAAGCTGCGGGGCAGGTGATATACCTGCCCGATGCTCCCTGATTAGGACTTCCTTTAATACTCCACTTTATACGGCTCCTTTTGCTCATTTATTAAAGCAAATCTATTTATTATTACTTTGGCAAACAGAGGAACCAGGTGGGGCTTTATTTTCGTCTTGAGCTTTTTGTTTGAAGGACGTTTTGAGGGGGACAATCAAAGTCCAACAACTCGCTGACCAGATTGTTGTCATCCCAAACCAGCAGCGGAGCCTTTCAATGCGCCCCCCTCCTCTTCTTCTGTCTGCCAAAGAGCTGCTAGGAGGGGGAGAAAGGAGAAAAAGGAAACTTCTTGAAGAAAGGAAAAACATCTTAAAAACATTTAATTGCAACCCGGATGCCATATGTACACCTCTTGTGAGACCCCCAACAATGTGGCTGGCTTTCAGAAACCATAGAGTGCGCCTTTGGAGACATGTGCGTCTTTGGAGAGGTGCGCGCGTCGTGACCAGCATGACCCCCAACACACTTTACACAAGAAGTAATTCACTTTTAATGTGCTGTGGAGTTTCCTTTCACGGGCAACGCATTGTACGTCTCTCTTCAGCTTTTAAAGGTAGTGTACACCAATTACAGTGGAATAGCTACTTCTCAGAGACGGTTTGTCTTTTTGTTGGACGGATTGGACATTTAAGACACAAATGGGGCAAGTTGCTTCTTTTCACCCCCAAAATTGCTTAAGAATATTTATTTTCTTTGAATTTGACGGCTCATTTATGACGTGGCATCCATTAAATAAGCAGGATACATGTGATTTTTTATGCAGAAAAAAACATTTTACAAGTTTTAAACTGACAAATTATTCTTACTGACAAAACCTTTGACTCACTAAGATTGGAAATGCTTATTTTTTCCTTAAAAGTATCTTTTAAAATAAGTCTAAATAATTAAATTACCTTGCAAAGGCATGTTTACCTCTTGAACATTTAGCACATTTCGTCTCATAATGACCACAAACAAGTGTTTTTCTTTTTTTTTAAGGGGGGATTCTGTGTTAAAGACCAACACAAAGTAGGAGGCATAGCTGTGCCCCCTCTACTGTGATTTCCATAAATAAAATGCAGCGCAACAAACAGCCTGCAGCACTTATATACTTAGGAATTTACAAGTGTGTCGTTTAATCTCAGTTTGAATACAGCTGCTGTGTGAAGGTTTGTTAGAGGGCGTTAAGGAACAATCAACATGAAGCGGCAGCAGATGGGTCAGGGAGAAAGTTGTGAAGAAATTTAAACCATGGCAAGGTTATAAAACAATATGTTGAGCTTTGAACATCTCCCAGAGCTCTGTTCCATCCATCATCCAGAAACAGAAAGTTTGGCATAAATATGAACCTTCCTGGACATGAACTGGCTGGCTGGGCAGGGAGAGCATTAAACTAAAGAGTAAACATTTCAAGGTTAAACTTTTCACCGTCTATCTTTACCCACAAAGGGTTCGTCTTGTACTTTTAGGTTTAAATTGATTTTATTGTTTTCTATGTTCTCTCTTTCTATTGTATGTTGTGATTTTATTAATTTTGTTAAGCACTTTGGACACCTGCTGGTTGTTGTAAAGTTCTATATAAATACATTGTGATTGATTGATTGGTTGATTGATTGGTTGATTGATTGATTGATTGATTGATTGATTGATTGATTGATTGATTGATTGATTGTGTTTAGTGCAATAATGTAATAAACTTGTGTGTTTGAAATTCACTTAGTTCTCAACGCTTCTTTTTACAAACCCGTGGAGAGTAAAAGAGGAAAGACAATGTTTCTTTTCAGTTTTGCAAGGTGTGCTCCAAAGAGAAACATAACATACAAACTAAAAACTGTAATAAAGCAAAAGACAAAATCTGTCTGATTAGAGAATTTGGTTGTTCTGCTCTAGATTTAAGATAGAAATTTAGGTTTCCTGACACCTGATGGAAAAGTTGTCTATGAGGATGCAAAAAGGGACAGAAGTTGATGAAGAAATATTCAGTGACCTCATCAGAAAAAGGCAATCTGGCGCTGAATGTTTTCTGCCACAATGGTTATAAAAGCAAATTCAATCTGATTTTCCAATAGGATGAAACTATGGATGGTTATCCAGAGTTCTTGGGTTGGTGTTCTGGTTCTGAACCGTCAGCTCAAATGCATCAATATCAACAATACTGATGGATGAAAGCGCACGTAGGAAAAGAAAGTGAAAATGCTGATAATGCTGTCTGCCAAACAGGTTGTTAAAAGCTGTCCTTGTGCTTCTAAACTCGTTAAATCTGTTTTGCAATCTTCAAGTAATCTGCGTATTACTACACTGCAAAAAGGGAACTAAAAGTAAGCAAAACTTTCTTAAAATTTGTATAATTTCCCTTGATTTGAGCAGCTAAATAAGACTATTTGCCAGTGGAATGAGTATTTTTACCCTTAAAATAATAATAATTTTACTTACTTTAAGTTTCCTTTTTGCAGTGTATGTATCGGCCTTTTTTCTGTTCTGTAGTTTGAAGAAGAACAGCGGGAGTAAGAGAGCTTAACTGATCTAAAAGATGAATTATTTAAAGATAAGTTGAGTCAAAAGCCATACTTTTCTTATATCAAAATGGAAATGCTGAACCACATGCTACGCTAACGCTACGATACTAATGTTTGGGAGCAGCCTGAAAAGGTCGGTAGAGCTCTGGGATCTGCGACAGCGAACCTCTCGGCCACTTTCTGTTTAAATGTTAGCTTCTCAGAGATCGGGTTGCTCTGAGCTCCACCGTCAGGCTCTACCCTAAAGCTGCATCCATTGCCATTTGTTTTTACATGAAAAAGTCCAGTTCTTTTTTCCTGCTGCTTCAGGAGCACTTTGATGGTGTAGCAAACAGCACAGGACACATTTAATGGCGTCTCAAAACCAACCAAAGGAAGATTCGCAGAGAAAGTCATGTGCCACCAAGCAGCTCCAGCAACATTTCATGTGGAGGCCCAAGGATCCATTTTTACTGAAATCCGGCTTGATTAGGATGCCTGCCAGGAGTCCATATCTCTACTCAACCGCACTACAGACAGGCTCCTCATTTAACAGATGGTGAGAGACTTCTCAGAACCGTCAGACGCTTATTAAGGATGCGGACGGAAGCACTGGTGTTCTGGCAACCATCCCAGGATTCCTGGAGGTTTTTTAAGCGTACAGTTCAATTCAATTCCATAATACTTTATTAATTTCAAAGGGAAATTAAATGCTGGTGTAACTTATGGGTTTTTTTTTCAATAAGTTGTTGTCGATGGTGATGGCTGAAGGCAGGAAGGATCTCCTGTAGCAGTCCGTCTGACAGCGGATCTGGAGAAGACTGACTGAAGACTGTTGTACAGCAGTCTGGTGAAGAGGATGCTTAAGGATGTCCATAATGTTCTTCATTTTATGAAGAATCCGTCTTTGCAAAGTCATCTTCAGAGGCTCTAAATAAGCCACCAGAACAGAGCCTTCTTCATCAGCTTAATGAGCCTCTTTAAGTCAATGGTTCTGATGCTGCTGCCCCAACAGATGATGGCAGAGGACACCACCCTCTCCACTTAGAGAGAGAGATAGAAGATCTGCAGCATCTTGCTGCAAACCCTGAAGGACCTGAGCTCCCTCAGGACGTCCAGTCTGCTCTGTCCCTTCTTGAGGACGACTTCACAGTTGCGTTTCCTGTCCAGTTTGTTGTCCAGTTGAGCACCAAGGTATTTATGCTCCTCCACCGCCTCCACTTCTTCTCCCAGGATGGTAATAGTGTTGGTCCTGCTCCTGTTTCTCCTGAAATCTACAACCATCTCCTTTATTTTATCCACATTCAGAATGAGTTGTTTAAACTAAACAGTAACTAAACCCCAAATCTATACATTATACATTGGGGCTGTCTTTATGTTTCTGTGCAAATCTGGATATTTTCATGTAAACTTCTTTAATTCTACAAGATTTGGCCCAAAACTTCTTAGTGCTGACCTCTATGGTTTGAAAAGTGGCAACTGCAGTTTGTTGTGGGAAACAATGATAACTGATTCCTGGGTTGCATATTAAACAAAAGGAAACAGTGATACCATCAAGTTCCAGCAATTTATTTAGAAATAGAGTAGAGGTAAAGTAATCACACCCTCGGCTTGGCTGCGGCCTGCACCTAACCTGACTCTTGATGGATGTTGTTCCGCCGAGCTCCACACGGCTCCAGACATGTGTTTATCTTTAGTAGAATTGATCACTGCAACGGTGTTTTTACAGGTCTGCCTAAAAAGTGGATCAGACAGCTGCAGCTGATCCAGAACGCTACTACCCACATCCTCACTAAGACTAAGAAAGTAGAGAACATCACCCCAGTTCTAAAGTCCTTACACTGGCTCCCTGTATCTCAGAGAAGAGACTTTAAAATCCTTCTGTTAGTCTATAAATCCCTGAATGGCTTAGCACCTAAATACATCACAGACCTGTTATCAGTGTATCAACCATCCAGACCACTCAGGTCTTCTGGCTCCAGCCTGCTCTGCAGAACCAGAACCAGAACCAGACATGGAGAAGCAGCATTTAGTTCCTATGCTCCACTGATCTGGAACAAACTTCCAGAAAACTGTAAAAGTGCTAAAAGCCTGAGTTCCTTTAAATTCAGATTAAAAACTCATTTGTTTAGGATTGCATTTCAATGTTAATGTTCAATTTAAACTGTTGTAGTTCACTGAAACATCATTAGATCAAGTTTGTAGTCCAACTTGTCTTAACCTGGTGCTACTATTCCACTGCAACGTGCTTTCCTCTGTAGTATTCTCTTGTCTCATGATCTGCTCATGTGCAGCACTTTGACTTGTCTCGCTACTGAAACCTGCTGTTCAAATAAATCCTCCTTGCCTTGTGAGCATTGAGAGCAGCAGAGATGGAAATCCAGCTTCAGAAAGTAAAACCCTGCCTAGCTTTCCTCCATTATGTTCACTTAACCAGGTGAGTTTAAAGCACTGGTCTCAAATCCTCCAAGGCTGGTGTCCTGCAACTTCTAGATGTGTCCTGTGCCCTTCACACCTGAATCACATTGCTAAACTACCACATAAACATGAAGTCGGGCTCTGCAGAGTCAGGTGTGATGAAGCAGAGACGCAGCTAAAAGTTGCAGCGCCCCGGCTCTCGGGGACTGGAGTTTGAGACCACTGGTTTAAATGTTAGTCCCTGTGTCTGCTGTGGAGCTGCAAATGCAAATGGTTTGAACTAATCACTGTACAGGTGTTTTACTTTTCGCTTTACCACTCAGAAACTGGACCCATTCTGTCCTCCACTGCTTCGATAACGGCGTTTTCAGGCATCTCTGAGTCTGCGCCTTGAGGCAGCAGGTCAACTAATAATGCTCAGGTCCGGTGGGTGAAAAATCCTCAACCTCAAAAGACCGACCCATGGAAGAACGACCACCAGTGCCTGGTCACTCTCCGTGTTGCAATATGTCAAATTAAGCTAGCTGATACTTAGGCGTCCCACTCAGTGTCTCCTGGCCCCGCCCACTTTGGGGGAATTTTTCTAACTTTTGTCCGGGGGCCCAGGTTATGCTTTTCCATCGGGGAGAGATGCACTTTCAACATGGATTCATACCCTGCTGTGACAATAATCCAATCTCCTTCAGAATCCTGTCAAAGTTGGGTGTGTCCTTTGAGCCAAAAGTCCTAAAAGAGGCTAAGTGTCTCCTTTAAACACCTGAGTTTAGAGGTTTGGTGCCGTCAGCAGAAAAGGCTCCGTGGAGATGATCACGATGAGGCATCGAGTGAGTTAACTAAATATATCTGAATAGGGCTGGACGATATAGAAAAAAAGGATATCGATAAAATAAAAATCATATTGATCGATATCGATAATTATCAACAAATTCTATTTTTAGATACAGAACACACAAACACTGAATTCAAACTCAACCCTTTTTTCAACCAACTAAGTTTTCAAAGAAGAAAAAAGAACGCGTGCTCTTTGAACTCTTTGAAGGGGGCGGAGCTTGTTGACGGAGCGTTCCTGGGTCTGCGTTGTGATTGGTTGGGAGGATGTAATTACTGTAATATTAACTACATGATAGGCTAGAGTGCAAATGGAAGGAAAACTGTTATTCCATTTTATGACCCTTTTTTCTATCATCGATATACGTCTATAGATCGATATATATCATCATTGAATTATCGCCAGCCCTATGTCTGAACATGGGCATGGTGGTGTCACAGGGATACAACGTGTGACCCATGTACGGATGCCTGGACCTTTTTCTCATTCTCCCTCTCTCTCAACCCCATTTCCTGTCAGCCAACCTTCTAATAAAAGCCACAAGTGTCACAAAATCTATGATCAACTGTTTAGAGGGTCCTAAACTTTCTCCTCGTTCTCATACATTTCTGAGAGATATTACAGATATTTGTTAATTGTGACTTTGTCGTCAGTCTATGACCAAGAAATGGCCTCCATATTGGCGCTCATACATCTCCTTCCACCACCACCAGGACAGAAGTCTCTAAAATGAGTGCATGTGATGCAGTCGATTCCTTCCTTTCAAACAAAGGAATCACCCGAGTTAGGAACTTGAGAGCGAGGCTGCTTAACCATATCCAAGCAGTCAGCAGTTGGTTTCACATGTCAGAGTTAAACATGGCTACTATCGTGGAGCAGAGTCCAAATAATTTTGTTTTCAGCAATGCAATATTCAGACATTGCAAGTTTATCATCTGGTTATCCAGTTGTGATGTCATGTCAAACAGAGGCTTTGGATGACCAGTTAACGATGCTTCATATGAGAGAACTTCTTCACTTCAGATCAAACTAAAGAGATGTGTGCATCTGGATCTCGGGCAGTCTGGTGTCCTCGATTGTGGGGGGGTTTAGAACAACTAACTAATGATATTTGCTTAGAAGCAAAGCATACAGCTTTACTCACACCTCCATGCATGTGACCACAACATTTTTCCTGTGAGCCAAAGCTGGGAACTCCACTCTACTCCAGACATTTTCAATTGAGAAAGCTTCCTGGATGGGAAGCAACGCGTCTTCAGCTTCAGAATAGAAGTCCAGTTGTTTTATTTTTTTAACCTTTTTCTGGATTGATCATGGCCTGTATGACTGAGAATCTCCACCGACAACTACAGCTGTTTCTGCAAAACTGGTGCCAACATTTCTGTGATAAATAAATCATTTGAAAAAATTGAAAACCCAACTCTCATTAGAGAATGAAGATGAAACCCATATTTCAACCTCAAATGGGGTGTTGTTGAGCCAACGGAAATAACACTGGGAGTCAGATGTGACAGCAGACGAAACCTGAAATCTGGTACATATGATCAACAACCAGTGGAGGATATGTTTGCTAATTCCCCAATATTAGAAACACAGCAGTTCATGTGCAGAAATCCAGACACATGTGCTTTAAGCCGGGCATACACTGTACGAATTTTTGCCCTTTTCGGGACGATTCTTCAGTCGTGCGAGAATTTTTTTGATCGGGCTAAGTTTCAGCTTGATCGTGCGTCCTGCGTCGTGTAGCATCCAGGGGGTAACAAGGAGCGATTAGCCTCTCGCCACCACCTCCCGATCAGGAATCGGACGGTCGGTTGAAAATCAAACATATTTGAAACTCAGTCTGCCCTCGTGAGGTGATCGTGAGGTGATCGTGAGCGCGTCCTGCTGTTGACGCGCAGTTACGACCGTCTACGAGCCGATTTCCCCCACTGCACACGTGCAAACAAGTAGATTCTTCTTCGTCTTCTCAAACGAAAACATAGGAGCAGAGAGAAGCATGACGGCGGTACGTGTGACATGGAGTCAAACTACGGAGGAGCAACTCTTAGAATTTCCAAAGCAGCGCGTTTCGTTCTAGTGAGCCTCATATTTAACAGTGAGCATTAACACTTCCGCCTTTTTCTTCTTCTACTGTTGACATTTGGCTTCCGGGTAGATGAGTCCAAGTAGCGCCATCTCTCTACGGGGCTGAGTCCGACATGTGGTTTTTAGACGTACAGTGTGAGCAGTCAGGTCGCATCAGAGCGTCGGGCCGTACAGTGTAAGAACATAAATCGTGAGCAGTGAACATTTAAACCCTGCGGTTTCGTCGTAGTTTGAGGTGTATATGAGTACCACGATTGAAAATATCGTACAGTGTATGCCTGGCATTACTCAAGAGACCATGTGGATCAGAGAAGGAAACCAACACAGATTTCTCTGATTACAAAACACAATTTTCTTTGTTTTCAGCAAAAAAAAAAAAGATCCACAACAAACATAAATATTCTACGAGGATTTTGAATCAGACAAACAGGAAATTCATCAAATTGGCTGTCTGTGTTGTTGTTTTAAGATTGATGATATTTATAAAAAATCAGAAAAACCAAAGGCTTAATATCCTTGTGAGACCCTTGTGTGAGCAACTTCTTGAAGCAGGTAACAGTTTTAAATGTTTTTTGGAGTAAGTGAGCGAGAGAAAGAGTTTCTTCTGGGCTGAGGCGCTGGATATTGGATGGGTCTGAGGAGGAGAGGTAAATTAATGCTTTCCAGGTATGAGGAACGAAGCCTGAAAAGGTATTCAGGGCTGGAGGGCTTACCTGTTTAAGAGGAGACCCAGATCTGCAGAAGATGGTGTATCCAATGGGACTGGGCAGGCAGGAGTGTGTGGTAAGAGCTTGATGAAACCTCTCTATAGTCATGGTTGAGTCAGGCAAGTCGCTGCCTTAGGTAGTGTTCGTCTGTGGAGGGTGAACTGGTAGGTGAGTTGCAGGAGATTACGGATCCAGGAGTGCAGGGGGCAGATTCAACCAGGTGGTAAGGAGAGATTCCCACAGACACTGAAAGAAAGCTTTACCGAAGCTGTTCAGGTGAGAAACGACTGGAGATTCCAGGAGAATGTACCGCAGAACCTCCGAGAAGAGGAGCTAATGGCGAGCAAAAACTGGGAGTCGTCCACAACAAAGTGAGAACCATCAGGCGTCTGTCCAAGGGAATCCACTCCTACAGACACCCCTCCTGGGGAGACTCAGCAATCTCCAGCCGTCATCTGTAATTAGAGAAGGTAAGGCACACAACAACCCTGCACCCATCCCTGAGGATAAAACAGGGTTCAATGTTCTGATGAGTCAGTATAAAGTGCATTTTACGTTTTACTGTTTTTATGAAACAGGTTAATTCAGATAGTGCACCGCTGTCTTGTGGGGTACCTCAAGGTGAAATTTTGAGTCCAATCCTTGTTTTATTACATTTATACCGTCTGGGGGACATTCTAAAGCGCTATGAAAATGTGTGATATCATCTGTATGCTGATGATATTGTACAGCTCATTTCGAGCATCCAAGATGTACACACTGACTGAACTCAGTAACTGTCCATCAGAAATAAAACAATGACTGTACAAAAATCATTTGGAGTTAAATGCAAACCAAACAGAAACTTTTATCATTGTGTTGATGAAAAAAATTCCTGTAATCAGGCAGCATCTTCTTTCTTTTGCTGCTACTGTGAAAAGGAGTCTCACAAATCTGGGAGTAATCTTTGATAGTTCCTTGTTTTTTTTGGAGGTTTTTCACAGCTCTAGTGGCTCGCTTTTTAACACAGAAGGCTGACAGGAAGGGGGTGGAAGAGGGGGAGAGACATGCAGCAAAGGACCACGGGTCGGACTCGAACCCAGGTCGACGACTGAGGCCTCCATACATGCGTCGCGCTACCCGCTGCGCCACCAGCGCGCCCAGGTCCTGGTCTTTTGACTATCACTATAAAATACTAGTTTGTAACTGCTTCTACTGAAAGCACCATTGTGTAACTTTCACCCACTAGGGGACGCCAGACCTGTAACTTCCAGGTTTAGCGCATCTGAAGGCCACTGGCAACACTGCAAGTGTTGCAAAATTAAACAGTCTCCCTCCGTGTTTTGGAATCTGATAGCAGACCACTTTGGACCTGCAGATTGAGAAGTCATGGAGTTACTTGTAAAGACAAGGTTATATTCACCCCTCTAGATTAAATCCTACATCAGAATGTCTGATCAGGTGTAATTTCTGCTTTGTTTTGTTGTTGTAAGAATGAGTAGAATGGGTGATGTAACCCTAACCCTAAAGTGCCGCCATACGCACCAAGTGCTGTACATTGACCTGAAAATCATTCAGTTTATCTCATATTAAGCAAATATTTCGGCCAAAATGTTCACTGTGCTACTTTAAGGAACATTTCTCAGTTAAGACTGAACTTGAGACGGTTGTTTGTTCTTTTATTTCCTCCTATTTAGACTATTGTAATAGTCTTTTTGCTTGTTTGAATAAAACCTTCTTGGCTCACCTTCAGTCTGTGCAGAATGCTGCAGCGAGGCTGTTGCTTAAAGCTAATAGAACGGCACACATAACTACTGTTCTGGCCTCCCAGCACTGGCTTCCTGTGCACTTGAGGATTCATTTTAAAATTTTGGTGTTAACTTTTAAAGGACTCCAAGGCCATGCCCCCCAATACATTCTGGACCTTGTGGATCCTCTATCTCCTCTAGACCCGAAGACTCAGAGGTCTTCGGGTCAAATGTTGTCAATGGTACAATGAACCATTTAAAAATCCATGGAGACCGTTTCAGGCGGTTGGACAGAGGCCCTGAAGCATTCTCCCACTGTCCCTACGCTGCATATCTCTAAATTAACCCACCCACACAGACCAGTACTTGTGATTTGACTTCCATCAGCCACATGTTAGAAGCCATCGGGACTCTGTATCATAGAGCAGGCAACACCCCCACAAATTCAAAGCCAGGGAAAAGAGAAATCACACACAAGATAAGCCCTGGAGAAATGTGGCTATCCCAGCTTGGCTTTTGTCAAAGCAGACAAGAAACCCAAATGAGACTCCAGCCAGCCATTGGGTAAAAAGGAAGACCCCAAAACCGAACCCAGACCTGTAGTCATTCTGTATGTTGTGAGAGTTTCATAGAAACTGAGAAGTTTATTTTCTAAACAAGATGCCCCAGTGGCTTTCAAACCCCGAAACACATCAAGACTTGTTTGTCCCAAAGATCCGGTCCCCTGGAACAAAGAGCAATGTTAGGATGCTGTCAGGTGCCAGGAGGATCAGGGATCTTCAATTCCTGTCCTCAAGCTCCGGTGTCCTGCAACTTTTAAACGTGCCCTGGTCCAACACACCTTTTTCAAATAATCAGGTCATTAGCAGGACTCTGGAGAATGTGGCTCCATCCGAATACCCTCAATAGTAGCCTCTAGCTCCTCCTTCTAGCTCCTGTTCCTTGACCTTCCACGGGGTCAACAGTAAGAACTCTATCGTCAGGAGGAAAGGAGCTTCAGACTGCTGTGCCGAATTCGACCAGCCTTTAACTCTGATGTCATTACGTGATGAAAACGCTCGTGGATGATGCGAGTGAAATCTTCTTCCGAAAATTAGCTAAAAACTTCTCGCTCTCTTCTCTTCTGACATTTCCGTTGATTTCCGTCACGTCACGCAAAGGATTGAGGGATACCTAAAGGGTTCTTAGCGCCAGTACGGGACGTCGCGGGGTTCCTACGCAAAACAAGTCATGGGAGGAAGCATACAGGCTGCTTTTCCTACCTCCAGCCTTACTGACTGCAGTATTAGGACAGCACTTATCATGGCGACCACTGACAAACTTCTGCTTTGGCTAAAGAGTTCTTCTTCTATTACGGTTTCAGATTGAGCCATTGACTGCAGACTGAGGAGCTAATTAAGGCATTTGACTCAGGTGTGTTGGACCAGGGACACATCTAAAAGCTGCAGGACATCAGACCTCGAGGACTGGACTTGAAGACCCCTGCTCTAAACTGACAAAGTATCTCAGAGAAGAGATGAAACTTTTCAACAAAGAAGAACCAGGTCAGAGAACCTATCCAATTTCTATTTTTTTTTTTGTACTTATATGGTACAATCTCTCAGATAGCTGGAGATAATTTAGATATTAACACAAATCTTGGTTTTAATGAGTCTTTCAATAGTTATTACTTTTAATCGGATTTGATTAATAGAAAAAAGTGACTGTCAATCTTTCTACAGTGAGGATGATCCTAAGAGAATCCTTCCTAGAAAAGGGATCACATTAAATGCATTATAGGTCTCAATCCATCCATTGTCTTCTGTTTGTCAGATAGTGGGTCGCGGGGGCAGCAGGTCCAGACAGGAAACCCCAGACATCTCTCGTCCCAGTGCCATCCTCAAGTTCTTTCTTCCTCACAACAGACCGAAGCAGCACCCGCCTTACTGCAGATGAAGCCCCAATCCATCTGTCCAACTCCCAACGTCCTACCATCACTGGTGAACAAGACACCAACACATGCTTGTCCTCCTTAGCTTGAAGCAAACACTGACCTCCAACCCGGGGGGTCAACCATAGATCTCTACAAGAAAGTAAACGGTTAGTTATCATTGGTTCGATTTAAAAGTCTTCACTTCAAATTTTTGGTGTATTTTGATGTTTCTAATAATTATTTCTTTGATATAATGAATTATCTTCTTGTGGGTGTTGCTCAGTATGAGATAAAATGAGTTTTTGGACACGTCACTCAGCACTTCATGTCAGAACAGGACTTGCAGGATTTATAGTTTTGTTTGTGGATATTTAAAAAGGTAAAAACCGTCCCACAAAACTTATTTTTGAGAGGTAATAGGTCCAACAGGTGCAGGTAATAGTATACGCTTGAATCCTGTTCAGATATTAAGCTTCGTTAGAAACAGCCCACTTTTGTTTGGGGACATTATTTCTGCAGGAGACAAAACCTGGTTCACCTGACTTTCGTTACTTGAAATAATGAACTGTGGCTTTTCTCACCATGGGTGTGATGGTATATTTGAAGCATTTGGTTGCAGACATCCACAGACTCTTCACGTTCTTGTATCCAGATAGAAACTTGAAACTTATGATCTATCCATCATCTATTAGGACAATGAGCATGGGTAACTCAGTTGGTGTCATAGTTTGAGTTTATGTCTTAGTCTAGGCTCGGTTTTGGTTTGGGTCCTATCTTAGTTTTAGTTCGGTTAGTTCTAGTTGCTCACTTCACCTCCCAATCTGTTTGCCTGCCACTCCCCTGTCATCAGTCACTACCAATCAGTTCGGTTCATTTCAGTCACCACCTTCCCTTTGATTATTTCCACCTGTCACTGGTAATTAGCACTCTGCTCTGTTCACCTGTTCACCTCCTTACTTAAGCCCGTTTCAGTTCACTCTACTTTGCCAGATTATTACGAGCCATTCGGTGAGTCTTATCCAGTGTTATCATTTCTGATTGACCTGTAGGTACTGACCCGATATGCTTCCGGATATCTGAGCCAGCCTGATCCCTGTTACCTGAGTTTCCTGCCTGCCAACTTGAGTGCCTGACCTAACCTGTTCCTGGGATTCTGAGCTTGTCTGACCTCTGTCCGTTTAACTTGCCTGCCTGTGTACCGATCCGGACTGTTACCTGACCACCGAGTCTGTCTGACGTCGTCTAACCTGTAAGCTCGTTTGTGTACCGATCTGGATTGGCTATCCGACCACCGAGCCTGCCTGACCTTGTCTAGTCTGACTGCACGTCTGTCAAACATCTGTCCCTCAATAAACCTTCTTTAATCTTACCCCGCCTGTCTGGTTCGAATACTGGGTCCTCTCTCTTGGTTCCTGACAGTTGGTGGTATTGAATATAGAACTATGCTTGTTGTTTGTAGTGCAATTCAGGGCAAAATACCAGTGTTTAGTCAGAAAAGTGATGTGCTTTTAGTTGACAAGATCATTTTTAGAACTAAATAGAGACTTTTAAAGATAATTTTTTCATGCTTTTGGGCTTATTCTAAGCGAGGAAAAGTGTCTTAGGTTTGATGTTAAAGTCTCATGGTGTTTCTTAGCTTTCTAATAATTGTACCACAATTTACACAGTTGGAAACACAGCTGCAAAAATAGAACAAATTTTTAAAATGTATATCCTTGTTTTAATTATCCGTTATCATCATTATGATTGACCGGAATCATAAAGCAACTCATTTTCAGAGTAGTTATTTTTTGTTTTCAGTGACTCAGAGCAGTACTAATCCTCTCATCTCTTTACTGCAGGTTCCCTTTGTGAAAAAGAGGTTTTTATTCTGAGCAGAGCAAAAAAATAGATTGTGACCTGATCTTCCAAAAGGAGGTCTTGATTTAATTCAATTCAATTCAATTCAATTCAATTTAGAATCCTTTACATTTACACAAAACAAAACATGTTAAGGTTCTGAATTTATAACTTGAAGTAATTAAATTGTTGATTAATTAAAATCAAATCTATTGTAAAACCACACATGAGAATTATAGTTCTTTTCAGATAATGTCTGTGCTTCCTCTGCTAGAGTACTTTATTTAAAAAAAATAATAAAAAAATTAACTGCTCATGTCTCACTAACTAAATGCTGACATCTGATTGGTTAACCTGCACAGCAGATCAGCTGCAGACCAATCACCTTTTCTATTGTAGTATTAGCCCCACTGAGTGATTTTGAGACAAAGTAAACTCACGATGTGCTGAAGCACATGACAATGAATCAAAACGTTTATGAAATAGTTACTAATCACGAGACTGCCCTGTCTTTGTTATTTGTGGCTATTAGCCCTGCGTATTCCTAATATTTAAGTTACATTAAACTCTTGTTTATTTTTCTTCCTTAATTGTCCTTCCAAAAAAGTTCAAAAACAAACCAACGGGACTTTTTTTTTTCAAAGTTTGAAGACGTTTCGCTTCCTATCCAGAAAACATTTTGAATTGAGAAAGCTTTCTGGATGGGAAGCGAAACATCTTGTTTTGTTTTTGAACTTTTTTGAAATGACCATGACCTGAATGACTGAGAATCGTCACCAGCTTATTTGTCCTTGCAGTGGTGGCCAAGAACTGAATGAAATGAAGGTACTGCTGCAGAAACTCAACTACTAAAGGAAGGTTCGGCCCTTGGCGTTTGGAGCTCAGTCTAAACACGTAAGACAAGCAGTGCCCTAAAATGTACCCCAAGCATGTGTGGAAAGCCAAAAGTTATATTAATAAATCGTTATTTATTAATATATTAATAAATTTATTAATATTATTAATATTAATATTAATAAAAATGTTAATAAAACTCGAGATACCATAGATAAATACCATACCATCTTTATTTATAAAGCGCTTAAAAACAGCCAACAGCTGAAACAAAGTGCTCTACATTGCCACAAGCTAAAACACATCCATTAAAAAAAATCGAATTAATTAATTAAGATACATGCAAAAAATATGTATTCATTGCACTGTAGTCTTTCTGCTTAGAGTTAAAGATTTCTATAAACTGAATAAATGTATTTTAATCAGCAAAACAGTTTGCATAAGATCGGCTTCAGTGATCCGTCGTTCGCAGCTCAGATCTACAACTCATAGGGAACAAACACGCGGACGCACGGACTCAGAGGCATCAGACCAATCAGTATTGTTGTGAGATCTGCACATGCGCAAACCACGCGCAGCTCCCTGGGAGCTGAAGCTGCTTCCTGAATCAGAGCTAGCTTCCTGCCCGCTGCTGCTGCGGCTCCCAGTAGCATGTAGATGAGAGGCGAGGACTGAGAGTCGGGCTTTCTGCGCTGGTTCATCTGACAAGCGAACAAAGAGAAGAAGAAGAACCGCAGTTTAACTCGGAGACATGGACTACTGGGTATGTTCCTCGTCACTTTCTCTTCTTTTCGGGACCGACTTTTTGTTTATGTGGTGAAGTTAGCTAACTGTTTTGTTTTTGTCTTTCTTGTGGATGTACAAAGAAGGACAAGTGTTGAGTAACAACTTAACCTATAGTTTCCCCGCTGATATAAGGACGACTTATATGACCTAACTAACTACATTATTATTTTTTTTTTAATAAAGCTTCACTCATAGCTCACGTTTAGCTTCTGCCTGAGGAACCAACCTGTTTTCTCCTCAGATGCACGGCTGCTGGATGAGGGGGTTAAAGAGCAGTGCTGTTGTTTATTGTTGACGAGGCATGCTGGGAAAGCTGGAGATCCTGTCCGGCGTGAACCTGCCGGCCGGCCGGAAGTGACAACAATGTGTTATTGTGGTGAACTGGTCAGATTGGATCATGGTCGCTCCTGTATGAGCCCAGAGAGCTGGAAGAAAGGTGAATAAGTAGCAGCAAACGCACCAAAGTGTCCACCCCTGTGACTGCTGTCAGTGCAGATCCTGCTGTCTGGACCCCCCCACCCCAGATCAATTTATCTGATCTGGTTTCACCTAAAGGGAACCTTATCATCAAGCAAACCCTCCAATGCCGTCAATCTGAGCTTCCCTGCTCTTCGCCGTTTGTAATTGTTTGCAGATGTTTTTGCAGACTTGTTCTTAAATGCCTTGTTGTCTTGCCTCATATTTCCAATGAGAGCCAAAAGCTCCTGGGAGACCAACAAAGGGCCTGATTTCTGAATAGTCAACAATGAGTGAGACAATGCCAGGTGCAGGATCCTTTGTGTGAACCCGGTTTAAGTTTTCCACGGCTGTGAGTGGGCCGGGGGATCGTCGCTGGACGTGGAAGTGAAACAAAAAGCAACGATCTGTGGAGAAACGGGGAAAAATCGGCAATCTGATCTCAGCTGTACGATGTGCCTGAGTCTGTGTCTGACGCGCACGCTTGCACACCGCTGTGGGGGCCCTGAACAACCGACAGGGACACAGGTATGCGCTGTTTCTGTGCCTTTTCCTGCCGTTGCACAGGATCTCACCAAACCTGAATGAGGAGACGCCGTCTGAACAGGCAGGTGTGACGGCCGCGTTCTGGGCTGCCACCCCCGTGGCTCACCGACTGCTCTCCACCCGAGCCGTCTGCGGGGTGGGAGGATGGCCCTGGCCATTTTATGCTGTTTCTTAGTGACCTATTTTTAGATAAAGTACCAACAAACTCTGAATTCAAACTCAACCTTTATTCAACCAACTTTTTACCAAAACTGCAAGTTTTTAAAGAAAGAAAACAGAACACGTGCTCTCTGACCTCTTTGAAAGGTTGGTTCCTGGGTCTGCGTTGTGATTGGTTGGGAGGATGTAGTGACTGTAATATAAACCTACATGATTGGCTAGAATCTAAAAGGAATCTTATTGACCCTTTTCTTCTATCATCGATATACGTCTGTCGATCGATATGTATCGTTGTTGAATTATTGTCCAGGCCTATTTCAAGCTCAGTCAGATTGGATTACTCTGGACTTTGACTAGGCCATTCTAACACAGCGAAAGGCTTTGCTCGTCGTTTCGGCAGCGTGTTTTAGGGTCGGTCGTCTTTTGAAGCCTCCAGCAGGCTTTCTTCCAGGGTTTCCTGGTGTTTAGCTTCATCCGTCTTCTTCTGATCAACTCCTCTGCCCCTGCTAAAGAAAAGCCCCCCTCGGCCTGACGCTGCCGCCACGAGGCCTAATGCTCAGATTAAATTACACACCAGCACTGCTTAATAGGGCTGGGCAATATATCAAGATTTAAAAAATACAGATTTTTGTTGTGGTATTCTTATCCTACAGTCACTGTGGCCTCACGCCACTCGGACATAGGAGCCTTGAAGACATGATGGCTGCTTTGAAGACTTTTTTGCTGATTGCAAGGCAAAATGCTGCGTAGCTACTGTGCGGGACGCTGATTGTCTAGGATAGACTGGCTGTGTTTTGTCTAACTGCGGGGCTGCTGTCGAGTATTAGGGAGAGCCCAAAGCGAGACAGGGCAGACGCAGACTGCAGCGGGACCGTGGGTGAGATTACTTTCCATCTATTTGATCTCTGCTCTGTTTCTCAATAAAAATGCTGGAACTTCATCACCGCCGTCTCCTTATTCAGTAGCTCTGTCAGTTATTGTTGTTTAGAATTCCATCCACAGAGCTATAAGATGAGATTGTTTATATCAAGATTGTCTATGTTGCGTTATAATTATATTTTTATTTATTCCAGTAGGTGTTTTTCAGCTGTTCCTCATATTTATCTACAGCTGTTTGCGCCTGTGAGACGTTTGGGATAAAGCTTTGATTCAGAGACGCCTTTTTATAATTTAAGAAAAGAAAAACATATCGAGATAAATATCGTATATCGCTAATCATCCTAAAAATATCTAGATTTTTTTTTTTTGTCCCATATTGCCTGACCCTGCTGTTTAATAACTGAAAAACATCTGAAAGCAGTTGATTCAACTGGATTTTATTTTTGGGATGTCGGAGTAAAGGGAATTGGACACAACTTCACTCCACTTTCAGTTGATTTTTATTAGTTTTTACACTCATATTCACTAAGTAAGAATATTAGCGATTGTTAATTTATTTCATTAATTCAGTTCAATAAGTGAGACGCGTTATATGGATTAATTACACAGACGGATGTTTTCAGGCCTTTATTCCTGTCAATTATCATTTTCCCCTTATAGCGTATGAAATTGTCATGTAATATTAGAATATTAAATCAATAAAAGCATTTTAAATAAAGACATGTGAGCTTAGTGAAAAGTATGTTCAACACAGCACCCGCTTAAAGGTTATTTTCAAAAGTTTTATTCTTCTACACTTCACAGCAATGCACAACGTCTTGTTGCCGTAAAGTTAGGCTGTAACGGGACAGAACGTGAAAAGAAAATCCAGGCGGTGCAAGGCGCGGAGTGCGGCGCGTACTCGAGGTCGCGCAGATAGCGCGTTCCTTAGATACTTTATCGTGAACCTTCAGCTTTGTCCCTCTGATTGCAGCTGATGTGGAGGCTCCGTCCTATCAGACGGCCCGCTGTTGGCTCGTAAAAGCACCTCCGGGCTCAGATAACGGAGAGATAAATGTGCAACAGTTGTGCGTTTTGATTCATTTCGCACCTCGGAGGAGTTTGACGGTAGCTGAAAGCTTTCCCCTCGTTTCCACCTGCTGAGGGAAGAGTTCATCCCTTCCTACGGCTGACCGGCTCGCTTTGGTCAGGCTGAGCAGGTTCTCCGTAGGTCGGACAATGTCTGCCGACGTGCGTAGCTGTTCTGCTGCTTTAAATCTGGATCATTGTGGCAGTGCTGAACTACACGTGTGCCTCGTTGTTTTTCCTGTGCGCAGAGTGCCTTGGAGGTGTATAAGGAGATGCTGCTGCTGTACCTGGAGGAAGGCCGGCGGCAGGTCAACTCGCGCTGCGCCCACCTGGAGCCGTGGCAAATCATCGCGGCGTCCGTCCTCGCCACCTGGGCAGCGCTCCGGCTCAGAGGCTTCCTCTTCCAACAAGAAAGTAATCCCTCACACCCGCAGAGCAGTGCCGCGCGTTTATGTAGGGCCTTAACGCAGAATGCAGATGGAAAACGTGTAAAGGGAATTCTCAGAAGTTTATAACATTTGTTTCATGGTTGTTTTGAAACATGTAAAGATGTAGAATAGCCTCTAAATGTCCTACTTGCCTATAGCTCAGAATTACATGCGTTGTCGGCGTTTCACACTCCATAAGGTGACATAAGAGCAACAAGTGTTACCTAGGGGTGTAAACACCAGCTTTGTCTCCATATAATGTTAAATCGATTCGTTTGGATGACGATATTTACCGATATGAATGATTTCTGATCGATGTGATGCAATATTATCTGCCCGTCTCACTCTATTATTTACATTGATATATTGATATCAACTCACAAAAACACATATGATTTTATTTATAAGATCAGGTATTTAAATCAAAAACTGCATTGTTGTAATTTTAAAATAATAATAATATTATATCACCTGGTCACTATAGGCTCAGGTCTGATTTCCAAAATAAAGGCAGGTCTTAAAAATGATGATATGGATCAATATTTAATTGAATTGTTAGGAATTTAATCTGGATATCGATGCGGATGGATGTATTGTGACACCCCTGGTATTATCTGGATAGTCAGTCGGGTCGCCAGCCTGCAGTCCGCTGCTTAACGGCTCATAGTCAGCAGTCAGCTGTTTAACAAGCGCGCAACCTGCAACCTGACAGCTGCTATTTTAAAACCTTCATGTGAATGGTGGGCGGGGCTCCATTGTTCTCCGTGACAGGACTGCCTGTTATCATGGAACCGTAAAGCTTTCCAAACAGCTGAACTTTGTCTCATATGTGTAACCCACGTCATACAGAGCCCCACTTCCTGTTGCGCTCTTATTGTGGCGGGCCCTGTCCCTTTAAAAATGGCAGCCCCTTGACGCGTGGTCCTGCTCCTCGCTGCGGCGTCTGAGTGTTTGTTTTGAACAAACCGCCTGAATATTGAACCGCTGCACATTTAACTCTATGGTTGCCTTCCCCATAGATTATTCTATCCTTTTGCAACTCGATTACAACCCGTAACCTGGCGGACATTCTCCCAACCGTACCTTCTAATCATCAGGTTGTTCTTTTTTGAGTGCTCTTCCATCACCTGCTGCTGTCATTATCTGTCCATCGGATGGCGAGCTGCTAGAAACCCACCACCGCTACTTCAATTCAATTCAATTTTATTTATATAGCGCCAATTCATGACACATGTCATCTTAAGGCTCTTTCCAAAGTCTAATTCAATCAGATTATACAGGTTGGTCAGAAAGTTTCCTCTCTAAGGAAACCCAGCAGGTTGCATCAAGTCTCTCCAAGCAGCATTCACTCCTCCTGAAAGAGCGTAGAGCTACAGGGACAGTCATCTGCATTGTTGATGGCTTTGCAGCAATCCCTCATACTGAGCATGCACGAAGCGACAGTGGAGAGGAAAACTCCCCTTTAACAGGAAGGAAAACCTCCAGCAGAACCAGGCTCAGTGTGAACGCTCTGTCTCGACCCACTGTGGGTTGGGACATTGTCTGCTGTTCCAAACTTGGATCACATGGATTGATTTTCCAATCCATGTGAAAGAGGCTGCAGCCTCCTTTCAGCCAGCTGACTGGCAGCGCGCAGCAACAGGGGCAGTGCTGCATTGTGCTACACTCATAACAGTGAAGCGTATCATTAATTATAAAAATAAGTAAATAAAAAGCAACCAGTTGAAGACGTTTCTCTTCCTAAACCGCGTTAGTTTTAGTCGCGTCTCTCTGGGCTTCTGACTTCAGCTCCCGGAGAATCAAAGTCACAATCACTCAGCGCATCAATAACCGATACAAAACGATGATTTCCACAGACTGAACGTCCTGCGTGAGACGAGCTCATCAGTCACAGTCAGCTGTCTGTGCAGAGTGTTTTTTTTTGTTGTTGTTGTTTTTTGACCACAGCTGCTGCCTTGTGTCTGTGGTTCAGGTCTCATGTCCCGGATCAAGAAGCAGTGCTTTCGACTCGTCAGGAAAATCCCCTTTGTTGGCGACAATGTAAGTGTTCCTGCGGTGAATGTTGTCTGGGACTCCTGTGAGTCAGTGCTGGATGACTGCATGGTGTGTGTGGGGTGGGGGGCGGGGTCAGACCTTTGGCACACTTTGCACCATGCGCTCACGTTAAGGTGGTTACTATAGTTCAACCAGCCTCACTGGTACTTCTTCTTTCCTGCGGAGCTGCTGACGTTAGAGACTTCAGGCCCTGTTCTCTCGTTGTTTCTCTCTCTGACAGATTCAGAGGCAGCTGAACAAGGCTCTGGATGACATGTCTCAGAGTCTGTGCACTCTGAAGGAGGGGATGAGCTACACCAAGCAGCTGCCTTCAAAGGGTCTCTCTCAGAGCCAAGTCATGGAAAAAATCAAAGAGTATGAAACCCTGAGTGAGTCATTATCCTCTCCTCCTCCTCCTCCTCCTCCTCCTCCTCAGCCTCCCGGCTCGACGTCTGTCCGGCTCTCTGCCAGGCGGGGAGTCAGGTCTATGTTCTTATGTCACCTCCTTGCTTCTCAGGACTCTTGTGTTTGGTTTTCAGACGAGGTGAAGTGGGAGAACGGCTGCGTCTCTGGTGCGGTGTACTGGGGCGACGAAGCGCTGACCAAGCTGCTGGTGAAGGTTCGCACCTTCGTTTTTTTTTCTAACAGCTGTTGTTACAGTCATGGGGAAAAGAAAGTACACCCCCCCCCACCCCCCGTCTCAGTTGTTAAGGTTCATGTGTCAGGATATGAAACTGATCTGGGCTTCACCAGCTTCTGAAACTTACCTCAGATGTACGGAAACACACACCATCCTCCCTGTCAGGGTTTATTGAGCAGAACCCAGAATTTCCATCGTGTTTGGGGGAATAAACCTGATCAGTCGCTCCTTACAGACGTTTGTTTCTGCACAGCTCCCTTCACATCCAAACGCAGCTTTTCAACCAGGCTGAGGTCCGGACTTTGACTAGGCCATTCTGTTGCTGATGTGCAGAGCGTGAAATTCACTTTTTTTATAATGGAGGGAACTCTCCCCTTACCTGCGTTGTGGTGGCGGGTTTTTTTGGGGGGGACAATTACTCAGAAACCTGACTACAGGTCTCCTTTATAACACGGGGGGGGGGGGGGGGGGGGTAAAGGGGGAAAATATCTTTAAGAATGGAAAACCATCCAGGAAGTGATTCTATTTGTAAAGTTAACTTTGTATCTCAACGTTGCTGAGTTCTTACCTCAGATCCATGCATTCATTACTGCGCCTCCTTCTCTAGTTGTCATCACAGCTACATCTGTCTCTGCTCTCTTGTCTCCATCGTCTCCTCTTGTTTGGAGCTCTGCCTAATTCCAGAATGATTATTAAAATAATCACTTTTTAAATGAAACTGCTAACATAAACTGTCTTTGCTTCAAAAGATCTATCTATCTATCTATCTATCTATCTATCTGTCTATCTGTCTATCTGTCTATCTGTCTGTCTGTCTGTCTGTCTGTCTGTCTGTCTGTCTGTCTGTCTGTCTGTCTGTCTGTCTGTCTGTCTATCTAAATTTTATTCATAATTGTGAATCTTTTTTTAATGTGTTATAACGCATTAAAAAAAGATTCACAATTATGAAAATCGACCACATTGCTGACGTTGCATTTCTCCTTCATTTAAAAAAAACAAAACCCAATCCTGCCTGTGACGCATTACTGTCACATGGCCAGCAAAACGCATGACCAGCCCCCCCCCTCCCCCTCCTGAAACACTGGCACAAAGGGCAACTAGACAGAAACAGACATCGGTTGTTAATATTAGTCCAGTTTTACTCCTCAGACCGATGCTGATATGTTAAATAATGACTAACATTGGCCGATACCGATTATATCGTGCAGTTTTAACCAGCAGCCCGTGTTTGGATCATAGTACTGTTAAAAGTGTTGAATCCGATGACTGCTAGCAAGAGAGAAACTGGTGGAGCAGACGGCGCTCGTACCTCAAAGAGAGGAGGGCAGAGCGTTCTTCGTTTTAGTTTATGGCTCTAATGCAAACGTCCACCTTATTACACATTGGTATAATTCTATTTGGGAATTTCCTGCATTATAGGAACTCTTTTTGTGTTGACTCATCGCATATTGTACAATCAGCGCAGTCCCTGCAGTGAATTTCAGGCCCCTAGGAGTTCAGTTCAAGGCTGTCAGACAGATGGCCTCACCTTTACCTCCAGGATCCTTGGTCATGCAGAAGATGGCTTCAACGTCCCCGTCTCCTGGGGCTGCTGAACAAGCCCAGACCATCACCTCGCCGCCCTGCTTCACAGTTAAGAGGCGTTTCTGCTTGATCAGGTTTATGTCACGTTTTATCAAGGTCAAACATCTCTGCGTTCATCCCACCTGTTCAAAGGTCTGGTGGTTCCATCAGATGGAGCTTTGCTGACATGATGCTTCTCTTTGTTTTTTACATAAGATGTATTTTCTTCTAGCAGTCCTCCCAAACAAGCTCCACACGTTGACCTTTTTCCTAATGACTCTTAAACTTTACCTTTAATATGCTACCTTTAGAGTTGGAGATTAAGCTTTTTCATGGTTTTTTTTAAGCCAATTCTTTGCATTTGTCTGAACGGCTCCTCCCTGAGGGAAGACTGACCGCTGTCTTTTATATTTTTGTTGGAAGTAATCTTTCTCTGTGTAGTATGACGAACTTTGGATAATTGGAAATAACTTCCTGACCCTTCTCAGATTGATGGGCTGTAACGATCGCTGCTGTCTTTCCATCCTGGCATTGGGTTAACGCACCAGTCTGTATAATCTGATTGAATTTGACTTTGGAAAGTCAATTCAATTCAATTCAATTTTATTTATGTAGCGCCAATTCATGAAACATGTCATCTCGAGGCATTTTCAAAGTCAAATCAATCATATTATACAGATTGGTCAAAAATGTTCCTATATAAGGGAACCAGTTGATTGCATCAAAGTCCCGACAAGCAGCATTCACTCCTGGAGAAGCGTAGAGCTACAGGGAGAGTCGTCTGCATTGTCCATGGCTTTGCAGCAATCCCTCATACTGAGCAAGCATGAAGCGACAGTGGAAAGAAAAACTCCCCATTAACGGGAAGGAAAAACCTCCAGCAGAACAAGGCTCAGTATGAACGGTCATCTGCCTCGACCCACTGGGGGTTACAGAAGACCTGATGTCAAAGTGCCTTGAGATGACATGTATCATGAGTTTGTGCTATATAAATAAAATTTAATTGAGCTGAATTGAATTGACCCAGACCTGCTGCCTGTTAGGAATCCTTCTTTTGCATAAACGGTCAAGATATGATTAGCAGCCGGCTGCTGCTTTGCCTCATATATAGAACCAAGAAGGGTGTACTTACTTTACACACACAGCTTTTTCATTTGGACCTCATCTTTGTTTAAATAATGACAACATGGGATCTGTTGGGCGTGTTTTCTACACTTCAGCTCATATTAAAACAATCATTTTTGTTTTGTTCTGATACATAAAACCTCAGGAGGGTGTACTTTCTTTTTACCCATGAGAATTTAAGCTTGAAAGCTTTTTTTTCTTTGCTGCTGCTGGTTCCAGAACGTCTTGTTTTTGTTCCGAAGGTGTACGGAGACTTCGCGTGGAGCAACCCCCTCCACCCCGACATCTTTCCGGGCGTCAGGAAGATGGAGGCCGAGGTCGTTCGTATGTCCTGCACCCTGTTCCACGGCGGACCCAACTCCTGTGGAACCGTGAGGAACCCGGCCTCAGGAAACACACGAGCCCGTCCATGGAAGGTTTGCTCGATCTGATGCAATCTCCACTCCCGCTGTTCCCAGGTCACCTCAGGAGGAACCGAGAGCATACTGATGGCCTGCAAAGCCTACAGGGACATGGCGCACGAGCGCGGTGTGAAGTACCCTGAAATGTAAGCCCAGCCTGTTGAGCTCGCTCGCTGGGTTTGGGTTCCCAGTTGAAAGTGACGACTTCCTTTCCGTTTCGCCCGCAGTCTCGCGCCGGTGAGCGTCCACGCGGCCTTCGACAAAGCGGCACATTACTTTGGGATGAAGCTCGTCCACATTCCCCTCGACCAGACGACCATGAAGGTGAACGTCAAGGTGAGACGGCAACACGCGCTCGGCTTGTATGAGAGCGCTTCCTGCTTTCAGGGCGTCAATGATTGTCCCTCTGTTTGCCCCGTGCCCAGGCGATGAGGAGGGCCATCAGTAAAAACACGGCCATGCTCGTCTGCTCGGCGCCTCAGTTCCCCCATGGAATCATGGATCCGGTGGAAGAAGTAGCCAAGGTCAGAGGCGTAGCACTCTCTGCCTCCATAGGCCCTGAAAATGAAACGGGGGAAGTCCATTCTTCTAACGTTTCCCTCGCTGTGTTGCAGCTGGCCGTCCGCTACAACATCCCGCTGCATGTGGACGCCTGTTTGGGCGGGTTTCTCATTGTTTTCATGGAAATGGCTGGTTTCTCTCTCGCCCCGTTCGACTTCAGGGTGAAGGGTGTCACCAGCATCTCCGCGGACACCCACAAGGTAAGGGGGCGGTGCTAATGTTTGATCCCATCTGCCTCCGGGTTATCGCTTTCCAGTTTTAAATCAAAGTGATTAAATAACACGTAAAAACGCCCTCGGAAAGCATTTAAAAGCTCCTTCGAGGCTTTTGTGATTTTGTCTCATCTTTAAGTTTGACTGCCGATCTTCAGCAAAGTGGGACTAATCCAGATATTGCGCCGTAGTTTACTATCAGAACATCTCCTAACACTGCCTAATGTCTGCAACGCTTGTCTCCCCAGTACGGCTACGCCCCCAAGGGCTCCTCCGTCATCCTCTACAGCGACATAAAGTACCGCCAGTACCAGTACTTCGTGGCTCCAGACTGGCAGGGGGGAATCTACGCCTCGCCCTCCGTGGCGGGCTCCAGGCCGGGAGGGATCATCGCCGCCTGCTGGGCGACCATGATGTACATGGGAGAGAGCGGATACGTGGACGCCACGCGGAAGATCATCAGCACGGCGCGCAAGATCAGAAACGAGTAAGGCGCCCGCATGGGGTCGGTGCCGAAGTCGTCCCGGAGCCGACCTTCTGACAACCCGCCGTTTGTGTTTCCCTTTGGACAGGATCAAGAAGATTCACGGAGTGTTTGTGTTCGGGAACCCAGAGGTGTCCGTCGTGGCAATAGGCTCCGAGGTCTTCGACATTTTCCGCCTTTCAAATGCGCTGACGGCAAAGGGCTGGAACCTGAACACGCTGCAGTACCCGTCCAGGTAGAAGGGCAACATAAGATGATGGTTTTGTTGGTGAAACAGATATTTAATCCAACGCGTTTATATGAGGCCGTTCACAAAGACACCGGGCTCAGGACAAAAGGCTCCAGCTCGTTTCCAGTTTGCTCCAAGTTACTTCAAGCAACTCAATCCTATCCAGTTCAGTGTAAATAGTCACTAGATCCAATTTATAAGAAGTTTGTGTTGTTTGACTTTGCTGCAATGCATCCTCCTGAGCAATCATGTGGCGACAGTGGAGAGGAATGACTCCCTAATGACGGAAGGAAGAGACCTTCAGCAGAAGCTGGCTTAGTATGAGCGGCCATCTGGGTTGGAGTTGAGCTCGCAGCTGAAAACACAGGTGCACCGAGTCAGGAGTACTTTCTATTAGAAAGAATACAAGGTTAATAACAATGGCTTCATCCATGGCTGTATCCAGGAACTCAGCACAGCTAAACACAGGTGCACTGAGCCAGGAGTACTTTCTATGGTAGAAACATATAGAGCATAGATAGTCAGTGGCAACAACATCTCTGTCAGTTGCTCTGTCCAGAAATAATATATAGATATATATAAAGAAAGAACAATTCAATGACAGCAATATTTCTGTCAGTGGCTTTGTTCATGAAATGTGCAGCTAGAGATTGAAGGAGTTAGTTAATACTTTCTATAAAAAAAACAGAATAGGATGGAGGTGATCATTGGCAACAGCAACTCTGTCAACGGCTTCATTGAAGAAATGGGCACAATAAAGATGAAATGACCAAGCTGGTAGAACTTTCTATGGGAAAGGAAAGACAAAGTTGACAGCAGCAGTAACTACAAAAAATTATCAGTGTGTCCCCCAGCAGCCTACGCCTCCATTATAACTACAGAGATAGCTCCCAATAACCAAAACAACTCTAACTATAAGCAGATAGGAGCGTTTTGATCCCAACCTTGAAAGTAGAAAGGGCGTCTGCCTGACAGATAGAAAGCTGTAGCACTGGAGAGGAGCCTTATGTCTAGGAGCCACCAGTGTAGATAAACTATCCTCTGGATTTAATAAGCAGCCAACAGGCTTAAAGGTAGAGTTGCCGATTTTTTTTTCCGGGAGTTTCCCCAAGTCCCTTTTTGAATAACTGAATACGCAAGACCGTCTTACCTTACTCTTCCGCTCTTCAGGGGGATTGCGTGGAAAAAATCTCCCAAATCCACTCTGGTCTTATTTCTTTCTACTGAGGCCTTCCTCTTTTTCTCATAAACACGAACGCTGTTCGCTTCTTGTGACTCTCAGCCGTGTTCAAAGAATACAGTGAAAGCAGCAGAGCTACAATGAACGGCTAACTGCTAAGCTAGCCGCTAAGCTAGCCGCTAAGCTAACTGCTAAGCTAACCGGCTACATAAACACTAGAAGTGCGCATGTGCAGCCAGCAGGTGGAAATGAACAAGGAACGAGCACAGACCCTGATGTTACCTGAGAGCGTCAGAATGACTGACATGTAGGACAACCAGTAGAAAAGGTGATTCCCCCAGAACTTGAGGGTCAGAGGGGGTGATTATATAATGTCTATGGGTGAGAACAGAACCAAATCTCTGCCATTTGGACCGAACGGCAGAGATTGGTTACAGTTCTTATAGGCATGCAGCTCCCACAGAGAATGATTTTATTTTTAACCTCCTTTTTCTGAATACATAATGTATTACTTTCTGGATGTAGCGACGATTTCACCCAGATAACAAAATGTGTTTCTGAACAGGATTATCAGCTAAAGCTTTAAACTGGAAAAATAAGACTTTCCTGTTTAACTCTCATCAGAACTATCCCGGTAACATTAGAACTGTAGCACTTTATTATTAAAAGATGATGACAAAAGTCAAAACAGTCCAGCCTTGAAGTAACAATGAATGGACGGGATCTTCTGAGCCACTCGAAGACACGACGTTCCTCATCGTGACAATATTACACCTGTTTAGTAGCAATTTAAGGAACGTCTGAGTCAAGCATTATCCCAAACTTCTTCACTGCAAAAAGGGAACTAAAATAAGTACCAATTTTCCTAAACTGAGTGCATCTGTCCTTGATGTGAGCAGGTAAATAAGATTATCTACCCATGGAATGAGTATTTTGACCCCTAAAATAACATAATTAGATTAACTGCATTTGAAATAAGATGATGGAGATGAGTTGTTCCTATTTTAAGTGAAGAAATCTTGTTCCATTGGCAGATCATGTAAACTTGCTGCTCAAATCAAGGACAAATACACTTTAACTAAAGTTTAGTTCCCCTTTCGCTGTGTTGACATTAGACCTGGAGGCCCAGTTAACACCCTCCAGTGTCAGCGACTACCTAAACAGGTTGTTTCTAAGGTTTCCTCGTCCAAAGATGATCAGTCTGAGCTTTTATATCTTCAAAACCTGTTGGTTGTCTCAATATTTACAACCTCCTCCTTCACAGCATTCACATTTGTTGCACGGTGCTGCACACCCAGCCCGGGGTGGCTGACCGATTTATCCGTGAAGTCAAAGAGCAGGTGGCCGTCATCATGAAGAACCCCAAAGAGAAGACCACAGGAATGGTGAGTTGGCTTTGTTACGCAGGTGGGAGGGATTTGACCATCATCATGATTGTTTCCAGAGTATTCTGGAATAAAAGATCCGTTTGGGTTTGTCTGAACCTGATGGCTCGCTCATTTGTTTTCAGGGAGCGATCTACGGCATGGCCCAGTCCATCCCGGACAGATCCATGGTGACGGAGATCTCCCGAGGTTTCTTGGACTGTCTGTACAGCACCGAGGTGGCCAAACCCAACGTCTGCCACATGAATGGCAACGGAAAAGCCCACTAAAGTAAAAAAAAAAAAAACCCCGGACGAAACGGAAATGCTCTGAGTCAAACTGCTCAACGGTTGCCTTATCTTGCATATTCAAACTGCACTGAAAACATCTGCAGAGCTTTTAGAAGAACAAGCCATCGGCGTTTAGATCAGTCCGGAGGGAAACTGCTCCCCCCAGTGTGCCGGGGAGGAATTTTCTGGGTCCACCTAAACCTTCGACTTGATTTTAACAATGCTTTGGGAATGTGTGTGTTTGTGTCTCTGTCTTATTTTATTTCACAAGTTTATTTCAGTGATAGTTTTCATTACTTAGGCCTCCCAGGCTCCCCTACAGGTGCATCTCAATGAATAAAATAAAAAAGTTAACTCGCTTGAAAAGTGAAACTAAGCCTTAGATTCATTTCACATCATTTAAAGGAGCAATAAGCGATATTTCACCACTAGGTGGTGCTTTAAGCACCGTCTGTAGATCAAAGCCAGATGTATGACAAGCGACTCTTTACCTCCGCTCCAGCTTTCCGACAAACCTTTCAAGTGAAGAAGAAAGTAACTCATAACGTTATAATGCTGTCAGCAAGAGAACGTTTTGATCCGCCATGTTGCTCAAAAACGGTCCCAATGTCAGGCGAGGAGGAGCTGAGCCCTGAGCGGCAGCTGTTCACGTGCACGTACATGCACACGCGGCCGGCCCGGCTATGTAAACAAGAGACTGGAGAACAACACAGAGAGCTGCCGTGTGACGTCAGCCATAGTCCATCACCTTTAGTTCTTCACATCACTCATTTTTCTTTTAGTTCTTTCTATCTAAAATAAGGAAATTTAGCTTATCGCTCCTTTAAGCATTTATCTCTGCTAATTTCAATTATCATGGCTTGAATCTAATGAAAACCTTAAATCTGTCTTCATTTAAAATTAGAATATTCCCTTTAAGAAACTACATACAACTCTTTAGTAAAGTTACGGCATCGTTGCGGCATCCTTGTTAGTCCACCTGTTGTCCTTCCACTTAACTTTCCATTAACTGCGCTTGTATGCAAACACTCTGTGGACAGCCAGCTGCTTCAGCCTTTAGTGGCTCAATGAACGTCTCAGTGACTCTCTTCTGCTTTTAGGTGGCCCTGCGTGACGTAAAAATATATTTTTTAGATTACTGGTCTTATGTTATATTTCCTAAGTAACTGATTTTTGGTTTTCATCAGGTGTGCGCCATAACCACGAAAACGAACAGAAATCCACAATTAAAATGTGCCAGTGTGAGTTAGCAATCTATCTTTCACTTTTTTGTATTAAATTGTGTAAATCACTGAACGTTTTGCTGTTCTAATTGAGATGCACCTGTACTCACACCACAGAGAAACCGTTCAGCTTTGTACTGTTATTATTATTATTATTGTTGTTATTATTATTGTCAGAACATTTCAGATGACTCGGCACCAACTCATACCACTAAAACCTTGTTAGGATCGCTGCGCTGCCCTCCAGCATCGAAGCTGATGCACTGCAGCGCACCGGCTGCACAAAAAAACCCCATCATGCAGCGTTTTTTTGATGCAAAGAGCTCTGCACGGCCCTGGGGAGGAGACACCGGCTCAAACTAAGACGCTTGTCTGCTGTAAGCATGAAAGCATGAGTAGCTTATTTTGTTTTAAGCGTCCTCAGAGGGTCGGTTTGTGAGAAAGATTTGGGGAATGGGAAGTTTGAATGTCGGATGTGGTGAGGGAGAACAGGGGGATTAAAATTCAGCTTTGATACGATTTTCAGGCAGCAGTCAGCTTGCATCTTCCCAACAGACTGAAGTTTCTGCTCTCGTCTTATTATCAAGCAGCATAAACCAGTAGTTCAGCTTTACTCCGCACAATCGCCCGTGTTCAACGTTCTGTGCTGATCTGTCTCCTAATTCAAGCTACCTCAGTTTCAGCTCCACTGAAACAGTCCAGCAGGGTGACGCCACCACCGGGAGAGTTAAAACGGTAACGCAGACTCATCCACTCGAACTGAGGTTTTACATGTTGGGAGAAATGCTCCGTCTCCATTCAGCCGGACGTGTTGACGGCCCCGTAAAGATTGCTAACAATGAATACTGTAACACCGAAAAGACCTTGTCCTCTGACTCGTGCGCTCCCCTAATACGGTTCAGATAGTTTTCATGTTTGTGCAATATGTGTTTTCCTCGTAAGAAGGGGGGAAGGGGGGTTCTGTTATCGTTAGTCAGTCTTTTAATGATAATTTAAACATCTGTGTGACCACTTTCTAATCAGTTATCACTTATTATTTTTTGTGAGCATGTGTTGTCGTAGTATTTTTACTCAGAATGTACCTGAATATACCCCCCCCCTCCCCATCTTTAACTCAGTGCCTGATTTATCAGATTATCCTGCAGCCCAGTAACTCTGACATCATTTCTGTCTGTTAAACCTGATATACTGAGTCCAGTGGCTTCCAACAATGAATCATTGTGTTTTGCTCTGAAGAATTACCATTAAAACCAGATAAATGACTCTGAAGACTCTTTCAATAAAGGCCTTTTGCTGAACCTTTTATTTTAAAAGCATTATCTTTATTTCTCCAAAGGAAAGTTACCATCTGCCGTCTATTCCTGTTGAATTGCTGTATTTGGTTTGAACTTAAACGTGGATTTTCTCTAACTCTAACTTCTTAATTAATGTGTTCCATACCGTTTTGGATGATTTTGAATGATTAAATGAGTCATTTCAGGTTGAACAAAGGTTCGGCGCAAATTCCTAGGGGAAACACTGCATTGGAATGGTTTCTCTCTCTCTGTGTGCATGTTAATACTTTCACTGTGTTAGTCATTGTTTGTACTGCCGTTTTTTCGACTTTTGTATTCGTTGCGTTCGCCTGTCTGCTAAGCTCAAAACAACCGCGCCTGGCTTGACGGAGAAACCAGAACAGCTGAGCATATTTACGACAGTGCACTTTTACTTTCGCACTCTGGGGGGCGCCTCGCTGAAAAATCAACCCCGGTTGCATAGTATACCTTTAAAATTTGGGCCGATATCCGATATTAATATCGCTGTTATGGCTGATAACCGATATTTACTGATCTGATATACAATCTGTGTGTACATTTCCCTATATTCAACTCTGTAAAAAGATGACCACACCAAGCTTTTGGTAGTAATTCTGGCTGCATATTTGCCCGTTTTTCCTGGCAGAATTAAGTAGTTATTTAAATGGGTTTGTTTCTTGGCATAGACCCCTTTTTTAACCACAGGTTAATGTTTTTAACAGTAACGGTGTCGAGGTTGCAGCTCTGGAAAGGACGCTTAATGATAAGGGGTTCGGAACAGGTTTCGTTGTTTGTTGGGTTTCTGATGTGAAGAACAAAATGTGTCCGAAAACACCTGATTTTAACTGTTACCCTCAGATCTAAAGAAATTTGCAAGGATGTGGAGAAACCATGAAGAAAGATGCCTGCCTTGGACTGGAAATCACAGGAACAGCAATCTTTGTCCCGTCGGGCCATAAAACGTTATTCCTTAGATGTTATTCAGCTTTATCATGTGAACAGCAGCAGATTTCAGTTTTGCTTGAATGTGCATATTTTGGAGGAGGGGCTTCTTGGTCAGTCCCTGCAATATAAAAGTGCTTAATATCTCCATCACTCTGGTGCTTTCTTCCATCTTATTGCTGGTTCTGAAAGCCTTGGTGGTTCCTGGGTCATTCCTGACATCCTAACCTGTTCTCTCTCTTCCGCACGTTTGAAACCCGGACACAGATTGGTGTTGCAACAGTACGTTAACCCTGACAGTACATTAAATTTTGATTTTTTTTTTATAAAGAAATCATGAGAGAAAGCATTATGCTTCTGGAAAGGTCCTGATCTGGCTGGAATATTGTGTCAAGAAACCAACCAGTTTAAGTAAACTTGACCTATTCTGATAGCTAAAGAGTCATGCCAGAAGCTTTTTGATGTGTTTGTGATGCATGCTGCTAAAGGACATTGAACCAAATCATAGTGAAGTTGTATACTTTATACAATATTCATGCATAATCGTGACCTCATTAATTAGTAGGAAACCTTTTGCTTTTTTGAATGTGGTTTGTTGCCTGCTAAAATCATTCCTGCCTGCTAAAAGAACGGTAGAGATAAAAGCCCAGAATTATCGACCTTCCTGCCGATGATGAGAGGATCTAACCTTTCACCAGAACCCTCTACACACATCCCTGTGCATTTTTCTCCGTGGACTCAGACAGTTTCAGGGTTGATTGTACTGGCCCCTGGGAGGGGGGATTGTGTTTTTTTTCTTTTGATACATGCACTGATTTCTAGTCTAGTAGAAAACCAAGAAACATTTTGTTGTGTTACACACGCCCAGGTCCGGTTCTGGAGAGCTCCCATCCTGCAACGTTCGGACGTGTTCCTCCTGACCAGGCCTCTGCAGAGCTGAGTGACTGGAGGCTGCAGAGTCCAAACGTTGCAGGATAGCAGATCTCCCCGACTGGACTTTGGGCCCCCCTGGTCCAGGCAAAGCTTTGCTGGCCTCAGACTTGCATCACTTTCAGTCGAACATTTTATTACACAATACAAAAAACAGGAGGCGCACAAATCACAACATTTTCTCCAACACCAGCTGGAATGTGTCCTGAGTGCTGCAGATATTCTAATCCTAACACATGGAACTGGATTTCTCCGTTTCTTCGGCCACACTTAAAACAAAGCAACATTTTTCACAGGGAGCTGGAAGTAATCTGGCTCCTTTCTCTGGACGCCGGGAGTCAGATCTCGAGGTTTCTCATTTAAAGCACGTAGAGCTGTGACCTCCGGGCCTTCGCTGCCCAGGAGGCCGATGGAGGGCGTTCTACATCAGGGAGGCCTGGTCAATGAAGGTGGCCAAGGTGATGTCGCGCTGAGACAATCCCCCACAGTCGTGGGTGCAGAGAGTAATCTGGACCTGAAGGTAAAGACAGAATAACTGGGCTGAACATCCGCGTAATGAAGCATATTAAACTTTGACATTTCCAATTGAACTTTTCCAGTAATTCAAACTATTAAACGTGAAAACCAGCTGTTCGTTTGCATCGTCACTGAATAGATCAAACGTAACCAAAAGAAAAGAAATTCAGAATAAACATCTAAGGTTCATATAATATAAATCAGACAATCTACATTTGTTACACACCTGGTAACATGTACTGAAAACCTCTCAAACTATTACTTTGTTCAACCCGTTTGCCAGCATGACAGCGCCTGCTCTTCTCCACCAAGATTTCGCAAGGTAGGAGCACACAGAGCGAGAGGGAGATCTTTGACCACTGCTCTTTCACAATCTCTGTAGATCGTTCAGAGTCCGCGCTCCTCTCCTCTGCTCTCTCCAGCTCAGCCCACGGGTTTTCTGCAGGGTCCAGGACGGAGATACATGGGAGAAGGTTGATTTTGTGTCTGATGAACTGTTTCCGTGTTCAGATCGTTGTCCAACAAGATCATCTTACAGTTTTCTGGTTTTTATGAGCGATGCTATCATGGCCCTTAGAAGAGAAACAAGCCCGCAGCATCACAGATCTTCTACCTAGCTCAACAATTAGCATGAGGTGCTGTTCCATGTTTCAAACCCGCCTGGAGCGGTTGTTACCAACCTGACTCTCAACGAGAAATCTGCGCCGCGACATATTTAGACCACAGGGAAACATGTCAGCCGTGGATTTGAGATTCATTTGTAATTTTCTTACTATTATCTTTCTATCATCACAACAACCCCACCTTCACAATCCTGGTCACCAGGATTTATGGGAAAACTATGTGACCCATTATAGATTTCTTCTGTTTTTGTGTTTTTTACTCATCAAATCAAAATCAGCTAAAGATAGGTCGAAAAATGTACAAAATGCAAAGAAGGCTTTCATTTTTCAAGGGGAAAAACAACCCAAACCAACCCGGCCTGGTGGAGAAAAGTGATTGCCCCCCTTAATCTAATTACAGCTTACATCATCCTCTGCAGCAACGACTGCCATCAAGTGTTTGAGATAACTGGGATAGAGATATGGGACAATAAAAGCAGAAGAAGCCTTTAAGGGGGCTGTTTTTACAGTGGGTGTGGACATAAGGGACAGTGAAAGTCCATCCAACTGTTCAAATATATGGTCTGAAAGCATGGCTCCTGAATTATAAATTAGACGTAAATGTAATATGAAAATTGAATCAAAATGGATCTGTGCTGCTGTACAATAGTTTCAGAAGCCCCCAGTTCCACGCTTCGACCCTAAATCCACTTCTCCGTGAAAGGCTGTGGGGGGCTGGTACCTCTCGCCAGCAGTCACTGGGCGAGAGGCGGAGTCGTCCATCTCAGGGCGATACAGAGACACAGCATGTACAAACTCACTCCGCAGGATCATTTAGGGAGACTAGATGGATGAGTAAGTTGGTTTGGACTGTGGAAACCCCATGCACAAAGACCCGGGATTTGAACCCAGTTCTATCTATTCTAAAATGTGTTATTAGGGTCGTTGATGATCGAGATTCTCCTAAAAACACAAATAATTTCTTAAGGTGAGATACTGTCTGTACTTGTCCTGTTAGATCTCAGTGCTGCATTTGATACAGTTGATCACAATATTCTCCTAGAAAGACTTGAGCATACTGTAGGGGAAAGCATTAGGCTGGTTTAAATCTTATCTTTCGGACAGATTCCAGTTTGTTCATGTTAATAATAAATCTTCCTCAAACTCTAGGGTCACTTGTGGAGTACCACAGGGTTCAGTCCTTGGACCAATTCTCTTTACTATATATATGCTTCCGATTGGCAAAATTATCAGACAGCATGGGATTAATTTCTACTGTTATGCTGATGACACTCAGCTATATTTATCCATAAATGCTGATGAATCCAATCAATTACTTCCACTGCAGTCATGTCTTGATGACATCAAAAGCTGGATGACTTTAAATTTCCTGCATTTAAATTGTGACAAGACAGAAGTTGTAATCTTTGGACCAGAGTCCTCCAAAAAAGAACTTCTTAATCAATCACTTAAACTTGATGCCATTAAATTGGCCTCTGGTTATAAAGTAAAAAACCTCACTGTTCATTTTGTCATTTAAATCCCAGTTTCCTTTTTTCAACTCCGGAATATCGCCAAAATTAGAAACATTCTGTCCAGGAGCGATGCTGAAAAACTAGTCCATGCATTTGTTACTTCAAGGCTGGACTATTGTAATTCTTTACTATCAGGAAGTCCACAACATGCAGTTCAAAGTCTTCAGCTGATCCAAAATGCTGCGGCAAGAGTCCTGATGAAAATCAGCAAAAGGGATCATATTTCTTTCATTATTTCATTTTAGCTTCCCTTCATAGGCTTCCTGTTAAATCAAGAATAGAATTTAAAATTCTTCTTCTAACGTATAAAGCCCTTAATAATCAAGCTCCATCATATATCAGAGCTCTGATTACTCCGTATGTTCCTAACAGAGCACTTCGCTCTCAGGCTGCAGGTCTGCTGGTGGTTCCTAGAGTCTCTAAAAGTAGAATGGGAGGCAGATCCTTTAGCTATCAGGCTCCTCTCCTGTGGAACCAACTCCCAGTTTTGGTCCGTGAGGCAGACACCCTGTCTATTTTTAAGACTAATCTTAAAACTTTCCTTTTTGACAAAGCTTATAGTCAGAGTGGCTCATGTTACCCTGAGCTACCTCTATAGTTATGCTGCTATAGGCTTAGGCTGCTGGAGGACATCAGGGTCTATTTCTCTCACTCTGCTGAGTTCTCCTACTGCTCTCCAATTTGCATTGTTTGTTATTATTTGAGTTTTTAACTTTTTGTTCTCTGTCATTTTTCTCTTCATAGAAGGTACACCTGGTCTGGCGTTCTGTTAGCTGTGACATCATCCAGGGGAGGCAGATCATCCTCTATTACCCTATAACATAGAAAGTACTCCTGGATCAATGTGAGCTTCTGTGCTTTCTGTGTCTCTGCTCTGTCTTCTCTAACCCCCAGTGGGTCGAGGCAGATGAGCGTTCACACTGAGCCTGGTTCTGGTTCTGCTGGAGGTTCTCCTCCCTGTTAAAGGGGAGTTTTCCTCTCCACTGTCGCTTCATGCATGCTCAGTATGAGGGATTGCTGCAAAGCCATCAACAATGCAGACGACTGTCCACTGTGGCTCTACGCTCTTTCAGGAGGAGTGAATGCTGCTTGGAGAGACTTGATGCAACCTGCTGGGTTTCCTTAGAGAGGAAACTTTCTGACCAACCTGGAGGATTTGATGGAATCTGACTTTGGAAAGAGCCTTGAGATGACATGTGTTGTGAATTGGGAGCTATATAAATATATGAATGAACTGAATATTTTCTTTCAGCATTAATACATTTGCTTTAATTAAATGTTTCAGAAAAATGTGTGGTGTGAGATTAAACCGCTGCTATAAAGGATGTCTAGTTGATCTAAGCACATGTGTAGCAGGAGTTCAAACAGGGACAACAAAAACACAAAGTCCAGCTATTAATCTGAGTGTTTGATACCTTATTGTAGACATTAAACCACTCGGGATGATGGTCCATCTTCTCAGCTTGTAAAGCCACTCTAGACATGAAACCGAAAGCCTGGAGAAGAAAGAGGAGGAGCAGCATGAGGTCCTGTTCAGAAGACGGGCATTTGTAGATGAACATACAGTAGCTTTGATGCAAGAACCTGATTGAAGTCTTTGAAAATGAACTCTTTGTAGATGGCATCCCGGCCCACAACCTCCACCCACTGGGCGTTACGCAGCAGGGGGAGTAGGTGGGCCCTCTCCTCTTCGCTCAGAGTCTGGATCTTACCAGCCTGTGGGGACAGAGGCGAACAGAGCTGGTTTAAGAGGGGCAGCTTCACCAGCACAAACACTGATTGGCTGCAAACCATCTGGAAACAATGAGGCGCAGCATTCCTGCTTTAAAGAAAAAAACAAAACGCTGGTTCAAGGATAGTTCCTGTTAGTGGTCATGGGGTGGGGGGTGGGGGGGGGGGGGATGCTTTCAAATCTCAAGATTTGATGCAAAATGCCCTGGATTCAGGTTGTTTAAGCCCATTGTTTTCACATCTGCGTTGAGCTGTCAGCAGCTTTTTCCTTTTTCGTTCAGCCCAACAAACAGATGTCTCCACCTCGGCCCGAAACAGAGCGCTGACATCAACAGGTATCATAGCAACAGCGTAATCTGCTCAATCAGTGACATTATGAGCAGAGCACAAACAATCCCCTCCGGCTCAAACGTGAGCCAGCAGCAGCAGCAGCCCTCAGAGGGACAGGAAAACCCTTTCAGCTCTGGATAAAGCACCAAGGGACAGACTCCACTTTTATCCTCCTGGAAACAGTCATTTTGATACAAAAGCACCTAAAATAAAAGTCAGTGAATGCAAACAGAGGCGTGTGAGAGCTTCCACACAGGCGGCCCTGTGCCTACTCACCATGTTCGAAGCACAGAGGGAGGCTCGGCTCCTGCTCCCAGAGGCACAGAGGCAGATCTGCTGAGGGAGCCACTGAGTGCAACTGGACTAAATCCATCTGCAACACCCAGCTGGGGGTCCTGCTTAGCCGCCCCTGCTGAAGCCTGAGCAGAATTCCTCCCAGCTGAGAGGTTGCTCGGCCCCACGTCTGCAGGGGTTTAATCATAAACAGCCATCTGTTGCACCAGGCATGCGTGAGGCCAGCTATTGTTGGAGAGCTGAAGCACAGACAGCAGGGGGCATCAGTGTTTGCTCTGTGGTGACAGGAGGGGAAGGTACTGGGCTGATTTAAAAAAAAAAAAAAGTAAATGTCAGGCTGCAGAACACACCATGAAATCACACACAGCAGCGTCCGAGGTCAATTAATTAAAAAGCTACCAAACATTAATAGATAAAGCAGGGAATAAGTGCACCCATGATATGTTAAATATGGGATGAAGTAAATTCAAATGATAAACAATACGTATTTTATCTACATAAAGCGTGCATAATAATGCCATTATTTAAAAGAAATGCTCCTAGTTCCAGTGATGCATAACTTTAAACACCAGCCTCAACCAGGACCGGCCCAAGATTGCTTATACCTTGGGCTGGTCCTGGCCTTACTCAGCAGAGCCAACGTGGGCGGGGCTAAGCCTGCTTCATTCAGTCAATCATTTATTTGTAAAGCCCTTTCCACATCCACTATAATCGGGACCAAAGTGTTTAACAAAATCAATGCAAAACAACAAAAACACAGACATTTTTAGCAAAAAACGTAAAAATAGGATGAAACTAAATAGAGGAGAAGCCAGGAAAGGTTTATTGTCCTCTGCATTTAACCATGCAGCCATCTGCCTCCCAGGGGACATGGGAGCATTCTGGGACTACAGGTCTTGCTCAGGGAGTCGAACCAGGAACCCTCAGGGCACCACTCCCCATAAAATACTACCACCTGAACCGGGACTTGAACCCTCAGACTAAGAGTCTGATATTCTACCGACTGCCTATACAGCCTCTACTTAGAGAGGGAAAATATTTCTCATAAATAATTACAACGCTGTCAAATATTTATCAGTCTTGAAATATAAAGCAAACATGCCATATGAACACACACACATTTAAAAGCAATTTCGTGGTCGACCAATAAAACTCTTCCTCCTGACAGCTCACATCCAATGGAAGAGTTCTCCTACTGCTCTCCATTCTGCATTGCTTGTTGTTATTTCATCTTTTAACTTTTGGTTCTCTGTCATGTTTCTCTTCATAGTAGGTACACCTGGTCTGGTGTTCTGTTCGCTGTGACATCATCAGGGGAGGCAGATCATCTGCTATTACCATAAAACATAGAAAGTACTCCTGGATCAATGTGAGCTTCTGAGCTTTCTGTGTCTCTGCTCTGTCTTCTCTAAGCCCCAGTGGGTCGAGGCAGATGAGCGTTCACACTGAGCCTGGTTCTGGTTCTGCTGGAGGTTCTCCTCCCTGTTAAAGGGGAGTTTTCCTCTCCACTGTCGCTTCATGCATGCTCAGTATGAGGGATTGCTGCAAAGCCATCAACAATGCAGACGACTGTCCACTGTGGCTCTACGCTCTTTCAGGAGGAGTGAATGCTGCTTGGAGAGACTTGATGTAACCTGCTGGGTTTCCTTAGAGAGGAAACATTCTGACCAATCTGTATAATCTGATTGAATTTGACTTTAGAAAGTGCTTTGAGATGATGTAGTGTGAATTGGGGCTATATAAATAAATATAAATTGAATTGAAGAGCTGGATTTGAGGCACTTGGTAGCTCTTTGCCTGGACTAGACGATGGCCGACACTCACATGGTGTTCTTTGGATGAGAGAAAACAAAAAAACATTAGTGCACGATGGAGTGTTTGGCATCATTTAGGATCCACCATGAAGCAGTTAGGGGAGAACTTCCTAACACTAAAGCACTAAACGGCCTCAGTCTGAAATACATTTCTGATTTCCTGTGACTTTGGTCCATGAAGACCCCTCCGATCCTCAGATAACTGCTCACTCAGCGTTCCCAGGTACTAAAAGTAAACGTGACGAAGCAGCATTTGGTTTCTGTGCTCCTCATCTCTGGAGCAAACGGCCTGAAAACCCTGCAGAAACTGTGGTTCCTTCATGCCAGAACTGAAAACAGCAGCTTTTGATCAAAGAATCCGAGCAAGGAAACATTTAAAGCCTTTGTTTCTTTTATGCCTTTAATATCCGTAGTTGACGCAACGCTTTAAGGATCGGTTTTCTTGCTGTTCCACAAAGCCCTGTGGATTACCTTTTGTGTGAATGGAGTAATATAAATAAACTCGCCTTGGCTATATGCAGCGCTGACGCACAAAGGTACGACTTGTTTTTTTTTATAGAAGATAAGAAGGGATGTTGGTACCCTGAATGGGAATTGGCCACACAGCTCCATAACAACACTTTAGTTTAATTAGATTTTTATAATGGGGGCCAGTGATCATGGAGGTTCCTGTATATTAGTAATCTACCTGGTGTTTAAAAGAAATCGATCATAAAGCCTGACATTCAAGATTATTTCTCTTTGGACATGTTAGAGATGACACAAAATTCAGCAAATCGTTCAAATGTGACCCGGGAAACAGGTAGAATAAAAACAATACAGAGAGAACAGGCGTTCTGAAGGAGGTCAAAGGTTAACGAGCTCCACGGTTGGGATCGGCCCCGGCTGAACTCATCTGTCACAGAGAGCGCTTGAGGAAATGAACTGGTTAATGAGATGAGGATGTTTACCGCTCGGCTGCAATTCAGGGATTCCCCCGGGAATCAACCAGATTTCTGCATAAACGGCTTCAAAAAATCCTCTTTATCTTCACAGCTTCCATCCGTCTCGTCTTATTCACCTGTTCCGTGATCCGTATTTCTATTAGCCCCAAATATGGACCACTAAAGGAACCACCGGGCGCACAGTTGCACCATGACCTTTGACCGCTGTTTATACAGGTGGGAGAGTTATAAAGATGAGCAGCAGGACGGACGGGTTCTGAGAAAGCAACATGCATTCCAGCGGGCTGCTTTTTGCAGCTGCGCTTCTCTCCGTCCTCGTTGCCCGCAGCGGTGGAGGGAACATCAAGAACCAGGGGTTTTACTCGCCATTTGCTCAGGACGGTGAGTATCGCTGGGTTCAGGCGGATCTAGGTGTGACACATTTTACTGTAGCTGCCGTTTTTTCCTCCAGCTCCTCTGAAACTCACCTGTAGGGCGTCAGAAAAATGGGATTTTCCTGGTCTCTGTAGTCAAAGGAGCGGTTTAACCACCGGGTGAAACATGATGAGGCAGACGTGTTATGATCTCCATGATGATAGGGATCAGAAACATTTGATCCCACGTGTTTATGACGCCCAGGATGATTCATAAACCAGAACAGTGTTGAATCTCTGCAGGGCCGGCTCTGAAACTGGACCAGGCTCGGCTCGCTTTTCACAACCAGCTGACAGAACAAGTGCAGGTTTTCTACACCTCAGATTACTGCTACAAGGTAAAGTGATGAAAAAGGACTGCAGACTCCCCCTGAAACAAATCACAGCCAATATTCTCCGGGGGATCTTGTTGCTTATCTTCCTAATGGGCAAACATGCACTGCAAAAACAGGACTAAAAATAACTAAGATTTTCTTGAAACGAGTGCATTTATCCTTCATTTGAGCAGGTAAATAAGATTATCTGCCATTGGAATAAGAATTTTGCACTTAAAATAGGAACAACTCATCTCCATCATCTTATTTCAAGTCCAGGATGTCTAATTATCTTGTTTTAGGGGTCAAAATACTCATTTTATTGGCAGATAATCTTATTTACTTGCTCAAATCAAGGACAAACGTTCTAATTTCATGAAATGTTTACTTATTTTTAGTTCTGTTATTGCAGTGTGTCGGCTATCTGCTCCGATCATGTCCAAGATCTAAGCTATTTTTTTAATTTTTCAGCTTTTTAACTGAATCAATGTGGAAGTGATTATCACAGGTGAACCTTAAAATAACACAATTATGTTTTTTCCTGGCATGAAAACTATAATCATTGCATCCTTAACTGACTCCTTTTATACTGACTCCATAGAAGCAACACATCCAACTCATCGTCAGCCCGCCTGATTGCTCAACAGACAGAAATAGGTTTCTTTTGGTAACATTTTTCTCATCTTTTTTTCAAAAACAGAAAACAAAACTGCAAAAATATGAGAAAAAGCAAATGTCAAGAAGCACAACCATTGGCATCCGTACCACCCCAACACTTTAATCCAACTCTTCTTCTCCAAAACCGTTTCAGGAGGTGGGAGCGTACAGAGAGAGGAACGGTCGGTCATTTCTCGTCGCAGAATCTCTCCAGAAGATGTTGAGATTCTGCAGGGAAGGATGGTCCTGCCTCCTCTCTGATGCTCGCCTCTCTTCAGCTCACTCCACCTGTTTTTCTGGGCTTTAGGCCTGGAGACTGAGATGATGATGGAAGAAGGCTGATTTATTTCTGCAATGATTTCACCACATAATCCGGATTATTATGCAGCTGAAGGGCCGCAAAGAAAACCCATCTATCAGTCTATGTGCACTTAAATTTATATTTACTTATAACCCTAACCCTACGGAGAAAAAAGAAAATATAGATTACCTAATTATAAATTTCTAGACAATGTAAACCAGTATGAATCTGAAAAAAATAAATCTTAATGACTTTTATTTTATAGGAATTATATTGGGGACAAAATCGTGGCATCTTTGACTTTAAGGGTGGGATTTTTTTTTTTTACTAGTAAATCTTGGTGTTTAATTAGTGAGCTCTGAATAAATTTGGGGGTTTTCTACATTTTCTAATTGAGATTTGGCTGCTTCAAAAAGTTATTTTGACTAGTTTACACATTTGCAGTATTTCAGAGTGCCAACATCATTGAATTCGGTGTCCAGGACTACAAAAACTTTGAGTTTTTATGGGTCTCCCACAATGACAGACAATAAATGGCTAAACAAGAGAGGCACGTTTAAAACCATACATGTTTTCACACTTTGACTTTTTAGCAATCCGGCCAGTAAGTTTCTTTGTCTTCTGAGAATACTTACTTTATATTTATATTTTATATCACTTTGGCTGCTTTCACTTGTACAAAAATCTAGAATCTAAAATGATCTAAATGCATCAAAATCTTTTTTTTTTTTACTTCGTTTGGCATGAATCTGCTCTTCTTTTTATTTCACTGCTGGGTAGAGGAAATGATTTGAGAAAAACCTGAGCTTCTTTCAAAAATGAGTTGCCTAACTTGTTTATATTCATACAAACATGATTCACGTTTAACTTTCTGTCCTCCGGAGACCCTTTTATCTCTTTAGGGAAGCCTTAAATGGACATTTTTGTCTGATTCGTCCATGTTTCAGTGTGTGAAGCAACACTTGGTCACCGTGAAACCCAACAACAACAACGCTTCTGCAGTCGTCAGCACCAAATTCACCCTGACTCTGCAGATTGAGTCCCGGCGCAGGAATGCAACCCTTTGCAGGTAAAGACCCCATCTCTGCAGCCAGCTGGTGCTGCCCCCCCTCCTATGTACGCCCAACTGTTCCTGTTGTTTTAAGGCCTCATTTATAGACTGAGGGGGGGAATCGGCAGTCAGAGATTATTTACAGGGCTGAGGGAGGTGCTGTGACCTGCTTTTGGGAGCTGAGTGATGTCCTCTCTTAAACCTCTTCTCTGGGTATTGATCAGGAAGCCTTTTGGGGGTTAATAAGAGCTGACATTCTAATGTGGATGAAGAGAGCTCGTTAAGACCCGAGAGCCGTGTGTCCTCCGGAGCAATCCGGGCGTTAACTGAAGGGGACGTTTTCCATCTGAATAAACAGAGCTGTCCGTTTGGGGGTCACATGTAAACATAATGGCGAGGGTTTATTTTAATTATCACGCTTCTTTTTCTGCAGCCCCCCTCAGTGGTCTGGTCATCTGAGATCAATGCTGAGGTCTCTAAGCAGACTGTGCTGCTATTGATTTCCTTTTCCCCGCTGAGAAAAAAGAAACCCCTCAGAGAGATAGCCAGTGTGTCACCCCAGCTCTGGATCGATACCCACATGTAATGCATGTTTTGGGGCCTGAAACTGAAGGCAATGAGAGATCAGCTGCGTGCCATTTACAGCACCCTGCTGAAGTTTTCTTTCCCTCCTTGAACCTTTTTTTATTTTTATTTTTTTTTTGCATGTTTTCATGTTGCAACCACAGGCTTTGTTACACTTTATCGGGATTTGACGTAGCAAATCATCATGAGGTAGTGCTAAAAGGTGAAGCGGCAGGAAAGCGGTGCACGGTTTTCAAACCATTACATGAAAATGTAAAAATGATGCGAAGCAACCGTCGTCTTGTCCAGCACACACTTGCAAATTAGGTTTTAAATCTCAGTTGGTGTTTCCTGGTTAAACAAAGTCAGGAAAAATGATAGAATGATAGAGATGGAAAAAGTGTGCTGTGCTCCAGTACCACTAAATGAAATCCACTTCAGTTAGTAAATAATGTCTACCTGACAGGATAATCCTGAAATAAAAGCTGCAGACATGAAACGCAGCAGAGTTGCACCCCCCAGCAGCACAACGACCCTAAACGTACAGCCAGAGCTACAATGATACGATTTACAGCAAAGCATATTCATGCGTTTGACTGGCCTAGTCAATGCCTTGACCGACATCCAATTTAAAACTTGCAGAAATAAACGAGAAACAGTTTCCCTCCGTAGCTGAGCAGAGCTGGTAAGAAATGTTGATCAGTAACATAAAATCCTACTAAAGTGCACTGAAGTTTGTGGTTGCAACATTTACACTGCAAAAACAGAACTAAACACAAGTACAAATTTCTTGAAATTAGTGCATTTGTCCTTGATTTGAGCAGGTAAATAAGATTATCTGTCAATAGAATGAGTATTTTGACCCCTAAAATAAGACAATTAGACATCCTGCACTTGAAATAAGATGATGGAGGTCAGCTGTTCCTATTTTAAATGCAAAAATCTTATTCCATTGGCAAATCATCTTATTTACCTGCTCAAATCAAGGATAAATGCAATCATTTCAAGAAAATTGTAGTTATTTTTAGTTCGGTTTTTGCACAGTAGAGGGATAAAAAGCAGGAATCAGCGCCTCTCCAAGGCGCTGTGACCATGCAGACAGCAGGTGGTGCTGCCGAGCTTCACAGGCGGAGCTGAAGCCACTGACAGCTCTTGTTTTCCTGTCTTTTCTTTGCACTGTCAGGTTATGAGAAAAACAACAGGCTGCTTTCACAGAGAAAAAAAAAAAGAACTGCATCAGATAAAAGCTTTTCAGGGAAATTTGCCTCATCGTCTCCCTGTTGTGGCTGCAGATGGAGTCAAATATACGAGGAAGGAGGTCATTACTCTGTTCGGATCCAGATGCCCTCAGCCTTCACTAATCCAATCTGCATTTCTTCTGTGGACAAACGGCCAAACAATGCCTACCTGCGTGAGTATGAAACACTCAGGGTCCAGTTTATCCCTCCCTGCTGAGACAGAGCGACAGAACCGACCTTTAGGCCATACTCGGGTCGGGCCTTTGATCCAACCTGTGCTTAATTGAGTCAGCGCGGAGCAGAATCACTCCTCCCATCCACATCCACTGAGCAGCAACTCTCCTCCGCCTCATGGGACATGATGTGCATCGATCAGATAAGACTGGCCTTCTTCAAAAGGGATAAAAGAAAAGCTTTTCTGCTTGTTTCGTGGTCCTGGCTCTACACGGCGAGGGATGTGGGCGATACATTAGGGAGCGGGGAAGGATTAGGGCGTAATGGGATTCTGAAAGCGTCTCTCTGCATAATGTACACTCTACTTAACAATATTGCAGATTATGTTGTAGATCAGACTTTTAAGGCCAAGTAGCCATTATCTACGACGGTCAGTGTGACTGCACCTTTCCCAGTATGATGAGCTTCCATTAGCTCCACACAGACCGGTGATTATACCAACCCCCCCAACCCCACCCCATAGGACCGGCTCATCTTAAGTAATGTTCTGGTCAGAGGCTGCAAGTGAGGCTGTCCCACACTCATTGGGCTTTGTTTTTAATATGTGCCGTGTACTTTGTGCAGCTGCAGCCTTTGATTGTGTTAGCATTGCATCCTGCGCTGAACCATAGACCACAAGTCACCTGCAGCCCCCTTAATTATCGCACGGCAAAGCCACAGGATTGGCTGTTATTAAGTGTTTGTTCGACGTTCCCTTAAATATGCCAGTGCGTCTATAAATGCGCGTTTTAAATTGAGTTTATCCTAACGGAAACAAATAAAGGAGGCGCTTTATGGTGATTCATGAACGAGTGTCGGGGATGCTGGGACTTTTCCCAGGCAATTAAATGGCCACTCTCTGTTCAGCGTGCTTTCCCCTCACATCAAAAAGGACTTTTGTCTGTTTGTTTTTCCACCTGAGGCAGACGCTGTGCGTACCGTCCCTTTTTTTACCCGGAGTCCTGACGTATGAAGAGCGCTCTGCAAACTCAAATGAATGTGTGCCACACAATCCGTCTGTAAAATGTCTTCTGGGAGTTGCCGCTTTAATGCTTTTGTCTCTTCTTTATGTTTTGTCACATGGAAACTCTTATGGTAACCTGAAAAAAAAGATATACAAACCTTGTGAACAATTCACATTTTGTCACATATTAGAGGCAAAAACTTTAATGCATTGGGGTTTATTTATCAAACCAACCAACAGAATACATTTGTTTTTACAAGCAAAAATCTGAAAAGTGTGGCCTGCATTTTTATTCATCCTTCCCTGCTCAATACTTTGCAGAACCATGTTGGGCTGCAGCTACAGCTAGCGTTATTTACCAGTATGTCTCCACCAGCTCTTCTTCTCTTTCAGGATCTTAATTGGCTTTAGGTCTGGAGTTTGGCTGGACTGTGTATTAATTAATTTACTCTGATCTGAATCCTCCCACTGTAGCTCTGGCTGCAGGCTTAGGCTTGTTGTCCAGACGCTGCTTCGTCTCAAGTCTTCTGCAGCTTCTAACATGTTCTTTATCGTGACTGTCGTGTATTTAGCTCCACCCATCAGCTCTGGGTTACTACCACGCTGCACCCTCATGTTTCCTGGGTTCAGGGTGATGGACAGACAGTTTTCCTCCACACGTTGAGCTCTGTGTGCCGACCAAAGAGTTCAGTTTTGGTCTCATCCAATGAGAGAACCTTATTCTGTCTCTTTGCTGTGTTCCTGACCTTCCCTGTGGCTTTAATTCAACAGTTTTCTTCTCGCCACTCTTCTATACGTGCCAGATTTGTAAAGTGGACAACCAATAGTTTTAGAGTCTTACACCTGAGCTCTGGATCTCTGCAGCTCCTCCAGCGTTACCTTATGGCTGCTTTCCTGCTTAATGCTCTCCTTGCCTGGCCTGTCAGTCAAGGTGGACCTCCGTGTCCTCTTCCCATGTTCAGATGATGGACTGAACAGAGCTGTGGACGGGGTTTTAGAACCTGACCCTGCTTTAAACGTCTCCACAACTTTCTTCCTGACAAGTCTGCTCTGCTCCTTGGTCTCCATGATGCTGTTTGTTACCCAATGCGCTCTAATAAACCTCTGAGGCCAGGAACAGAACAGCTGGATTTATACTGAAATGAAATTACTCAAGCGTGGATCCTAGTAATGGCAATATGTTTGCGCTGGATTTTATTTAGGGGCATCAAGGTAAACACACCTGTCGCGTAAAATCCCAGCGACAGTCGTTAAAGTTTCTAGTTGGAACCAGACAAAAGCTCCATTTGCAAGGCGCCGCCTGTTCCTCTTTACTTTGCTTCTTGGTTTCTCCTCTTTTTAGCGCCTCTTTGTCTTCCTGTTCCCGATCTTACCGTCCATCCCTGTTTGTCAAGAGCCTGCAGTGTTGGATTTCCCAGAGGTTCGGTTCTTTGAGGGATCGGGCCGAGGTTTTCGGTTCATGTTCCTCACCAGCAGCTTTCAATCTGACACAATCTGACCGACAGGAAGCCACCGGGGAGTCCGCCGAGGTGAGCGAAGGCAGACCGTTTAGACCGCCTGCCGCCACATTCACCGTAAGACCCATCAGGTCCGGTTCTGAGAGAAACGTACAGCAAAGCTCCTGACGCGTCCAACTCATGATGCGATGTGATAGAAATAGGGCTGGACGATAATTCAATAACGATATTTATCGATCAATAGAAAAAAGGGTCAATAAAAAGTTCAATAGAATAACAGTTTTCCATCCTTGTGCATTCTAGTCATGTAGGTTAATATTACAGACATTACATCCTCCCAACCAATCACAACGCAGACCCAGGAACCACACTGCAAAAAGGGAACTAAAAGTAGGTAAAAGTAGGTCTTGAAATTAGTGTATTTTTCCTTGATTTGAGCAGCTACATCAGACTATTTGCCAATGGAATAAGATTTTTGCACATAAGAACCATTCCTCTGCATCGTCTTATTTCAAGTACAGGATGTCTAATTATCTTATTTTAGGGGTAGAAATTCTCATTCCATTGGCAAATTTTCTTTTTTAGCTGCTCAAATCTAGGACAAATATACAAATTTTAAGAAAATTTTACTTGCTTTTAGTTCCCTTTTTGCAGTGCAAGCTCCGCCTCCTTCAAAGAGTTCACAGAGCACACGTTCTTTTATTCTTTTTTATTTTATTTTTTTTTTTTTTTTTTTTTTTTTATTTATTTTTTTTCCCCAGTGTCCTGTCTAGCAATGTGGCAATAAAAATTGATATCTTAATGCCAAATAGAGCTCGACAGATTTTACTTTCACAAGTGGAGCAAACAGCTTTCGCCATAATGCTCCGCTTGATTTGTGCGTGTAAATAGCTTTATTGTGATTCCTGCAGGGAGAATTTCAAATTATATGGACACTACAATGGGAAAGTAGGAGAGTAAAAGAAAAACAAGAAGAGAAAAAAAAAAAAAAAAAAAGAGAAAGAAGAGGTGAAAGAAAGAAGAGATAAAAGGAAGAGAATGATAAAGCTTCCTCTGTCTGCTCCATCACCTGGAAAGAGACACAAAAAGAACAGCACAACCAACAGACATAAAGCAACAGATACAATCGTGTAACACCTTGATACCATTGCTAAATCATATGTATTATTATTTAAGCTGACATGTGTAATGTGATACCTAAAAAAAAAAAGGTAAAAGAAAGTAAATAAATTATAGCCTTTCTGTATATAAGTGAACATTTAATACCTGGGACCCAGCACATGTGGGAGATTGTGAGAATGCACTAGTTTAGGTGAAAATTATACAGAAGGAAATAGCTCGATAGTGATTGTGGAGAACCGAAGACCCACCTTCCCCGAGCACAGAGGCAGGGGTCAGGGGACCCATAACCCCGGACTCCCAAAGGGGCCCCCAAAGCAGTGCGCCCGAGAGGGGCCTTCACAGGAAATGTACAACCCCCCCCGAGGAAAGAGGAGAGACGACCCCGAGGAAATCCCCCAGCCACCGCAATGCCGACGCCCCCAAGAGCCGCGGGGACGAGCCCGTGGGCTCCGCCGGCAGCCGGCCGCGCTGAAGTGGTCCCGGCCATGAGCCCTGGGGGCCAGAGGCCCCAGGGGCGCCCCGCCCCCGCGGCAGGGGCCCCCGCCGCCCCCCGGGGGGCCAGGCCCCGCGAAGCCACCGCCGGGAATGGGCCGGCGCCCACCCGGGAACCCGCCCCAAACCCGAGGACCGTCAACGCGCCAGAGGGTCAAGGCGCCCGCCAATGCAGCGGAGGAGGGCAGGACGTGGGGGGATGGGCTCCGCACCTAGCGGAGACTTGAGATGATCTTGGGAGAGGGAGCGGACCGGACCCGAACCTGGGAAAAAAAAAAAAAAAAAAACTCATTCACACCATCCCTCCCTTGTGCCCCACTCGCCACACACAGACACCAAAAAAATAAATAAATAAATAAAATAAAAAATAAATTAAAAAAAAGGACGCTTTACACACATTCCCACATAGCATTCACATCCAAAAAACCCAAGTGGGGGGGGGGTCACCACAATTCAACAATACGACTGCCTGTGCCCGACCCCCGGCCCCGCCCCCGGACCAGGCGCCCCCCGGACCAGGCCCCCCAAAGAGGGGGGGCCGACACGACCCGCTTGGGCCATCCGACCAGAGCCCCCCATCAACCACTATATACCTAATAAACCCCCTCCCACCCCGACCTTACCCTAGCCAGCCCTGCCCCCCATCCCTTCCTGGGGAGAGCAGAGGCGCCAGCCCCAGATCCGGTAAGCCGCCGGCCAGCCGCAACAGCCCCCCGCCAAGCCCCCGTACCTAGTGGCCCGCACCTCCTCCAGGCCCCAGACTCCGTGCCGCGATCGGAGATCGGGGGTGTGCAAAAGACCCCCGATCCTCCCTACGCCCGCTCAGATGTTGTGTTGTTGCATGTTGTTCTCAGGTGTGTTTAAAACTGGGAGCACCGAAGGGGGTGCACGACACAGCCCACCCCCCCTCCGGAAGGGAGCTTTTTTAAAAGCTTTTTTAAAAACTTGCAGTTTTGGTAAAAAGTTGGTTGAATAAAGGGTTGAGTTTGAATTCAGTGTTTATGTCTGTATCTATTATCGATACGCTTTGTTTCTATGTCGCCCGGCCCTAGATAAAAATAAACCATCCCTGTCTGCAAATGTGTTCTTTTGCTGATTTTTCCAGCTCTTCTGGTGGCGGCTCTCCTGCTGGCCGTCATTGCTCTGTTGTTTGTCGTGGCGACCTACATCTACAGGTAGGTTTCATTCGTCACGTCGTCTCTGGTGACTCCTCCATCAGAACGCAGCTCAGCCTCCTCTTCTTGCAGGAGGCGTCGCACATCTAAGTGTATCCGGATCCTCTGCTGCCAGGATCCGCTGTACTCCATGGATAATGTAAGTGAGATAATTGAATTCATCAGGTTAATGACTTTTTCTAAAAAAAAAACAAAAAAAAAACTGTAAAATTTTATCGTTTTGATTTAGAAAGGTTCTAAATGCATAAAAAACATTTTAATTGCTTAAGAGATAGGATATTTTCTTATTTTGCTTTGTTCCGTCATCCAGGACATCTATGCTAGTCTTAACCTGCCTTTAGTTTGTACTACAGAAAAGCAACAGTGTACTTTTTTCCTATTGCCTTGATCCAATAATTCCCTTGCACTGTTTTTATTGGCCTGCTGTCCGGCCCGAGATGCACACCAAAATTAGCTCCGAGTCTCCAATCATCAAGCCGTTTGGGAGACACTAATCGAATGATTGATACAAACGTTAGCAGAGCAGAGCCTTTGTGGAAACGACGGAGCCCCACGTCCGTCCAGTGGTCTCCCTCCATGGCAGGAGCAGCCATGTGAGCATGAATAGCTCCTCTCATCGGAATAAGCGAGATGTCTCTGTCTTCCATATGCCGTCTGTCTGGCACGCAGATCCATCATGACATATTAGCGCCGCTGTCTTCCTGCTCTGGCGCTTTAAACTGGTGCATGGAGGCCAGCAAGTCGGGCTAATCCAACCGGGAGGGCAGCAGGCGGCCTTCAAAGAGAGAGAGAGAGAGAGAGAGAGAGAGAGAGAGAGGAGGAGGAGGGGGTCAGGAAAGAAAGGATTTTGAAAAGTCTTGACCCCGGCAGGCTTTCATTTGAACATTTTATTGAAGGTATGACAGCTTCATATACAATTCCACTTAAACTAAACCTTTAAGTAGAGCTGAATGCACAGTTTTGATTATTATGGATCATCTCAAGTCCAACCAGGGTCAAAATTCTACATTCAGATTTAAACTTATTCATACCTTCCCCTAAATCATGGGTCCCAAACTCTTGTCCCTAGAGGGACCTTTGGAGAGACCCCTGGTCCTACACAGCTGACTTAAATCACTGAACTGCACCCTAAGCATGTTCTACAGAACCCAAATTATTTGGTTCTGTAGGGGTGAAGCAGAAGCACACCTGAAAGTTGCAGGACTGGAGGTGGAGAACTGTGACCCAAATCTTTGGAAGTATTGCTGAAGGGGCTCAAATGTCCATTAAATAGACAACGCCTATTAACGTAAAGATTTACTGCAGTTGTTGGGTTCTCTTTGCAGCATAATAAGTTTTTTTTTACTGCACCTACAGGATTAAACAATCCAAGGAGCTCAGTGGAAACGTGAGGAGAATTGTAGTCACGAAAGTCTTTTGGAGCAATTTCACAACAGCTCTTCAAGAATTCAGAACTTATTCTGATCCAGCACCACTTTCACAACGTCTCAATTAAGGCCCAAACTGCCCCCCGCACCTCAGATAAAAAAAAAAAACACACCCAAGAAACCACCAAAGATCGGGCCAGACCAGAACTGGCTGCTGCTGGAACATCGGTAACAACCCAGAAAGAACCATTCAGGTGCCGGACCACCATGTGTGTCAAATGTTACATCCGTCAAGCATGGTAAAATTAAAAATTAAGCTGAGTCGGTCCTCCGGATGGGTTGATCTTTGTTCAAATGTTTCGTCTCTTCTCATAGAGACTTCTTCAGTCTGGGGAGTTCCAGGCAAACTCAGCCTTATAAGCAGGACCTTAGCTTAGCGGATTAACAAGTCTAACGGTGACAATCAAAACTGTTTGCTCGTGTGCAAAAGAGGACCATCAGGCTACCAACCCGGTCGGCTCTGATGGCCGCCTGAGTCAGGCTCACCGTTACAGCAGTGAAGACGGGGACGATTGGACCCCTGTTCAATGACGAGCAGTTTCTCTTCACAGAAATGGCTTCCTCTACTCCTTGATGAAAACAGCGTTGCTCTCTGTCCAGGATGAGAACATGTTGATCCCTAAAAGAGTGACCGCTGGTCTGCAGATGAGTGTAATCGGCAGAATCTCGGCCGGATGATGTCGCTCTTCTGTCCTGGGCCGTCCTTTTGGCCAGTGGCTGCTTAGTTTCTCTGATGTATGAAAAAAATAACATTTTAAAAGTTAGGTTTTTGAAATCAGTTTATTTATAAGTGGTGTCTGGATGATTTGATTGAATTTGACTTTGTAAAGCGCCTTGAGATGACGTGCGTTGTGAATTGCCGCTATATAAATAAAACTGAACTGAACTGGTCACAGTCCTCCTGGCACTGAACAGCAGACCCAACATTGCTCTGTTTGCGCCGCGGGATCTTTCGGGGTGAACCAGTCTTCGCCCCGATGTGCTCTGGGGTTTGAAAGCCACCGGGACGCCATGTTTAGAAAATAAACGTCTCAGTTTTGGGTCCTCTTTTTTTACCCGTTTGCTGGCTGGACTCTTGCTTGAGTTTCTCGTCTGCTTTGAGGAAAGCCCAGCTGGGATGGCCACATTGCTCTAGGGCCTGCGCTGTCCGACGTGCGCTATGTTGATGCTAAAAGCCAAAGGAGCTGTGAAAAGAGGCCGAAGCAGCTTCGCGGGAGGCGGGGCTTACTGAGCATTACAGCTTACAGCGCGTTGAATGGCTCGCCCGCTGGGCTTTGTCATTTTTCTCTGTGTGAGGAATGCCATGTGTGGCGTGAGTTCATTTGAAGTCAGGAAAACATGCGTGTCTCATGCTCACTGCGTGAGACTTGACCGCTCTGCAGAGATAAGCAATAAGATCAATCATGCTAAGATTGATTTTAAGTAAATACCTGACTTGATCTTTCGTGTTTTGTGAGCTGAAAAGTATAACTTTGCTACAATTACTCAGCCAAAACAGTTAACATAAATTGGAATAAGATTTCATCTCTTTTTAAAGGGGACCTATTGTACAAAATCCACCTTTTTAGCCCTTAAATACACGTTGTGGTGTACTTAGAGTCTCTAGGAATGCAGACATTTTAATTTAGTCTGTCCAGGTGCTGCGTAGATCTTTATATTCAGTTTAGGTCATATTTTCAAAAGCCATTCAAAAGATTTTTGCAGACAACAGAGAAAACTGAACGATTGAACGTCACAGTATTTGCTGGGGAACTGCTAAACAAGGCCATGGTCACCTCCGGCTGTGAACCCGCCGTTTTTATTTTTTCCCTGCGATTTTGTAGTCCAAGCTGAAGGTTGCTGAAGCTACAAGTGGATAAGCGAAAATGTTCATTAGTGAATCCATCGTCCCCTAGCACAGGGGTGGCCAACTCCGGTCCTCGAGAGCCGGTGTCCTGAAACTTTTAGAGGTTTCCCTGGCCCCACACACCTGAGTCAAATAGCACAATTAGCTCCTCATTATGCAGTCAGGTTCTCCAGAGTCCTGCTAATTAACTGATTATTTGACTCAGGCGTGTCAGACCAGGGACACATCTAAAGGTTGCAGGACACCGGCTCTCGAGGACCGGAGTAGGCCACCCCTGCCCTAGCATACTACAAAAATGGCCGAACGGGGTGGAACGCTCTGCGACCTGGAAGGGAGGGGGCGGGGTTTGTGAAGTCCCTCCATCAGATTTAAAGCGACGGCACCAAAACCAGTTGCTTTCAAACGTACCACAAAACAGGTGTTTAAAAGGGGAACATGGGGGTGAATTAACGAGGAATTCAGACCAAAGCATTGCAGTTCCACTTTATATAGACCACAACTGAATGATTTCAGTTCGAAAAGGAAGGCATTCATTTTCCCTTTAAAAGACCCACATTGGCGTGTAATTCAAGTGCAGAACTGATTCTATCTCCAGGCTAATTTTTTTTTTACAGGACGGTGCACGTGTTGGTGAGACTGCGCACGACACCGGTGAAGCCAAACCGTCGCGTCTGCTCTCCCTGGACGCCTTCCGAGGGTACGTACGCCATCGACAACCATCGTTTCCATCAGTCTATCACCACATGTGGTTTGTTCGCATGCTAATTCTTTTTTAGGCCAGTCAAAGACATGATGAAGATCTACAGGCCCTGTATAATAAATAATTACACGGGTCACCGTCTGGCCACATGCTCCCTCAAGCTATTGTTACGAGGCGGTGTAGCTTTGGGCATGATTTCTGATATGAGCGTTCTGCCGGTTTGGAACAGAGTGTTTCTGTTGGACAGGAGTGATGCATGTGATTGAATCTGGGCTCCCTGCTCGCCTTAATTGAGGCCTGGGGGTAGACACAAAGCACGCCTCTGTGGAAACAGGATGCTGGTGTGGCTTTGACCTCCCCCTCGCCAAATAATTGATGTAATAATACCATCAACATATCAGCACACATCCACACAGCCATAGATCTCCTGCCAAACCGGAGAGCAGGAGGAAATTCAGCAGCGCACGGATCACATCCAGCAGACCACTGGCATCATTTCCATCTGTGGTTTCCCCCTTTGCAGGGAAACAGATTTGAAATTGCTGCACAAATATCCCAAATTTAATATGCAATGACTTTATGCATGTTTGGAGCTGAATCTAGAGGGGGAAAAAAAAACATATCTCAGTTTCTAAAATCTGCTTTTTCAATCAGAGAAAAACAATCTAAGATTACAGAAAATTCTTCCACATTGATGTCCTGACTGATGATGCGGGAAATGACAGCTAATCAAACCGTGACTCAGCGCTGAAGATTAACGCCACAGGTGTCTCCTCCGCCCGGTGACTTACGATCCATAAGCCAGATAAGTTACAACTTTTCTGCAGAGAACAGACACATCCGTCACCCGCCGTGAACGCCGAGCCGTTTCTGACGGCGAAAAGGCGTTCTTTCTCGGGCTGAAAAGCTTTTCCTGCTCATTGCTCCGGCTCCTGCTGACATGATATACAGAGAGATCTGGGTTATGGTTGCGTGCTAATTTTTCTAAAAGGATTTGGGGTTTTTAATCTTCTGCCACGTTGCTAAAAGCCCTTCGTCAGGTTTTGCTCACTGCTGGAAACCTCTCCGTCAGTCGTTGGAGGCGACGTGACAACAGAGGGAACAACTATTACAACGAAACCAGAGCCTGAGGGCTGCGTCAAACACCAGGTGGCTGACTCATTCGCTGCCTTGCTCTGCCTGGTTTCATGATCCAGCCTCACATAGGAGCAGACAGACAGAACCTTGGCTTCATTTCAACTCCTGTTGTAGTTGATAATGAAAAGTGGTATGAAAACCGGGTGTCTTGGAGAGACCAATTAACCTGGCATCCGTGTGTTTTGATTGACGGAAGATGCCTGAGGAGAATCCGCCTGTGCATGGGGAGAAGATGAAAACTCTATAGAGAAGGAGACAAGACCGGGATTTGAACCAACAACTGTCCAGCTCCAAGGCAGCGGTGCAGCCCACTCTATACGGATCCTTAATTAAGCAAGGATTGAAACAAAAGATCACACAGCTCCAGACAGAGATTTACAAAAAGTCATCATCACTGTGATAAACGTTACATTTTTGGGGGACTTTTAATTATTTGGAATGTTCTTTTAGCAGGATAGACTGATTTTATGACCACCTGAATGAAGAATGAACTGATTAAGGTTTTCTTATTATTATTTATTATAGGCCACAAATTTCCAGTCATATCGAGCTTTGGGCTTTTAATTCCAGGAGATTAATGAGGCTTTATTCATTCTGAAACAACATTTGACCATTTTTCTTCTGGGTATTCTTGGCCGTATTGACTCATTTAATCTTTTCGGTTTCCTGGCACAGAGTTTCAACAGGGCTGAGATCAGAGCTTTGGAGAGACCGTTTGGGACTGATGAGCTTCCAGAAGCAGTTTTAATATCTGGTTGGGTTCATAATAGTTGGAACATCTGAATGTGTCCCAGGTTTCATCCATCTGACCTGACTGAAAGTCAAGCAAGGTGGTTTTAGACCAGAAAAAAATCCTTTATACACTACAACATCTTCTTAAAGCAACAGCCAGATGCTTGAACATTTGAAAAAAAAAGTTTAAATGCATATATTGATGGATATATAGATAAATATGATTTTAACCCTGTATGAATACAGCAAACAGGCTTAAATCAAAGGTAACCAGACTTTCAATGCCTCAGATTTAAGCCTGTTTGCTGTTGCGATGACCCGGATAACTGAGAATTTGCACAGGCATGTACGATAAGACAAAATCCAGACTAAGTGACTTGTGCTCACAGTTTCTGTTAATAAATATCATTGAAGTTTGCTGTATTATAGTTCCATCCATCCATTTTCTAACACATCTATCCCCACTGGGGTAGCGAGGGGTGCTGGTGCCTATCTCCAGCATTCAATGGGCAAGAGGGGGGGGGGGGGGCGGGGGGGTTCACCCTGGATAGGTCACCAGTCTGTCGCAGGACAACACAGAGACAAACAACCATTCTCATACTTAAGGAGAATTTAGAGAGGCCAATTAATCTAACAGTCATGTTTTTGGACTGTGGGAGGAAGCCAGAGTACCCGGAGAAAACCCACGCATGCACAGGGAGAACATGCAAACTTCATGCAGAAAGACCCAGGGTAGGACTTGAACCCAGGACCTTGTTGCTGCATGGCAACAGCGCCACTGTGCAGCCCTTGTAATTATAGTTTTACCCCGAAAACGAGAATTATGCCAATAAAACGGATCCGTTTTAACTAAATAATTAAAAATCTCAAATTACTATTCCAACTATCCCCATAATGTGTTTCTTGATGCCTCTCGGTGCATCATAACCAGGTTCACAGCTAACAAAAAGCATCTCAGTCATTTCCACTCATTCCTGGGCCTTAATTAAGCCTTTTGGTGAAGAAACAAACCGCAGAGATCTCAACAGCCTAAACCAGATTACGAGCTGAGGAACAAATAAAAAAATAAAAACCCTGCAGGGTTCAGATGCAACACAAAGCAAAGACTTCTCATCTCAACATCATATTAGCCTTTAATTATTTCCCTCCGTCCATAATTAGTTTCCTCACATGCACCAGGCAGTTGCGGCGTAATAAAGCCCTCGTTTAGACTCAGACAGCTGAGTGTTTTAATTAAAAAGATGGCCAATAAGTGGTGAGATTGCAGCGACTTTTACGGGGGCCTCATCTGGCCGCCGGGGGGGGGGTTTAACCTTTTTCTACGTTACCATGGCAGCTAATGGACACGTTCGTCAAAATCTGAACGGTATCCAGAGCGTATGCATGTGTGCGTACCTGTGTGAGACGGAGACACGTGCAGCAGGGTTTCACTGGGCTTTATTAGCCCTTTGGAGATGATAGCGGCCGATTAGAATCTTGTATCAGCAGGTTGGGGCTAAAGGAGCAGTAATGGCTTTGGTGCACCTCTTAATTGAATCCAGGCAGGAAAACAAGAGGAGGCAGAGAGGTAGATACAGCGCACCTTATCAGGCAGGCCCATTCTCAGACGCCGTGCTAATCTCTTTACGGCTCCCAAAGTCACTCCTAATAATTTCTTGTTGCTCTGATTAAATAGCAAATCAAAGAGTTGGGGAAAGAAAACTGAATTTAATGAAACTATGAACTGATCTGTATCACAATCATGCTGCTTCTCCACCTGTACGCCCCGCCCCCCCTCCCCCTCGCAGGTCGGTGCTGTGTAATGGCCTCTCCACCTGTTTCCAAACGGCGCTTTTTCTCCTGCTGTGCGTGACTCAGAGAGGCTCTCCATCACACGAGCGCGGTGTTTCAGCAGCCTTGGCTGGCGCTAAAGCACAAAGTGTATCATATATTAGGCGCAAAGTGTTTAGTCAGCAAAGCTGCCTGAGGAGATCCAGAGGACAAGCGCTCATTTCCTGAGTGATTCATAATGCTTAGACTGCATTAGCCAGCATTTGGAGTTGTGACACAATAAAAAGAGCTTATTGTCTGACTTCTCCTGCATCGACTCACGGGTTAATTTAATATTATGATCTCACTTTTATTCTCTTTGTTTTATTGTTCTGTTCTGTTTGTAATGTTGCAGTGCTTGTTTTCTATTGACACTCACTGCAACGTCTTTTGTGTCACATATTTCTGATCATTGGATTTTGACTGACTAATGGTATCTCAGTAAATACAAAAAGCAGTTTTCAAATCACAATTTCGTTTATTAAGGAGATAAAATGGGTATTCAAGCCGACAAGACCCTATGTGGACAATCAATTGGCACTAAAGCCTGGTAGATGGTTGCACCAGCAGCAGATCGGCATCCACTGCCATCACACCAACGGTCAAATGAGTCTTTGACGTTCCTTTGGAGGATAAACTCACTCTTTTTTGCAAAAAAATTTTCATTTAGCCACGTTTGAAAGTTTTAAAGCATGTTAGGGTGAGAGTTTGTGTCCTTCCTTCCTTCCTTGTGTCATTCTTGTCTCCTTCTGTCCTCTCTTCTGTCATAGTGTCCTATCCTTGCACACTTATGTAATACCTCTCCTAAATCAATGGATCTTACAACTCCTTGCAATTATCTTTAGCTTTGGTGTTTTATGGAGCAAACAAAAAGGACTAGGAACTCTTGAATGCTGAGTCTTTTTTTATTTTTTTATTTTTTGCATGAACAACATAGGAATCTGAGAAAAGCAACACACCTAAAATAAAGGGGTGCAAATACTTTTGATAGCACTCTGTGTGCAACCATGAAGTAATTTGGTTTGGACTAAACCTCAGATAAGTTAGCATATTACTGATACCTTTAGCATTAAATGTCATTTACTTAGACCTTGGTTAAACTTATTTCTTCTTCTGCTTCGGAGTTTCCCAAAGCGAACACTCGCCTCTTTAATATCTTTGCAGGTTTGCTCTGACGGTGATGGTGTTTGTGAACTACGGTGGAGGAGGCTACTGGTTCTTCCAACATGCACCCTGGAATGGTGAGGTGCACAACATGCATGCATTTATAAAAAAAATTAAATAAAAAGCACAGATCGTGCTCTACTTGCTAGAAACCTGAAGCTGCTAACCACAAACAACACATTCCTCGTCATTGTCTTAACCGTCGCCGCCAATTATGAGAAATGCCGTCCCAGAGGACACACACGGAGGCATTCAGAAGCACACAGAACGGCATTCTTCAAGCCGGGCCAATCAGAGCCAAGATCCCTTGACGTTTACAACCACAAGGAAAGTGTGTGTGTGTGTGGGGGGGGGGGGGGGTGTTTGTTGGTTCATTGGTCTTCATGATGCTCTAATGTTCTCTAAAAAACCTTGGAGGCCTTCACAGGAGGCTCGGATATTCTGCTTAGGGAACTTAGTTATCGCAGCAAAGAGGACTGAATAGAAATTAATGGGACAGATTTTTATTTTTTATTTTGTCAAAATAAAAAAGCTGCACAACTATGCGTAATATGAAATCCCAGCACAATAGCTTGTGGTTTGTGGTTGCAATGTCACACAATTCTGCAAGACACTGAATTCCCAATGCACATTTTTCTTCCTGTTTTTTGTGTGGAATTACCTGTAATTTTTGTATTTAGCCGAAATCCCCATTTTTTCAGATATTTCCATTTTTGAAAAGCAATTTGTGCAGAAGCTGCAATAAAAATCAAAAAAAGCTGCATCAAACAGTGAACTGATGGGGACTCCCCCGCAGCCCTGCACAGATAAGGGACTGTGTAAATGGGTGAATTCCTTCATTCCTTCAACAAGTTGCTGAATGCTGTTGCAGCCTGTTGCACAGAATTGTTTTAGATTATTTATTTTCTTTTTAAATAATCTTCTCCATGGGGCCTTTATGCCTTTTTGCTGGATTGTTGTATGAATGCATGTTTAACCATAATATAGTATTTTGTCTTTGTGATGAGACCGCCTAACTGCACGGCCCGCTTGGATTAATAAAGATTATTGAATCTGAATCTGATTTAAATTGGAAAAGTTATGTTAGTCTGGAAAAGGAAAAGGTAATTTGGACATAAAAATATGCAGCAGCCCCTGAACGAGTAGAGATGTGACCTTCTAAGGGCCTCAGTGAACGTGTTTGTATTGATTTCTAACCTCACTGATTGTTACATCTGTGCTGCAGGTTTAACCGTGGCGGACCTGGTCATGCCGTGGTAGGTACGGCCTGATAGTTCGGCTCCTGTGTCACCCTGTGTGAACGTCCCCTGCTCAGACGACCTCCTGCTGTTGTGTCTTGCAGGTTTGTGTTTATAATCGGGACTTCGGTGGTTCTGGCCTTCAGCTCCATGCAGAGGAGAGGAGTCAGCCGCCTGCAGCTGCTGAGAAAGATCACCTGGAGAACAGTTGTGCTGATGATGCTCGGCTTCTGCTTTCTCAACTACTCTCCCAGAGACGGCCCGTGTAGGTGTCGAATCTCACAGACTATTCTTTAAACCGCGCTTTAGTGTTCGTTTTTGTGTCTAAAGACTTTTATCACAGCTAAGTCGTTTGCAAAAATGCCAAATGGGTTCTCCTCCACATCTGTGGTTACAGCTAAAGCTGCCGAGCTGAGACCTGGTGCTGGAAATCTCCATTTCAGCGTCCGTAGGGGCGCCCTCCACACATTAGCCATCCCTGGTGCTAATGGACTTTCCTGCACGGATGTCAGAATAACTGGGTTAAGGAAAATATTGTTGTCGAGTGTGCAATCTCAAGGTCCTGCAACGTGGGACGTTTAACTGAGCGAAAACAAGCGCTCTTTGGTAATGGACAATTACAAACAGATAGAGTTACAGCCCTCCTGCAGCTGCTGGACTCCGCCGATCACAGCAGCTCAGAGACTTTCAGCGTAAAGAGCGGCTTTGCCCTCCGTCTCCAAGGACGGCTCTGGGCTTTTCAGTCCCACGGTTTGATCTAATAAGGGAATGGCGTCACGTCAGCTCGATATGCGGAGCCCTTTCAATGTCAGCCCAGAGAGAAGGAGGTGTTAACCTTTGTCAGAAGCAATGACTCACTTAAAATAAATTACGCTGCGGTAAAATGTTCGAATAATGGTTAAATCAAGAAAGGTTGGTTCATTCTCTTTTTAACTAAAGCTTCCTTTCTTAGTGTATATATATATATATATATATATATATATATATATATATATATAGAGAGAGAGAGAGAGAGAGATACAAAATTGAAAGCAATTATATAATTAATTAATTTACTGATAATCTGAATAATAAAACAGATATAAAAAGGATTGTGGTCTGAACCATCATGGGGATGACTGTGGTCTGCTGACAATTGCTAAAGAAGCTGGCTGTTCTCGCTTCTGTTTCCAATTATATTACTGGAAAGTTAAGTGAAAGGAAGAAAAAAGAGGACCAAAGTCCAATCAAGAGTTTTGGGTGAGAGGAGTCAGAGCTTCTAGAGTCACCACACCGAGCCATATCCAGGACATGGATTTGAACCGTTCATATCGTTGTGATGAGCCACTTCAGGACCAGGGATGTACTCAAAAGCATCTAACTTGACCATGGTGAAAAGGAGCTTGACTGTTATGGCGTCCTCTTCTCAGGCAAAACTAGGTTTGCATTTCAGTTGGAAACTAAAGTCCTGGAGTAGGGCTGCCAAAGTCGTTTCTATATTAGGCCACTTTGGCATCATGAAGTCTTTAAAAGGGCCGGTTGCTCATGTATAGATGATACTTTTGATTTCATAATTTCATTCCAGTTCACATAAAAATGTAAAAACTTTCACAGTAACATAAAAGTAGCACCCTTATGCCCATTTGAACAGTTTATCTGCAAAAAGTTGATATTGGGATGAGTTATACTTTAAACTCATCATTCTGCATCACTTTTTCTATTTTTGGAAATTTCTGGATTGTTTTAATGTGTTGTGGGAAAACAGGAGGCACAGTTTTAGCCACTTTATACACTTTAAAATGACATATAGCTCTATTTTATGATGATATGCCTTTTTTTGGCTCTTGAGGGCCGGATAAATTGCCTTGATGGGCCTTGATTTTGACAGGCGTGTCCTAGAGTCTGAAGGAGGAGTGGAGAGACTTTAGATCAGTGAATGTCAACTGGCGGCCCGCGGGCCACACCCGGCCCACCAGAGCTCCCCATCCGGCCCCCGGAACATTTCTGAATTCAGGAATAGTATAGTGAAGAGGAAAACTTGTATGTATGTATGTATGTATATATATATATATATATATATATATATATATATATATATATATATATATATATATATATATATATATATATATAAAAAAAAAAATCAAATAAAACAAACGCCTTCTGAAAGGTAACCAAAGTGCTTTCGCCCCCTAGTGGCTTGCTACCGTACATGTAATATGAGCCTGTTAACACTGACAAAGTAGTGTTCCAAAGTGTGTATGTATATATATATATATATATATATATATATCATATTTTGTTCATTTATTTCATTTTACGAAAGCATCTGGCCCTCACAATGTCTGCCAAGAAAATTGATGACCCCTGCTTTAGATCCAAGCTCAATGGGATCCAGTGTGAACATTTCACAGTCAGGGAGGCTTTGAGGATCCATTTGATCTACTGATCTTGATCCACCGTGTTTCTTGAAGTCCCCAGTGAGCCTGGCCATCTGCAATTCATGCATCCTGATGACAAGCTCTATAGAGATTTTACACTGCTTGGCCAAAAAAGAAAAAGAAAATGTTGTCACCTGGATTTAACTAAACAAAGAGGTAAGAGCCTCCCATTGGATAATTACTGCACGGGTGATTATGTTTCAGCTGGCAGCAAGTTATTTAACCCCAGCTGGTGCAATGAGCTGCTTCTCTTTTCTTAAACAACCATGTTGAACGACACATCCCATGGCCGTGGAAACGATGTCAGTCTGTTTCAGAAGGGTCAAATCATTGGCAGAGAAAACATCTAAGGAGGTTGGAGAAATGACCAAAACTGGGTTAGGAACTGCATTATTAAAAACTGGAAGGATAGAGGGGACCCATCGTCTTCAATGCCTAGTGCCTCCTGTACCAGCCTGTGGGGGCGGTGCTATGATCTGGGGCTGCTGCAGTTGGTCAGGTCTGGTTCACCAACAGTATGAAGCTCAGAAAACGAGGTCAGCTGACTACTGAATATACTGAAAGACCAGGTTATTCCATTAAATGGATGTTTCCTTCCCTGAAGGCACTGTAATCTATCATCATCAAATAAATAAAATAAATGTTTGACATATTTTTTCCACATGTATAATGGATCTATGTAACTAACTGGTAATATTCTAGCTCATACAGATATGCCAGTAATCTTGTCCACAGAGGGGTAATATTTGAATGAATGGATCATTTTAGAGGGAAGCGACTGCAGTGAAGCTTAAACATTGTTTTCATCCCTTAAAACTAAACAATAAAAAGCAAAGAACTTGAAAATAAACAGTTTTTCCAGTACCCCTGGCTTCCTGTATATGATATAATTGTCTTTATTCTATAACTGAAGGTACTCAGACACTGAGAGCAGACAGTTTTCTCTTAATAGTTATTGAACAGCAAAAGAGGGGCAGTTTAAACTCCCAGAAAGCATAAATTGACCAAAAAAACGTAACCGTTTGCAGCTTTCCTTCGTTTCACGGCTGCAGTTAAGCCGTAAATTATCTCTGTGTGAGTGTAACCTACAGATTCAACTGGAGCGTCGTCAGTAAGAGCTTCCTCTGTTCCTGCGAAAAGAGAGACTTCCGCCTCTTATTTGATTTGTTTGGATCAATGATTGGGATCATATTGTTTTACAGCACTCTGTGTGACAAAGAGGGCCTCAATTAACTAATGTGTAGATTACAATCAATCTGTCAACCCAGCAGCCAATCACGACCCGTCCAACAGGTCCAGACCAAGAGATAAGTGGGAATCTTCATTCAGCTCCTTTCATTCTTGACATTCCCGTATCTTTCTGGACCTAATGTTGTCCATATTCAAACATTAGTGCGTAATTTCTGCGCCTTGTCTGACTTTGAGGTTCGTTTGATTGATAATGTCCATTACAATTAGGCATGTGGGCGCCCTCTGTGTGGTTGTGAGTGTTTACTCTGTGTGTTGCCTGTTGTGTCCCAGTGTCCTGGTCCTGGCTCAGGATCCCCGGAGTACTGCAGCGTCTGGGCTTCACCTACTTTGTTCTGTCTCTCCTGCAGACTTTCTGGGGCCAGACGCAAATCCCAGAGAGAGCGGTGAGCAATTGGTGTCAAGCTGCTCAATGCACACAACAGAAAAGACGTTAAAAGGGTTCAGTCTGAGGCGGCTTTTTTAAATAAACACAGCTAAATAACCTAAAGCCACGCTAGGGGCTGGAGGAAAATGTCTCAATGTAAAGTTCTGTGTCATTTTGACTGTTTTGGGCTACTAGTATGTTAGCGTGCTATGTAGCTTTACTACACTTCAATTATTTCTCAGATTTGACTTTCAATCAAAGACCAATAAATAGAGATACATGTGCTGCATGTGACAGGATTCACCCAACTGGATGCTGGATGGATGTTGGATGGATGCTAGCATGTTTTGGGTTAACGTTTCAAAACATGCTAGCATCACAGAAAAGAAGCATGGACAACTGGCCGTCCATCCGTCCATCCATCCGTCCGTCCATCCATCCTTCCATCCATAAATACATCCATCCGTCCATGAATCCATCCTTCCATCCATCCTTCCATCCATCCATCCATGAATCCATCCATCCGTCCCTGAATCCGTCCGTCCATCCATCCATCCATCCATCCATCCATCCATCCATCCATCCATCCATCCATCCACCTAGGTTCCATGAAACACTGAATCTGGTGATATGAGGTATATTTTTAAAATGTCAGATAAATAAAAGCCTCTCAACATTTGTTCCTGCAGCATCAGTGGTGGAACGCTGCCCAGGATGTTTTCCTTTATTGGCCTCAGTGGGTGATAATAATCCTGTTGGAGACTTTATGGCTGTGCATCACTTTCCTCATGCCTGTACCCAACTGCCCCACGTAAGTCCAGACAAGGCTTCCCCGTTTGCTCGTTAATCCCGAGCACACATGCATGCTAAAGGAAACTATTTCCTCATCTCCCACGTTGAGATTATCTCCATGTGGATCTGCTTTGCAGAAGGTGTTAGTGCACACCTAGTGTTGCAGGTGTTTTGACCCATAGTGATTTATGGGATGCTGCAGAGGGTATAATTAGCCAATCTCAGTCTGTCGTGTGCAATGGGAGAAGAGGAGGCAGAAGATCCATCTTCCTCGCTCTGGGTCTTCTGCTTCTTGGTGGTTTTTTTCTCCATCTTTGTGACCTTGCATGGTAAAAAAGTCTAGAAATGATTGGAGATCACACCTTTTTTAACATGTGGTGAATGTTTCTGGAACAGAAATGTGAAGCTCTGTTGAATTAATATGAATGCATAAGCAGCATACATTGATTACTTTGGCTAAATCTGTGTATTTTGGCTCTTAAATTTGTTTTTAGAGATGCATTTTTCTGGCTAGTACCCTTTTCTGATTTCCTGTCTGAAACAATGATTGTTGACAGTTTTGCAGAACATGAGCACAAACAGACTCATTTAATCAAACTTCGATTTTGATAAACTGACAATATTTGATTTGATCATGAAATTTATGAAGTTTAGAGTTTTTAATCTAGCAGAAAAAAGTTCACATTTTCTCTCATAACTGCCTTAAAGCATACAGCATGTCACTAACCTTTATTCAATTCATCAAACTAAAACTTAAAAGTGTCCATCTATGGATAAAAAAAATGAAGTTTTCATTTGATGCATTTAGTGTAGAGTCAAAATAAATCTTAATTATCTGTATTTCACTTGCTGATTGATTAGTCAGAACCAATCAAGGGAACATTTACCAACCTTGTTTATTGGTAGATTGATAATTGGCATCACTATTCGTTTAATGTTGATACTTGTAGTTAGTCTAATGCTGTTGTTTGTTTGAATTGTAACTCTTATAATAACAGTTTTATTGTTTGCCTCCAGAGGGTATTTGGGAGCTGGTGGGATCGGGGATGACGGTCTTTACCCAAACTGCACTGGGGGCGCAGCAGGATACATCGACAGGTGGCTGTTTGGTGATAACATGTTCAGATACCCCACTTGCAAAGTAGGAATCTTTCTCTTATTATTATGTAAAAAAAAATTGTTTGAAGTAACAAAACTAAATGTGCTTGTTGTTGTTTTTGCTTGTATTTTGCAGGAAATGTATCTCACTGTGCAGCCCTTTGACCCAGAGGGGATTCTGGGAACAATCAACTCCATTGTGATGGGATTTCTGGGGATGCAGGTGAGCCGGACCATCGCTTTCTCCTCAGGGGCAAATCTAACCTCTAGGCAAATAAATCAATGACCTTAGGCCACATAAAATACTCAACATGGGCTTCATCTCTTTTACTGTAGCTGTCATCTCTGCATTAGAAGGTTTCAACAGTTGGGTTTGCATACAGACAGCCGATCTAAAAACAAATGTTTCCAAATAAGAGGAAAGAAAGTTTTCCGCTGCAGCCGCTGACAACACAATCGCTAAAAGGAGCGTCTGGAAGATGCTGCTCGCCAGCATCATTATACAGCATTTACAAACCGCCCTGCTGCAGGAAGTATGGAAATCAGAATTTATTATATCCAGTTCATTCATGTTAAAACCAAAATATCATTTCTACAGAATGCCCTTAATCACATCCACACACATTTCCAGCATCTCATGCATCATTTTCCTGAATCCTCTTGATTCAACAATTATCAAACAGGAATCTGTGGAGATGTTTGTTCTTCTCTTACTGTACGCGACGATAAGATAAATGTGAATCCTCATCCAGTCTTGTTTGTCACAGTTTCATTTGTTTTAAGCTTTTTTTTATTGTTATTGCTCTGAGTTTAGATAAGGACATGTTTAGACCAGCAATGTTTCCTGTAACTGTTTCCTGACTTTTGAAGATCAACATCTTCCTTCATTGAAAGCCACGTTCTCTTGCCTTTCAGTGGAGAAAAAATACCAAATGGCCACATGACAAACTGTGAATTTGCCTACATAATCAACACTGTTTGATTTAAAATTATCCGGGTTGTTCGAGAAACTCTGAAGGGCTGGATATAACCGTAACGTTCTAATCTCTACCGGGCTTTACTTAAACCTCCCCACTTTGGTCAGATGAGACTAAGGCATGAACTTTTAACACTGCAAAAAGGGACTAGAAGTAGGTAAAACCCTCTTGAAATTAGTGTATTTTTCATTGATTTGAGCTGGTAAATCAGACTATTTGCCAATGGAATAAGATTTTTTGCACTTAAAATAAGAACAATACATCTCCAGCATCTTATTTCAAGTGCAGAAAAGGGAAACAGAGAAGTCATTTGGTCTTTTCACAGGATATCGATCCAAAGCAAATGTCCTCATCAACACAGAGACGGATCAGTACCGTCCTCAGGCCGGTGTGAAAATCCGTGTGCTGAGCTGAGGAGAAGGGACCAGAAGTAAAGGAACCAGGACTGTGGATAATCTCAAGATCCTGAAAGAAGACAAAGGGCCAACCTTCTGGGAAAAAAAGGGTTTTACAAAACGTTTAAGTGTCGAGGACATTTTGTTTTCTCCAAATTAATAAATGTAACCTAATTAAACTCAGGATTTCTTTTTTTTTTTCATTCTCAGCCTATTTGGTTCTGGACTTTTTTGCACGTCTTGAACGTAACGTGTGGAGGACGCTGTATGTATTTCCATCTAATCAATCCATTCTTGACAAGCCTCCTTTATGGAGTGAAACCTTGAAACAGACTCAAAGCATCAGTTATATGTCCAGTGCCTGCTTTGCTCTGCAAAAAGCACCTTTAATTAAAACGCTACAGAAAAACAGGACAGGGAGACGCCGCACCTTCAACAGCCTCGCCGTGAGAGGACAGCTGTTCTCCTTCACCGACACGGATCCATGAGAAGGCTAGGAGAAGAGAAAGCTTTTTGGTCTTTAGCGTCGGCCCTCTGATGCTTGCAGCGTCACTTCTAACCGTTTGGTCTGTGGGAAGCTGCCACGCTGGAGCAGCAACATTGCTGAATTCCCAGTGGGCGGCTAAGCTTTGAGCCCCTCAGTCAGCGAGGCCTGGACGGCACGCCAGGTGTCCGCCGTCCTCCTCCGTGTTTGCCCGCGCTAATGTTCCCAGCTGAAGCGCGTTCATCACCACCAAATTAATCAGGGGCTGACTTACACGCCACATCTGGCTCCGAGGGGTGGGGGAAATGTGAGCGCCACATCGGGGGACGCTGCCACCGCGGCCACGTCCCAGGACTATTCGGTTACTCAGGGCCAAACGGACACGCTGAACGGTGGAGCTCATGTGTTGTTTTTTTCATTAAATGTACCAGTTCTGCGCTTATTCCTGCTTCTTCTCCCGCCCCACAGGCAGGAAAGATTATGGTTTTCTACAGAAGGAAGACCCTCCACATTCTCTGTCGATACCTGGTCTGGGCCGTCATCCTGGTACGTTACACCTGCTGAATAAATGTCCACAGGGACGTCGCCAGAATCAGAAGACAGGGGCAGCCTGACCACATTTGGGTTCTCTTACCAAAATAAATTGATTTATCATTGGTTTTAGAATGTTTCTAAACACCTGAGGCTTATGAGCAAAGATACAAAATAAATAGAGTAATGATTAAAAAAAAAAAATTAGGAATGTACCGATGCCCTGATGTAAAAGTTTGGACCAATAGCCGATATTGATACTGTTGTTATGGCCGATAACCGATATTTATTGATGTGATATAAAATCAATTTATATTTCCCTACACCTTCAACACTGTGGAAAAAAAACAATTACTCTGCTGACATAAGTAAATTAAGCTTTAATTCAATTAAATGTTATTTATATAACGCCAATTCATGATACATGTCATCTCAAGGCACTTTACAAAGTCAACTTCCATCAAATCCTCCAGGTTGGTCAGAAAGTTTCCTCTCTAAGGAAACCCAGCAGGTTGCATCAAGTCTCTCCAAGCAGCATTCACTCCTCCTGAAAGAGCGTAGAGCCACAGTGGACAGTCGTCTGCATTGTTGATGGCTTTGCAGCAATCCCTCATACTGAGCATGCATGAAGCGACAGTGGAGAGGAAAACTCCCCTTTAACAGGGAGGAGAACCTCCAGCAGAACCAGAACCAGGCTCAGTGTGAACGCTCATCTGCCTCGACCCACTGGGGGTTAGAGAAGACAGAGCAGAGACACAGAAAGCTCAGAAGCTCACATTGATCCAGGAGTACTTTCTATGTTAGATGGTAATAGTGGATGATCTGTCTCCCCTGATGATGTCACAGCTAACAGAACGCTAAAAATAAAATAAAGTACGTGCTCGTTGCTTCTATCAGAACTAAGTAGCAGTTACTGCACTGACCTACATCAGAAAAAGTTGCTTCCCTCTTTTCTCATGACCCCATCCATGCAGGTGCACCAGTCCCCCCCCCCCCACCCCCAATACTTCACAGTCAGGGTGGTGTCCACAGGCTCACGGGGTTTTTTTGCCCAAAATTAAAAGAACGCTCATTTTATGTCCCAACATTTTCGTGTTGGTTTCCTCAGGTTTTACTACGCCCCGCAGGTAAACTGCAATGTGTTTGCCAGTCGCCCAGCTGTTAGTCATTGCTGCCCGAGCCATTCATTAGCAGGACTTAGCCCAGGACATGTGTGTGATCTCATCACAAATTCAGCAGCATCCATGTGTGGCTGTGTTTCCAGGAAGACATGAGTATCCGCCGCCTCAGGGGGGGGATACGCACATCGCCTCTGCCTGCCCGCCTGCCCGGGTCTCACATTTGGTTTTTGATTAAAAGGCTTCGGCATGACGTGGCTGGGTACCCGCATGCAAAGCATCAGAAACAGACGCAAGAGGAGGAGGAATAAACTGTTTCTCAGTTAAATTCAGAATAAAATAATCAATACTTTAAAGCTTTCAGCTTCAACGTGTTTCTGGGTGGTCTCAGAAAAAAGGACCGAGCTGCCATCTATTCCCTTCAGAAAGGGCGTCCCTCAGGGAGAAGGCAAGCGTTATATGAGATGGCCTGTGTTGCATTTCTAAAACCTGCGACAGGAGGCTGATATTCTGCCCTAACGAGCGCCGGAGCCAGCCACGTCAGACGGCCAGGCGGTGCAGAACTGGCCTTGGCGTGAATATGCACGTCCACTCGCCGAGGCTCGCTTGTGAAAACGGGGTCAGAAGGAGCGTCAGTCTGCGGGGGCAGACTTCCTGAGCTGCCGGCCCTGTGACCTGCAGCGACGATGGAGAAGAAGGGGCTGGGGGCGTCGTCGCCATCGTCCGGCCTTTGAAACCTAGCTGAGCTGGAGGAAAACAGAGTTAACCTCAGCTCAGCCGGCTTACAGTCATGGGAAAATATTTCCTTGACTGTCAAAAACTAAGTACATCCGATGATAGAACACTGCAAAGAGGGAACTAAAAGTAACTAAAATCCTCTTCAAATTACTGTATTTTTCATTGATTTGAGCTGGTAAATCAGCCAATGGAATAAGATTTTTTGCACTTAAAATAAGAACAATTCATCCCCATAATCTTATTTCAAGTGCAGGATGTCTAATTATCTTATTTTAGGGGTAGAAATTCTCATTCCATTGGCAAATAGTCTTCTTTAGCTGCTCAAATCAAGGAAAATTATACAAATTTTAAGATAATTATACTTACTGTTAGTTCCCTTTTTGCAGTGAAGTCAAAGTATGGATCTCCACTGGACTACAGCAGCATCTTGATCTATTTCTTTGAGTCAGCCTGTGGTTTTGGTGCTGGTTTTGGGCCCATTGTCCTGACGATGACCCGGTTCGGTCATTGGACGCCAGAATAATTTGGCACACAGAGGAGTTCATGGTAAACTCAACCACTGCAAGATGGCCAAGTCCTGTGGAGCCCAAATCATGCCCCCACCACCACCGTACTTAACCTTGGCCTCATCTTTACCAAAAGCATTGAGCTTTAGAAAACTTGATCTTCAAATTTATGTTTAGAGAGAAGTTTTAGAGAGAATAACCTGCTAACCGAGGAGTCTGACATGGAGCTCCTGGTTTTTTCTCTCTGAACAATTCAGGCTCTGACCTTGGCATGAATTTGCTGGGATGTCCGCCTCTGGAAAGATTACCAGCGGTTTCCCACATGTTTTCCACCTGGGAACCATTTTTTTATAACGTTACACTGATGGCCCTCCAGTGGTTTTGATCCCTCCCAGATCAATGAGCAGCAGCCATTGCTTCTCTGAGGTGATTGCTGTCGTCTTTCCTTCCTGGCATTGTGTTTAAAAACTCCTGCTTTTATAGCGCTGCTCACACTGATTGTTATTTAATGGCACCTGACTGCCAAGTCTCCCAAAGTCCACTGGAAACAACAAGGTCACACTTAGTTTTCCCCACTGTGGAAACATTTGATTCCCTTTGATTCTATGTGGTGAAACTAAACTAAAGGTTCAGGGAGATTTTTGGATACGTTATTCTAAATGAAAGGTTGTCTTTCTCTTACATTCTAGTTTTGTATGTAATATTATATATACATTATATAATAAATTAGTTTAAATGATGTGTTTTTGCTGTATCATGATGCTTTTCTTGTTTTAACTAAACTGTTTTGGTGCCAAACCTTTACCAAGCAGTTAAAAATATCCGCTCAAACAGGGCTCCCATATGTTTGGTTTAAAGGACAACTGAGTATTTTCAGACTGCAGTCACACTGCAAAGATCATCTGTCACAATGTAATAATGGGAATTTAATAATTTTTTTTTATATTATAGATCATTATGAATGATTGAGCTGTTATTTGTGCAGGTTACAAAAGTCTTTGCATAAAAACATTAGGACTAAGATTGCAGAAGTTTCCAATTTCCTAAGATAGCAGCGTTTTACTCTGGTGACTGGACTTGTTTCAGTTCAACATTATTTACAATAAATGCTAAAACCAACATGGTGATGAATGCTTTTTTTTCTTTATTAATAATTTTATCTGACAGGTCTTTCAACCCAAGTAAAAAAAAATAATGAGAGGTGATAAAATCCATGATGAATAATTTGAAATTCTGCTCTAAAGGAATCAGTAACCTTCATTTTTACATTTAAAGCACGACACCCTGAACACACACTTGTTGTGGAAACACACGGAGGTGGCAGAATCATGCCGGGGGAAGCTGGTCAGAGAATTAAAGAATGTTGTGTCAGAATGGTCTAGTCAAAGTCCAGACCTAAATCTAAATGGGAATCTGTGGTAAGGAATAAATATTTATGCTCACAGTTGTTCTTCACATCCAAGCTGACTGAACTTGAGCTATTTTCCTAAGAAGGAAGGACAAAACCAGTTTGTAGATGTGCAAAAACCGGCCGAGACGAATGCCAAAGGAAAGTTCTGCAGCTGGACCTGAATAAAAGGATGTTATTTTGTTGTTATTTGCGAAAGGTGCTGAAAACCATCCATCATTTTCCTTCCACTTCCCTGCTTTGTCTTGGTCTGTTATGTAAAATCTCAATAAAACTCAGCAAAGTTTGAGATTATGATGCAGTGAAGTGTGAACACTGCTTCTGGTTCCCTATTCCTGAGGCTGGATCTATTTTTACTCCTGTTCCGAACAAAAGCAATTAGTTTTAGTGATTGGCCCGCTCTTCATATTGACGTTTCTAAACCCGATTCTGGTTCACACCGGAGGCCCGAAGCAGAGCGGGGCTGCTTTTATTCTTCAGACATGTGTTCTCCACATTAACAGACCTGCTCCACGCTGTGTGAGCTCAACCACAGTCTTTCCTGAGCGCAGTGTTGATGCATTAAACAACCAGCTGGGTTTTAATCCACAGCTCCCCTGTCTCTGGTCTGTTTCTGAATCCTGTGGCAGAAAGATATCGGCGCAGCCATGCATCTTCCTCATAATAAACAACAGCCCCAGTTAATTAAAGTTCAACGATCAGGCCTCCGAAGGGCTAGATTGAAATTGAGCGATTGCCCCACATACCAGCCCCATCCCACATCCTGCAGCCTGGATAGCCTGGAGACTCAATCCAGCTCCAGCTAAGCTATTTCCACCCCATCGATTCTGTCATCTACACTCGTGATGGATATCCATCTAACGAGCATCTCTGGATTCTGATGCACCGCTTTGGGTTTTCTGTCTGGTGCACAAAACGTTTCTCCGTGTATCTGAGTCCCAGATAAAGGTGAATAGATAGGATCTTAAGATATGACGATTTATTATTATTTCCCCTGCATTTTAAAGTGTTGCACTGCAAAAAGGGAACTAAAAGTAAGTACAGTTTTCTTGATTTGAACACCTAAATAAGACTATTTTCCAATGGAATGAGAATTTCTACCCCTAAAATAAGATAATTAGACATCCTGCACTTGAAATAAGATGATGGAGATAAGTTGTTCCTATTTTAAGTGCAAAAAATCTTATTCCATTGGCAGATAGTCTGATTTACCTGCTGAAATCAAGGAGAAATGCAAGCATTTCAAGAAAGTTTTACTTACTTTGAGTTCCCTTTTTGCAGTGTGTTATGTATCTCTTTATACTGCAAAAAGGGAACTCAAAGTGAGTAAGATTTTCTTGAAATTTGTTTATTTTTCCTTGATTTTAGCAGCTAAATAAGACTATTTGCCAATGGAATGAGAATTTATTCCCCTAAAGTAAGATAATCAGACATCCTGCAGTTGAAATAAAATGATGGAGATGAATTGTTCTTATTTTAAGTGCAAAAATCTTATTCCATTTGCAAATACGCTTATTTACATGATCAAACCAAGGAAAAATACACTAATTTCAAGAGGATTTTACCTTCTTTTAGTTCCCTTTTTGCAGTGTAGATTAAAAAAAGGTGAAGTTGTTTTTGCAGTACAAGCTCTAGATAAATATGGAACCACTACATTATGATCTTCAGTGAGAGCTGGGATCAGGAGGAGGAAAATCTGCAGAGATTTATTATTATTTAACCTTTATTTAACCAGGAAGTCCCCACTGAGATTCAGAATCTCTTTTCCAAGAGACATCTGGCCAAGGTAGCATCCAAATCACAGCAAATGCATACATAATAAACACCAAGTTCCATTTTCATGACAAAAGAAATACAAAATGTTAAAAACACAAGGAGACTCCCAAGAGAAACAAGAACATATCTCCATCACGACATTCGTTACGGTGGTTTCTAACTTCAGCTCCTTCGGTAAAGTATTCCACCCCCGAGCTGCTGAATAAGAAAAGGCAGTTTTTCCCAGTTCAGTTGCAACTCGTGGCTCTTTTGAAAGCAGCCACTTTAAGGAGCACAGCTGATGGAGAATATTATGTGTGAGGAGCCCAAATGGAGCGGTGAGGTTACAGGGAGCAGGGATGAAGGGGGTGGAGGAGTTTAAGTAGTCCAGAGCAACGGCAAGCGTGGAAAAGAGGTGAGGAAGCGTGTCCAAGCAGATTGGAACGGGTGGAGAAAAGCGTCATGTGTGTTTGAGAGTCTCAGCGAGAAAGAAAGGTGTAGAAGATGGAGGTGAGACCAGCGATGCTGTCGGGTTTAGAGACAAAGGAAGTGATGATGATGTCAAGGTTCCCTTTGGGAGGGACGAGGATGAAGAGGATCAGGAAGGAGTCCACCAGATGGACGGCTCGTGTTTGGACACGTTTAGAGGAGGGATAGTGAGGTATAAAAATGCTGGAACTGCCCTCAGGAGGCCTTATTTTCCATAAACTTTTCTTTTTTAATGTTAGAATTCATCCTTTTTAATAAATGATGATGTAGGGGAATCTGGTGAGTGTTTTTGTACTCTTGAAGTTAATTTTAAAGGACTTCCAGACTTACAGTTTCCCCACACAGTCTGGAAAAGAGTTGGATTAAAATGTTTTCAAGTTATAGATAAATATATAAAAAGAAAATAGGAGTTTGTTAAAAAATAGACTATTTCCTATCCTTTTATATAAAATTTACACACCCAATCAACCATTCTTCCTTCCTTTTTGTATGTAAACTCCAGCAATGACCGTAAACATACTGAGAACCTTGGAAAGTTGAGTAAACCAGATAATTTATGTTATAAAATCCCTAGAATTGATACGTCCAACATATTTGTGCCAGAAACCGCAGCTTCTGGGGTTCAGTGGACCAGTGGGACAGGAAATGGGAAGGGAAGGGGTTCTTGGCCAATGTGGATTAAAGAGATTTGATCCATTACTGCCTCTCCAGCTCACAGGAACCATGTTTTACTTTATTTAGCTGCTGATAATGGTTCTAGTTTGGCTCCTTCAGTCCACTTCTGTTAAGACTTGCTTCCAATGTTCAGACCCAGCCGACCCACCACTAACATCTAGACGCACCTTCCTGATGGAGGGCAAAGTTTGAGTGGACAGCTCAGTTTATGAGGTTAAGTGGTCGAGTCAATCAGCTGCAGCGGCTCGTCAAAGTCTGCAGGAACGCTGGACTCACAGGCAGAGTCGGACTTGTGCAGTATTTGTTTTAGAAATCTGCTTGATCTAAAAGAAATGCAGCTATAATTATTAAAATGTTATTGAGGGATGCGGTGGTGGTGCAGGGGCAGCAACACACGGAGGCCCTGGTCCTCAAAGCAGCGGTCCCGGGTTCGAGTCCCGGCCTTTGGACCTTTACCACATGTCTTCTCTCTCTCAACCCTGTTTCCTGTCAGCCTACTTTAAAATAAAGGCCACTAATGCCACAAAAACAATTACATTTTACTTATGTTGCTCAGATCCCAGGCAGACGGACACAGAGCAGTTGCCCATGTGCCTTTTGGCAAAACGTGCCTCTTTATTTATATATGCTCTTCCAAAAAGCCCATTGCACTTGTTTTCTCCAGCAGGACCATAAAAACATCCAGTGTGTTTTTGCTTCAGTTCAGTAAACTTTGTGAGAGAGTGATCCTTTTCTTGCGGATAAAAACAGAAAAAAAAAAACTGTGTGCTTTTCCTTTAATAAGGCAAAATTCCGCCTATTTCCTCTCATTAAACATTGCAGAGCAGGTAAAAACATTAATAAATCGTAAATAGATCTTGTTCATTTTGAAGAAAGCAAAGTGGGCCTGTGAGGATTTTCACCTGAGCGAGGTTGGCCCACCTGGCAGGAAGGTTGGTCCAACTCCAGTTACCTCACCTTTTATCCGAGGCAGTGATGTCGAACCCAAACACCACGTTGTCTCCCAGCTTTCACGCGACGGACCCGACTGGCCCTTCGCCTCTGGGCCGTTCGACTCCCAGATAATCGGTTAAATCGCCGGGGCTCCGCGTTTTTTCTTAGCAGCGTTGCTTCATCGATTTAAAATCTGTTTCGTTTCCACCCTCAGGGAATCTCCGCGGCCATCCTTTCTAAGTGCACGCGAGACGGAGGATTTATACCTGTCAATAAAAACCTTTGGTAAGTGCTTCCTGAGCCTCTAAATCCAGCCACTTTCCCCTCACAAAGAAAAAGGGAAGGATGGGCACAAATCACGGCTGCTAAAACATGAGTTTACTTACCTCCAGCGGCAGCTATGGCTGTAAATAATCACCCTGGAGTGTGAGGTGGGGGGAGGGGGGTGGGGGGGTGTAATCACTTTTCCAGTAATCTGGAGTCCTTACAAGGACTCCAGATTATTTTTTTCCATCTCTTTGCGATGGAAAGCGATGGATTTGAGCGTGGGAATATGAATTTCTGAACCGAATGTTGCCTGATGACCGATCATGAGTAAAGATGGCGCCTCCACGTGCGCCGCTCCCACCCCTCAAACGACGTGAATCATTTTAATGCTGCAGCAGGAGGAACGCCATTACGTCTGTGATGTGTAAGCAAATTTCTGGTGATTTTCCTCTGGGGGGCCCCTGCTCATCCCTCGCTATTACTGCACCTGCCCGGCTTTTATAGGCCGTTCATCACGGGCGGGTTATTGAGCTGTTGAGTACGAGTCCCTGCCTGGATGTCTAGAGGTAATTAACTCCTGGCTAAGAGTCCTTTTTGGCCCAACTTCAGCCGGGAGAAGAGATAAATAAATAAGAAGGCTCGCCGCAGAGAGGTTCAGCCATTTTACAGCAGGTGGTATTTCATCAAACACTGTTGCACTTAGAGACAGACAGAAACATGGCAGGCTGGCACGGATCCTCAGGGCGCACGCCAGGGATCCACAGCTGATGCTTTGGGCCCCAACCGGACCCACGGCTTCAGAGGATTGATGGACTGGATCTGTTTACACTCTTGTTGACACCAAACAGCTTGTGTTTTAGCGATGCCGGCGCTGGCTGAGCTGCTGTGGAAGTTGCTGATGGTGTGTTTCTGCAGGTCGTTGTCCTACGTGGCGTCTTTGGGCTGCTTCTCGTTCCTGCTGCTTGGAGGCATGTTCTTTGTCATTGATGTGAAGGGCTGGTGGCGCGGACAGCCCTTCATATACCCAGGTACTGCATCCATGAACACAAGACAAAGTTACTTAATAAGATGTATTGGCTTCAGTTGAAATAAAAAGACCCAAAGCTAGGACCTCATATGTTACTGTTTTTTTTTTATTTTTACATTTTTAAATGTTTAATAAACTAAATAATGCAAAATATACTGTAGGTCCAAAATCTGTATGTGTAATTTTAATGTATATATAAGTAAAAAGGTTTTGGGGGGAAAACTGCTGACTTGACAGTTGTCCAGTCTTGTTTAATAAAGCCGGGTAAACATCAGACCAGACCAGCACTAGTGCCAGGATCTTGACAGATTCAGCTCAAACTGTACAACGAAGCCGCAGGGTTTAAAAGTTCACAGTTCACGAAATCTGTTCTCACTGTATGACCCGACGCGCTGATGCGATCTGACTGCTCACACTGTACGTCTAAAAACCTGCTGCTACTCGGACTCATCCATCCGGAAGCCAAATGTAAACAGTAGAAGAAGAAAAAGGCAGAAGTGTCAATGGTCACCGTTAAATATGAGGCTCACTAGAACGAAACGCGTTGCCTTGGTAATTCTACGAGTTGCGCCTCTGTAGTTTGACTCCATGTCACACGTACTGCCGCCATGCTTCTCTCCACTCCTGTTTTCATCTGAGGAGAAGAAGAAGAATTCCGCTGTTTGCACATGCTCAGTGAGCGAGGTTGGGGGAAATCGACTCGTAGCTCTGCTTCAACAGCAGGAGGCGCTCACCATGACCTCACGAGGTAAGGCTGAATCAAACAGGTTTGATTTTCATCCAACCGTACGATTCCTGATCAGGAGGTGGTGGTGAGAGGCTAATCGCCCCTCGTTACGCCCTGGATGCTACACGACGCAGGACGCACCATGCAGCTAAAACACGACTGAAGAATCGGCCCAAAAAGGATAAAAACTCGTACAGTGTATGCCCGACTTAAGATCCCTTCAAGAATTTATTGGAGATCCGCGAAGAGTGGACTGAGGCTGGGGTCAGCGCCTCCAGAGCCTCCAGGACATGAGCAGCAACGGTCCTATTCCCCTTCGTAAGCGTTTCCTGAACCGGAGGAAGTGTCAGTGTCTTAAGCCGGGCCGAGGGGAAACCAAGACAGTTGTTCAGTGAAAGTAAAGTTTCCTTCTCATTTGGAAATCAAGGCCCCAGAGTCTGGAGGAGTAGCGAGGCATCCATGTTGCTTTAGGTCCAGTGGGAAGTTTCCAGAGTCAGCGATGATCTCCTGGTGTTGGTCCACTGTGTCCAAAGTCAACAAGCTACATGAACTTTTTAAACCACATCATGGTTCTCTCTGCTGGGAAGCCTTTCGGTTTCAATCTGCTGGCTTAATGGCTTTAACGACCGCCCATTACTAAGGGGTGGACCTGTTTCGGTTGATTTTGCATGTTATCTAAGCCATTACAAGGCCTTTGTTGGGCAGTAGTATAAAGCTTGGTACTCCACATTACTCCAGACTTTTTGAATTGAGAAAGCTTCCTGGAGGGGAAGCGAAACATCTTCAACTACGGAAAACAAGTCCAGTTGCTTTGTTTTTTACCTTTTTTTGGAATGACCATGACCTGGATGACTGATAATCTTCACCACCTTCTGGGGATGCTTTAATGATCATAGAGTCACTGCACTGATTGGCCAGAACCTGATCTGAACCCCGTAGAGAATCTACAAAGTATTGTCCAGAGGAAGATAAGCGACTCCAGAACCAACAATGCAGACCAGAAGGCATCCATCAGAGCCAGCTGGACTTCCTGAACACCTGAGCAGAACCACCGACTGACCTCCTCCATGCCACGCCGCACTGACGCAGTAAGGGACTAATATCAGACGTATTGGACTTGGATACAAATGCTATCAGACCCTAAGAATTATTTATTTTATCATCTATGTCTACAGTTAGTTCCCTAACGACGTCCCGTCTGGCCTTAAAAAGCTGTGGTTGGTGGGAGTGAAGTTTAAAAAAAGTCACACATTCATTTTAGTCACTGAAAAAAAAACTCTTTTAGAGCTGATTATTGTGGTTTAAACAGAACATTTTGGTGAGAGCAGTTATTGATTTATTTAATAAAACCATCAACAGATGGGGGGGAGGGGCAATGGTGGCCGAGGGATTAGAACAGGGCGCCTGGGTCCTGGGAAGGCTGCAAGGTCTGCGGCTCAAATCCCACAGAGTGCCACTCTGGGTTCCTGAGCAAGACCTTTAGCCCCAGAATGCTCCCTGAGGGATGGCTTAAGCAGAGGACACATTTCATTGGACTGAACAAAGTTTCAAAGAAATAAACCAGTCAGGGGAACAGCTGATAAACTTCAGATAGTAAACCAGCTCTCCTGGTCAGCCTGATGGTCAGGCTGTCGATTCACTGCCCGAGTCTTAAGCCGTTGCTTTTCCATAAACTGTGTCCCACTCTCAGCAATCTATTCTCCATGCTTGGTTTTCTTTTGCTCGGTTTAATGTTGCTTTATTTCTCCCATCTCGTCTGTTTTCATCTCTCTGCTAATAATTCAGGTGGAGCGATCCAAGACATTGAATAAACCTGAATTTCCTGTCTGTCTAGTTTTTTTTTTGTTTTTTTTTCCCCACTTCTTCTCCATTTCTCTCTGAGACGGTATTGGTTCAAACAGCATGCCTAACAAAGAGTACCGTTCTGAGCCTTTTTTTTTCTCCATCATCATCAGCAGAAGTGTCTCATTCTGTTCTGAAATCGCCTGAACCACGTTCTCCCTTCCTCATCCAGGGATGAACTCCATCTTTGTGTACGTTGGCCACTCGCTGCTCGGCTTCTACTTCCCCTTCAGCTGGGAGATGCACTTCCAGGGGAGCCACTGGGAGACCCTGCTGCAGAACCTGTGGGGAACCGCGCTGTGGGTGCTCATCGCCTACCTTCTCTACAGGAACAAGTTTTTCCTCAGAATATAAGCAGGGCCCAACTCTTGCCTGCAGGCCTTGGAAATTATTTTTTTTATTCTAGTGGTTTTATTTTATGCGGAAAATGTTTTATCTTTTTTTTAAATCCCTCTTTTAATTTAAGTTAATCTATATAGCAAGAGGAAAATGTGACGTTAAGAAGTACTAATTTATGTTCTTATAGCTTTTATGACGTCTTTCTGTGCGTCTATGTCCTGTGGTTCAGATATTTGTGGAAAGAGCTTTCTAAGTAAATAATTAATTCATTAAAGCATAATGATAGCACAGAAATGGTTCACCACTTTGTGAAAATGTTTTCAAGGAGCGCGAGTTGTCCTGTCGGGAGCAGATGAGTTTAGAAAAAACGATTATTTTCTGACAAATGAAAGGGTGATTTTAGGTTGTTAAATTTTCTTCTGCAAATTGAAAGGTGAAGTTAAAGATTGGGGAATGTGGGGGATGGGGGGACTACTACGCTTTGTAGTCGTGTGAGACAACATAAATATCTGATCTAAGATAAGATAAGTTTACTTGTCTTTGCACACTGTTACAGGCGTGGTGCCCCCAGGACAGGTCAGAGACAACCAGGACATACATCCATGCACACACTGAAACCTAAGGGTAGTCTACACAGCAAAAAGGGAACTAAAATAAAGTAAAGTTTTCTTGAAATTAGTCTATTTGCCCTTGATTCGAGCTGGTAAACCATGCAGGGATTTTTTGCACTTAAAATAGGAACAACTCATCTCTGCCATCTTATTTAAGTGCAGTATATCTCATTGTCTTATTTTAGGGATAACAATACTCATTCCATTGGCAGATAATCTTGTTTGCCTGCTCAAATCAACGACAAATACACTCATTTCAAGAAAACTTTCTTTTAGTTCCATTTTTGCAGTAGTTAACATAACAGTGATGTTTCTGTACTGTGGGAGGAACCTGGACAGAACCCACCAATGCATGCATGTAAACTCTGCAGAAAGATGCCAGGAAGGGGTTCAAACCCAGGACCCTCGAGGCGACAGTGGCACCAACTGTGCAGCTCTGTGTTGGTTGCCAGACCGAGAAAAAGAACAAATAAAGACAAAATAATAAAGTAAAAATAGGTAATAGATTAAACAGCGGCAGAATAAAAATAAAGCATCTTAAAAGACAAGTAGTGGATGAGAAAGTGAACTGCAGAACAGCAGAGAAAGCTATGAAGAGCGGCAAATGAGTGTGACCAGGCATCTGTGCATGACTAAAGGAATAAATGTGGCAGAGACTTCGTCATTAAGGATAAAATTAAAGTAACGAACAGCAGACAGAAATGAATTACATCCTTATCATATATATTGACCGTACATGTGCATGTATGAGGGGATGCTGTATGTATGTAGGGCCATACAGACGCGCTCTGTGCTGCTGCTCCTCGTGGCATCCTGGGTACCGTCAGTCAGGATGCTCTCCACCGTGCACTGGAAGAAGTTCATGAGGAGGTTCGGAGGTAATCCAACCTTTCTCTGTTTCCTCTAATGCCCTCGACTCAAATAACTCGTCTGCAAGCAAATTAGAATACACTGCAAAAAGGGAACTCAAAATAAGTACAATTTTCTTTAAATTTGTTGTATTTTTCCTTGATTTGAGCAGGTAAATAAGACTATTTGCCAATGGAATAAGATTTTTGCACTTGAAATAAGAACAATTCATCATCTTATTTCAAGTGCAGAATAGCTAATTACTCATTCCATTGGCAAATAGTGTTATTCAGCTGTTCAAATCAAGGAAAATACACTAATTTCAAGAAAAATGTACTTACTTTCAGTTCCCTTTTTGCAGTGTAAATTAAACTCCACATTTTTATCTCAGTTGTCTGTGAAATCCACGAAAATAAAGGAAATCCTGCAACCTTGCATCCAAGCCAATCAGCAGCAGCGCAGAGAAAGGTTGTGAAGAGTCCATCTATTAACGTCATTAAACCACCGGTTGGTCTCTAAACAAGATGTCTGCTCTGCTCCATAGGAAAAAAAAAACTGATTAGATCAGATGCGCTGATGTGGTACTTAACAAATTAGGCCAAGTGATTCCACCACACACACCAGGCCCCGCCATTATGAGCCGGTTTCCATGGCCGCCGCTCCTCCTGTCATTGTGTGTGGATGTGTTCGTGTGCGAGCCATCTGCCGTGCGGGCGACAGCGCCTTAATGGGGGTCAAGATGCACCGCTCGCAGAGGGGTGCTGCTAATGGGGCTGACACCTCGTTCTGTTGGCGAATCTAGGCGATTACGCTCATTGGTTTCATCAGACGAGCCCCACCGCAGCCTGAACCTTCAGATGTTGAACAATTAAATGCATCATATCACCTAAAAGCTGCTAATTAAATCACTGCGCCGTGTTGTGCGTCAGGTTTCAGGATGAATGGCTGTTAAAGTGATTTAGGGCCTGCAGACGTGAGGCCGGTGCGTCTCATTGTCAGCGCTCGTCGTGAAGTGACCATCTCGTTAATGAAACGTCCAGACGGACGCCCCACCAGAAGCTGCGGCGGCGACATGCAGAAGGGGCTCCGTCCTCCGTGCTGCAGCTGCTGCTTGGGTCCCGCTAGGTGCATCCTGCTCTCTTGAACGAGGCCCAAGTCCATAATGGCTTTTCCGAACCGCCGTGCCAGTAATGGAGGCAAGAACGCTGATGCTGAAGGAATGGAGATCAATAGACTCGCCACAGTTTATTTGAGAACAAAGTTTTCCTTGTAAATACCAATACGTATATTTAAGGTTATTTAGAAGATCTGCAGCATCATCAGCGTCAGAAAGAGATTTCTGATTCTGGCATCGTCAGGGAACGGGTCAGTGATGAAGCAGGCGCAGTGTGGTTGCTCACGCCACGTTCGCACCAGTGCGTTCGTATTGATCCACAGGGGCGCCTGCGTCTCCACATGGCTGTAGTCTATCAGACGTGGAAACTTCATGTCATGGTCGGTGTGCTCCTGCTGGCTGCTCGGACGCTACAACGTCACGTTAAGACGCCCAAACTCTCCCTTGGTACAGCAAAAAGCCTCCAGCTGGTTTCTGTGAGATGGCATCAGATTTAGAGCCAGTTCAAGCGTATTTGTACCAGTTCAGGACAAACCAGCCGCTTCAGCCACAGTCGGTGAAGTGAAATAAAAACGACAGAACGTTTCCCTTTTCTGTGTGAGATGTGTTGAGCCCCCTTTAATCTAATGTCCCTAAATAAAATGCAACAAAACAGACCCAAGCAAATCTGGCCTTTATGGAAGGATAAGAAGAAATATAGAAAGAAAATCCTCCTTGCACTCCTATAGAAACCATGCAGGACACACAACGAACATGTGGGAGAAGGAGCTCTGCTCTGTAAAAACAGCACATTACCCCGAACACATGATCCCCACAGTAAGAGCACGGTGGTGGCAGCATCAAGCTGTGTGGACGGCGGGGAGGGGAAGCTGGTCGCCGTTGATTAGAAGATGCAGGGAGCAACAACCGGGACAACCCTGGGAGAAAAGGTGTTAGAAGCTGCAGAAGAAGTGACACTGGGGCTGGAATCCATCTTCAGGCAGAACCACGACCCAAAACATACCAGACTTAACGAAGGAATGGTTCAGATCAAAGCCCATTGTTTGTGTTAGAAGGGCCCAGACGTAAAATCTGAGTAAATGTTTGTGGTAATGTTCGCTCAGTCATCCAATCTGACTGAGTTTGGGCTATTTCCTGGCCATGATTTGAGTTCCTGTATGTGAAAAGCTGGTAAAAACACGTCCAGAAACATGTCAAGCCGTACCTGCAGTAAGAGGTTGAAGGTATTTACTCAGGGAGGCTGAACACGAATACTGTTCAGATTGCAGAAAACCATCCTCCCTTAAGCTTCCACTGCAAACGTACACACAACTCTGAGCTTGTCTAACAAACAAAGGTTGAAATTTGACAAAAATGAAAGAAATCAGTGGGCCGTGTGAGTGGAAAAGAGTGAAAATGAGGGGCTCCCACTATCAGGTCCTCCAACCCAAATCCTAACAGATATATGTGAACTAATCAAGGGAAGAAACATCAGAATCTAGTCTGGCACCATTTTAGTCGTGATGTTAAATACAGGATCTGTGAAAAATGCGACAATGTGTGTTTTTTCCTCCTTTAACAATGGTTTTATTGAGGAATTTAAGAGCATTTTTGCTTTAAGTCTTAAAAACAGATAAAATGTTGCTTGATTTTTCTTTTTCTCCCCGAGAAGCCCCGCTGTCTCCGCTGCAGCACCCCCCCGTCAGCCTCCCTGTTGTTCCTCCATGAACAGACACATGAGTGGAAGCCCACTGGCCTGTAAGGGAGTGGTGTCATGGCCCCAGGCAGCGGCAGCAGCAACGGAGCTCTCCACGATATCCAGCGCCACAACAACAGGGGTCCCACCGCACTTTAAACACCGCCTGGAGCCTTGGTAACAGGCACGGTCACATCTGGGAGGGGGCAAAGGGAGGTCCCACAGCGCTGCCACGGGGTCACACAGGTCGGAGCAGAACCGTGGGCTGGTTGGATGTCGGCCGTCTGCGTCACCAGAACCAGTTCGGCCTGGATTAGGACACGTTTTTGACAAAAGCCAGCAGTCCATCACTGAGATGAGCAGCTAATGCAGAGTACCTGGAGAGAAACCACACATGCACAGGGAGAACATGCCCACACAAGGCAGAATAGTCCCTGGCCGGACCCAGAACCATCCGGTGTCTGCAGCCAGCTGCCAGCATTCATCAGGGGAGGAGTGGGATACACCCTGGACGGGTCACCAGTCCATCGCATAGAAGCATTCATACCTAGGGGCAATTTAGAGTAATTAATTAAGGGCACCACTTTACAATAAGACTCCCCGTATACATAATAAATAGCTTATAGACATGTTATTAATTATTCTATACACACTTTGTAACTCATTCACAACTGTTTATTATACGATAATTAAGGGCGAGTCAGAGACAAACCTCTCCGTTTATTTTGTCAAATATTGAGCCTAATCTGCTCCACCGTGTATTTCATCTAGAGTTGCCTATATTAAACATTTCAGGCTAATTTACTACCTTGTAAGCACAAACCGGTCCGCGTTGTCTCTGGCTCGCCCTTAATTAATGCACAGTAAACACTTGTGAATGAGTTATAAAGTGTTTACAGGTTAATTAATAACATTTCTATAAGCTCTTTATTAGCCATCTATAAGTGAGCCCTATTGTAACGTGAAACCCAGTTACCAGTCATGTTTTTGGACAGAGCATGTGAAGGAACTCACACACGCACAGGGAGAACATGCTAACTGCGTGTAGAAAAAAAAAAAACAAGCTGGGATGTGAACCCAGGACCTCCCTCCCTGCTGCAAGGCAACAACAGGGCTCCACCCTGCAGCTCTGGGCAGCAAAAACAAAACAAGTCTTCAAATTGGTTCAGTAAAAAAAAAAAAAAAGTTGAATTAAAAATGGAGTCCATCATTTCCAAACTTGAAACTATAAGTTAACACGTGTTTAAAAGATTCGTACAAATAAACGCATAAATGGGAAATGCGGGTTTTATTTTCAGAGGTTGGGCCCCTGGATCGCTTTAGGTCCAGCTACGCCCCTGGGATTTAAGGGCTATCCTCTCTACAGAGGATAAATCTACAGAACTTTAAATATATTAACGAATAAACCTCGGTTTTTTGCACTTGTAGCTGCTAACGCTGGCGTGTTTTATGCCCGCCTATAGTCGACAGCTCTGCTCAGCGCTGTACTAAAGATAATTGTTAATAATCTGCTCCCTGCGGGGCGTTAATGAGATGACTGACCTGCCGGTTAATTATGCTCTTACATTTCCTGTGGATGCTGCGCTACCTGCCGCGGAAGCAGCGGGGCAGTGGAGCAGAGAACCTCCTCCTCCTCCTCCTCCTCCTCCATCTCCTCCTCCTCCTCCTCCTCCTCCAGTCAGCAGCAGCCAGCGGAGCCGCACACAGCAGCGCGTCTGCGGGACACCGAGGACTTTATCCTGCTGCGCCCCGGAGCGGAGGACGCACCGCCGGTCATTTTATCGCTACGATCACCGCTTTTCCTTTTCTTCTCCCAGACTGAAAGACATTTTATTTTTGTATTTTATTTTTCATTTTATTTTTTATTTTTTTGGGTGGAATCGTATCTTCATCGGGAAACTTTCACTTATGGTTCGTGAATATGGAGCCAAGTTGTGGTTTCTCTCCGGGAAACGCGGCTGCGCTGCTGCAGCTGCTGCTGCTGCTGTTTGGAGGTAAGAAGGAGTTTAATCTCAGTTTAAGCCGCAGGTGGTGCTGGAAATAAAAAAAAGAAGATGAGGAATGTGTATTTGCAATATCGCGTTGATAAAATGTAGCTTCAAATGAAATGAAAACATTAACAAACAACATTAAGTATTGTGGGCGCAAAGCAATCACTGAACAGGCAGTGAGTGGTATTATAGTTAGTTATTATTATTATCATTCACTTTTTGTTTAAAGCATCTTCGTCTGTTTGCTCCTTTTCTATCAAAAAGCCCATTTTGTTCGGGTCCATTATGTGTAAAGCATAGCTAATAGTTTCTGACCTGAGATTAAATGTGTCCTCCAGATGCACCGATCAGGTTTCTTCAGGCCAATACCAAATATTCGATTATCTCTCAGGTCTGAGCCACTGACTTAGATTTTTACCTATTTAGTTTTTTCTTCTTTTTTTTACCCCTGAGGACTATGAAAAATCTTGGCTGTGGTTTCTTTTCCTTTTTTTAGTAACAATTTACACCTTCTTGGCCCTTCTGTAAAGAAACATTAAATTAATATATTTAAAATTTTGAAATGTACATATTTTTCGCGCAAAATCAATTTAAATGTATTGCCATTTAAATGTAAAGCAAATAGCGTACGACTAAATGAGATATTGTTTGTCTTCAGTCATTATTCGGAGCATTTTAAGTAAACAAACAAACAAAGATTAGCATAAACCTGATAACGCACTTAAGTAAAATGTATTGACCTGGTCTGACGGCCGTTTGAAAGGGGTCAAATCAGACAGGAAAGTAAATAACTAGTAGATTATCTCGGTTTAAGTATCAAAGCATATTTCTCTAACCTTCACCTCGTTTTTATCCAACTCACAAAAATGCATTAAAGTTGATGCAGTTGGCTGATGTGTTTGTTGATGCTTTTAGACCCAAAATGGTGGCAATTCTTAATTTTAATTTCCATTTAATTGAAAAACTGCAACAACAAAAAATCTGAGTTTTCAGGGGTTTTTTTACCTGCTAATCTAAAATCAATGATGGTGCAGGAGAAATTGGCCGATTGCCTGGCTGAACTTTCCACGATTCAAAAAGGCCCACAGAGAGGAAGGAGCTAAAGTCTAGACTGCAGCCGGACCCCTCTGGCGTGAAAGCTAAATTGTTTCGCTAAAAGCACTTTGGAAGGATGCAGGATTTTCCGGGGCCCTTTATTTCCTCACAGAGCAACCTGAAGTGTCACCAGCGCCACTCTGCAGCGGGCGCTGGTTATTATGCGTAAATACAGCCGTATATCATGATATCATAATCCCATTCACAATCCTGAGGCCCAACTGTACCAACACTGTCCCCCTCATGCAGGCTAAATTTAAACCGAGGGCCCTGCAGATCTCAGCAAGCATGCAGAACGTGAAGCTGGGATAAACACGGGGGCATGGGTGCAACTCTTTGGATTCATAGTTCACCTTAAAGCTACTCCCGGAGAGGTTTCTACCAGTGCTTTTGTCACGGATAGGCAGGATCAAACTAAGATTGCTTAAGTGGTCGTAAATAGTGTAGAAAGGCATAAATGGTCATGTCAACAAGTCTGTTTCAAACCACAGAGGGTACGTAATCCCCCAGGGGAGCAGTTTCCTGTTGTCGTTGAAACAATCTGCACTTTTATGTGGCAAAGTTCTCAATAAATCGGCAGCCATGCTGCAGAGACCGTCAGTCTGGTTGGGTTTCGCTCGTCAAGGCCGTCGACGGTAATTAAGCGGCCGCTGACATCTACACCCCGGCCAAAGAGCGGCGCTCATCACCTCCCCGCGTGTTGCAACAAAGGACCGGGGCGTCGCTGGGAGAGGAGAGGAGACGAGCTGCGGGCAGGTGTGCAGCAGCTGCTCCTATCTCTGGGTAAACACCGGCTGTTTGTCCTCTTTTAAAAGAAAGAAGAAAAATATTGCCTGTTATACGAGTGCACACAGTTTCCTGGACGTAAAAAACACCCTCCAAATGACACATGGGACTGATGTCACCGTTCTTGACTGATTTTATCTCTGACTGATGGAGAAGATGTCCTGACCCGGAGCATCGATGATCCTGTCAAACTTTGCCAACAGCGTGTCTTTTTTCTTTCTTTGGCCTTTGGTTTAATTTATTGTTTGAGAATTTACATAATCAGGGCTTCAGATTGGTGATTAGCTTGTTGCTTCTTGCTGAGATCATCAAACAAAGGAAACTGGAAATCGGTGATGTGGCTGTGTCTCTCCACTCCAAGTAAAGACGACTAAAAATACCTCAAATAAATTCAAATTTAATTGCAGCAGCGTTATTACAGTTAGGTTTAAAAGAATAAACACCTACTTTGAGTATTAAAAAGTCAGATGTTACAACAACTCTGGAAGAAAAATGCTGTAAATTAAATGTAACAGCATTTTCTCAGTTAATAATTAACTTTTTTAAGCTGATTGTAGTTTTTAATATCTAGTTTAATACAACCAATGGCTTGTTGTTTTTATGAACTATAAATATAGCTTGGTGCAAAAAGGTTGTTTCTTTTTGCCACTCTTCAAAATGGGAAAGAGAAGAGACCATAGCTGTTTGTCAGGAAATGGCTACGAGAACTCGCCCATACCTACAGTCAACAACTGGATCTTTGACAAACAAGGCCAGTTAACGTGCCACAAAACAAGGAGGATGATGGGAAGGAAGGTCACTTCAGCCAAACGTTAGACTAGAAGAAGCCTTTTCTGTCCTACCACCACAGACGTTTCTTACTTCAACTTGGATTTGAACAGGAGCCGAGAGCTTTCAGAGGAGCCTGATTGAGCTGAAATACTCCAGCTGTGTGGAGAAATGTGCAGACATGTGATGCTGTTAGTCAGTTTCTCTTCCAAAAGGCCTGAGGGAAACCTGGTAACCTATATCAGAACATTAAAAATAGGTATGACTGGGCAAACTCAATCTTTGGACCCAGAAAGGGTTCAGCCGTCTCAGTGCTTAGACTCACATCCTAAAGAGAACCTGTGAGCTGAAGAGAGGATGGACGCTCCTCAGAGTTTGTGCAAAAGGATCGAATAGCCGTCTGTTTGTGCTCCTTGTGAAATGTTATGGAAGAGAAGCAGAGCTGCGGATATTTCTTCTGTCTGTGATTTTGCAATGTGTTTTGTACCCAACACTCAAAGAAAAGTTTAAAACATTTCTGTGTGAAATGATGCTTCTGCAACAACGGAGGAATTGACTGGAGAACTTGAGAAAAAAACGTCTCGTTTTAAGAAGAAAACAGCAGGCCTGCTTTCTGTGTTCCCAGCAGCGCTTTCTGCACCCAAACCTGCACTGGGGTCTGTAACCAAATTAAGCAAATCTGTTAACATCTCTTAAAGCATCGATCCATTTCTCTTCCCCTGTGACCTTGCTACCGTACCTTTGACCCGGCGTCGCTCTCTGACCCGTGAAGCCTTAACCGAGCCGTAACCCTCCCCGCTGACCTCCCCCCGAACCTCCCCAGCTGCTCCTCATCCTCCCCAATTTGGAAAAAGTCATTTTCATCAGCATCTTTAGCTTCTGAGAAGGACCAGAACAATAAATCTCATTTGATACTTGCTGCTATTTGATTTAGCTCCTTATTATATTATGTAATTCAGTAAAGCTGCCGTCTTGTGGTGCCTGCGGATGGAGAATCAATCTTTCCGGTTTGCCAGCCCCGCTGTCACTCTGCCTTTTTAGTATAATTAGATCATATAAATAAAAGAATTTAGATTTTAATATTAAACTGTAGAAGAAAATCTAAATTTCTGTAAGGTTCTGCATCTTTTTACCGATTTAAAAAGTGCTTTTAGTAATTAAATCCACAGCCGTCTCACCTGAGCTTCCTTCAGTGATTTAGTATTTTTAAAAGGAGGTAAAGGAGGAGCAGGAGCCCATATTTCCACCGTTTAGCTCCGATGTAGATCTTTCCACCTGTGTGTGAAATAAATCTTTGATTAATGATTAGCTGTGGAGCCTCACCCACTTCAGGGCATCGTGTTCAGCTGAGAGTCGACTCCTGTGCCGTCGCCGCTGCTGCTGCTCCCGCTGCATGGATGCTGCTCCTACCTGTCAAAGCGCTGCGTCTGATCCTCTAGTCAGTTCAGGGTCACACTTCCCCTCTCATGCATGGCTAGAATCTAATTTGCGTTGGTGAAAGGACAAGGAGACATTGATCGAAATGCCGCCCCGTGGGCATTTAGTCAACCCCCCCTCCAGGTTTTATGGGTTTTGACAAGTTATTTTCCAGTCGCCTGGCTGTGTGCGCTGAGCTTGACACAATGTTTACAATGAAGGAAGCAAAGGACGAGCCGAGCTCACAATGTCTGCTGCTGAGGGGAAGATTTTGTCCATTTGGACGGAATCCAACTTGCTTGATTGGTCAAATATTAGAAAAGCTTTCTTAAAACATTTTAACTCATTATTTTGCATCCTGTATATGTTTTTTTCTTCTTTATTTGCCCGTCTTACATCTCTCCCTTTGGGTTCAGTTGTCGTTTTACTGAAATATGAGATTTGAAAACACCTTTTTTTCTTATTTCTAATTTAATTTTAGAATAAATCCTGATGTCCTCATCCAACACTGATCAGTTATACCATCCAACCAACATGTTAGATTTACAGCAGATGTAATGAGACAGACCCAGTGTAAAATGTTTCGTCTTTGTCTCATCAGTCCACAGAATATTTACCCAAAAGTCTTGGGGATCATTAATATGTTGGGTTTTTTTGGTCAGCAGGGGTTTTGACCATGGAGCGCTCCCTTGGGGCCATTTTTGCCCCGTTTTTAATGTGAAATTATAAACAATGAGTTTATCTGAAGCAAGGTAGGTCTACAGTGCTTCACCTGTTGTCCTGGGTTCCTTTGTGACCTCATGGATGAGGCGGTACACTCTCTGAGTAACTTTATCAGGCAGGCAAATCCTGGAAAGGCTCACCACACTTCCACGATTTCTCCAGTTGGGATAACGGTTCTCCCTGTGAATACCTGCAGTCCCAAAGTCTTAGAAAATTAATCTGTTACTCTATAATATCATCCACATTTATTGACACCTTGATGAATATAAATTTAGGTTCCAGCTTTTAGATTTTTGCTTTTCCTTATTGAATCACATCTTCTCTTGTTATTTCCATTTTGACAAGTGGCTAAGGGAAATGAGTGCCACATCACATTTATTCCTTTAAAAATGCTTCAGTTACATTTATTTTTCAGGTACTGAGGAATTTTGTCAAAAAAAAATCGCTTAAAGATTTTTTTTCATGCAGAATAAAAAGGAAAAATTACAACAAATTATTTTGCATATATCTGTTCCAGAGATGCAAATAACGGTGTACAGTCCTTTAGTTACAATGACATTTTACTTGTATGTGACTCTACCTCAACAAAATGCGGTGGTTCAGTTCTGGGTCTATAATTTTTTCTCTCACACCTTTCCAGTATCTGGCATCATTCGATCTTTTCCCTGGTATCTCCAATCACATCTGTGCAGATGACATCCAGTCTTAAAGCTAGGGTCGGCGGTTTTTCTAGAAGTTTCCCCAAGTCCCTTTTTGAATAACTAACTACGCATGCTCAAGACCATCTTACCTGCTCTTCCGCTTTTCAGGGGGATCGTGTCTTAAAAATCTCCCAAATCCACTCTGGTCTTATTTCTTTCTACTGAGGCCTTCCTCCTCTTCTCATAAACATGAACGCGGTTCGCTTCTTGTGACTCTCAGCCGTGTTCAAAGTCTACGGTGAGAGCAGCGGAGCTACAACGAACGGCTAACCGCTAAGCTAACTGCTAAGCTACCCCTAAGCTAACTGGATACATAAACACTAGAAGTGCAGATGCACAGCCAGCAAGCGGAAACTATGAAGGAAAGAGCACGGACACTGGCGTTGTGTGAGCGCTTCAGAATGACTGGCATGTGGGACAACCAATAGATGAGGCGATACCCCCGGAACTTGAGGAACAGAGGGGAATGAAAGCAGGAACAAAACTCTAACCAATCCATGCCTTTGGACCGAACGGCAGAGATTGGTTATAGTTTTTACAGACCTGCAGCTCCAAAAGAAAACAGTTTATTAACCTGCTTTTTGTGAGTACATAGTATTGACTACTTTCAGAATGGAAGGACGATTTTATCCAGTATAACAGAAAGTGTCTCTGAACAGGATGACCTACTATAGCTTTAAGCCCATCCTGTCTGAGGTTCACTCACCGTCCACTGTTTAATCCAATCAATGGCCAACTTTCCTTCAGCTTTCTTGTTTTAAATGTTAACAAAAGAGAAACTCTGATTGTAGCCTCCAGTGAATTGCATTGTTTAGCAGCTAAATCCACTGTATTAAATCAAAAACTTATAATTGGTTCTTCTTTAGGCATTTGTAGAATGAGTAATTTTCTCATCCCATTTCTTTCATTTAAGAAACAATTTTGTTTTGGCCGGTATGCAGGAAGTTTTTCTTGCATTCTAGTCCTGGTATTGAGATTACTGTAATGTGCTGTTTACAGTTCGAGACAAATCTTCAGTGTTTGGTAAGAGTCTACCAGTATCCCACACCTTGCACGGGCAATATTTGCCGACTCATTGCTTACGTTGCAATAGTTCAGACCATAGTACATCCCCACTTCCACAATGAGAGAGTTTATCCAGGCCTGGATGTTTTCTTTAGAAGAAAATTAGCTTGTTGTCATGAGTAAAACACGGTCAGTTCTTATCAGCAATTCCTGCAGCTTTCCAGCGTTGCTTTCACCTTTTTCCCTGACCAGTTTTCGTCTTCTCATTTCATCATCATGGAGAAACACACAGTTTTCTTGATGTCACCATGTTTTACCCAATTATTGTTGACTGTCTTCCCTGTGCTGTGGTATTTCTACAACACGGTGAATGTTTCTGTAGTCTTGACCTGACTGATAGCTTTGTACAATCATTTTGATCCTTTGTAACACCTCCTCAGTCTGTGCCTTTCTCTAAAGGATGAAAATGAGCAAGTGTCAAGAAAATCCTACAAATACAACAGAACTTAATTTAGCATTGACCAAATTGCTTGTGGTTGATGATAGGTTTGGGCCTGCTTAGAATTAATACAAATCAAAAGCTGGTTCAACAAGTTATCAGTTTGCAACCAGGGGGTTGCATTTATTGTATTAATTTTTTATTTGTATTTTCCCTATAACTGATTTCTTTCTTCTTATTTGAATTTTACTGACTGGAATCACATTAAAGGTGGAAAATGTTCTAATATAATTTATCCTGCTCTTGTTCTTATACACCGCTATAACCTGTTATTTTAGCAAATATTTTATATTTACTGAATGCCAGGTTTGAACCAAACACTTTGCTGCTCTTTGTTTCTAGGCTCATAGTCTGCTGGCTTTTCCTTGTACAAGGCTAAATACTAAAAGTGACAGGGGCTGTCAGTATGTGGCTCCAAAGCTGTGGAATAGTTTTGTTTTGCTGATTGTATGCATTAAAAACCATTCTGGTCTATCAACCTTTCACTTGATGTTTTTGAATCTTAATTCAGTTTATAGTGTTTGTAACAGAGCTGCACAATATTTCAAAGCACAACTGTAACATCAGTGTGCACAATAACCCAACTACAAAGGACTGATTTGATGCAAAAGTTGGGTTTAATATATTAAGTGTCATACAATTGTGTTGTGCATTTCTACGACATATAACAGCACAAAGAGAGGTTGTGTTATTATGTAATTGTCATGGTTTGTAGGTTGAGAGTAGGACCAAAATGCAGACACTAACTTGGAGGTTCATAGTGAAGGTTTTAATAAAGAAAACCGAAAACCTACCAAACTGGAATGAGGCAACCTGAACATAGAGAATGGGCATGGTAACAGGAGAAACCAGCAATGATCAATGAAAACCTGGGAGCTTGTATGCTGAGGGAAGTGTGGAGAATGACATTGGATTTAGGTGAGGGGGATTTGGAACAGCTGCTGTGGAGAGAAAAACAGGGAAGCTGAAGGAAGGTGGTTCATTAACGCAGGGGGAACTACAAAAGACTGACACTGGTCTGAGAAAATAAACCAAAATACAGAAACCAGAACACAACAAATAAGTAAAAAACTAAACATAAAGGAATTAATCTGTATGACTTGCCTGTGCAAATTTCCAGTTATCCGCGACATTGCCGTGATGACTACACCTTTATAACAATAATGAGTGCAAAGAAATTAATTGAATATGGCAAGACCTATCAAACATAATTAGACAACAAAGAAATGATCAAAACAAAAATGGAAACCATAACCTTAACACCCAAGGATAATGGTGAAAAATTGTCCCAAAAATTAGGGTTAGTAGCAACTGATATCACTTTTTTCAGCAATAGAAAGTCAAAGTATCTTTATTTGTCTCCTATGGGATAAAACTGCTCATACACATTACATGGTAATATTTTAATAGAAATAATTAAGCTTTGAAATGTTTGTGATAAAGCTTGTGCCAGTGAAACAATGAAACAAATTAAGTTATTCTAGTTGTAGCTTTAGAAAAGTTGGACAAAATCACTTTAGATCAGAAACCTCCAAGGATTTACCTAGTTTATTTCTTATTATGAAAAGAAACAATTAAGTACTGTGATTTTACACTTCCTGTACTTTATGTATGAAAGAAGTCTAGTCAAAGATTTGTTTAGTTTGTTTCTTTGTTACTGTAATGTTTTTTTATTATGTGATATATCCCTTTGTAATGTTTTTTGTGCATGTACAGCACTTTGAATCGTCGTGTTACTGAAAAGTGCTACATAAATAAACTTGCCTTGCCTTGCCTTACAAAGATAATAAATACATACATTAATAAACACTAACAAGGTTGCATTGGAAACAGTTAAAAAACACAATAAAAAGCTAAGTTACATAAAAATAATGCTACAAATATTAAATATTGTCCTAAAATCCTGCTACCGCAGTGTGTGACATCATTTTACATTAGAGAGGTGCTTGCTGAAATGCATTAATTTGCCACCAGAGGTTACAGCTTCAGTCCCTCTCCTCCGAATCTGATGGCAGTTTTAGCATCCCGGTGAGGAGGATAGATGTCTTTATCAAAGCAAAGCTAATGACTGTTCAGTCTGGAGCTCCATGACGCACCACGTGTTCAATTTTTAAAGCCACACTCATCCCCAGAGGAATCCCTAAACCGAATTTGTACTTACTGCAGCCAACCCTCCGGGAGACGTTCTATTAGATTTCCTGATGACTGATGAACACGAATCCTTGGATCTCAGCTCTTGTATCCTCGGGGGGCTAAATTGGATTACATTACGGGGTAATTGATTATTGTGTTATGGTATGCATCATGGTAAACTGAGTAATCTGCTACCTGGAGCCCGACTGCCTCCTCCGAAGCCGTATCAAATATCTTATTACTCTGATGAAAAGTTTGGTGAGTGTGTGATCATGACAGGAAATGGCTTCTCTCCTTATTACGCCTCGTTGTTTTCAGATTGAACGCACCACAACAGTGGCTGTATTAAATCCAGCACCAGATGTAAATGATAGAAATATCGTGCGTGTGATGCCGCTGCAAAGTGAAAGGCAGAGATTTCAAAACATTCAGATCAATAACAGCTTTCAGAAGCGAAATTACAGTTGAATGTGCAGCTCTTTAGTTAATTTAGCATGTGCAGAGAGTCGTTGCCATTACTGCTCCAGCTTTGGAGGCAGAGTAGTCACAATAGTCTGCAAAGTGATTATAATATTTGTTTTGTTTTTATCATCATCCTATAAATGCTCCTTAATGTAGTTTGCCCGGGCTATTCTGGAATAGATGATGGATGATTTGGAAACATGGATACTGATTAACTAAATTGTGGAGCTGCTTGTGAAACCCGCCCAGAAGAGTGTGACTGCACACATACAGGAAATACATGTGCAACAGAGGTGATTGGACACAAATAGCCTCCAGCTTCGCCACTGCACCCCCCATGTCTCATCAGTAGAAAACAATCAGCATCTCTGATGATTAGAGCCACTATTGATTGTTTCTGAAGCCTGATTTTCTGCCTTTTCAAAGGGTCTTTAGCAGGAACCGATGGAGCATGAGTTCACCTTGTGAGAGAAGGTTGCTCGAGGTTGAGCCGCGGTTTGAATGCGTGATTACACAGAGAGAGACGGGCCTGAGCTGTCAGGTTTGGGAGGATTTTCTCTGAGGACGCTCGATCCGTCCTTAGTTTTTCCAGCCGAGACTTACCCAGAGGTGGGGTGGTGAGCCATGAGCTCATGGCTGGTAAATCTGTCCGCCAAAGCACGCCTTGCTGTAATTGAGTTCCTGTCTTTGTCTGGGACGATGGAGAGGACGTCCCTCCCTATCAGCTCCGTCCAGTCCCAGACGTTCAGCGGCTCTGTGATGTTCATGTGATGAGCTTTTGTCCTTTTTTGTTCTCACTCCGTTAGAGCTGCTGGACAGACGTTTATGTCCAATCTGTTTAACTCGCATTAGATTTGTTTTTTCACCTAAAGAACAACATGGGAAGGTCAACCTTTCTGCTTGTTTTGCTGAAAATCGTTATTTTATCCAAATAAAATCTGCCCACCTGGAAACAAGCTTCCAGGCAGCTGATCAGATTTCTTATGAGTCCATCCATCTATCATTTATTTTTGTTAGTTTTTCCTCTATATTTACATATTTTTTTAACAAAAGACCTGCCTCCCATTAGTTTAGTTGTATTCTGGATGGCTTCAGCAAAACATTTGAGTCAGATACACCTCTAATATCAGAGTTGGGCAGAAACTATTTACATTTACTCAGTTACATTTACTTGATTTACTTGTATGGAGAAGTATCGCTACTCTTACTTGAGTAAAATGTCTGGCTACTTTATCCACTGTGAGTAACTTCATGAATAAAGAACAAACTTGTTTCAACCAATAAATGCACCAGAGAGACATCTACAGTTTATGTTAAGGTGAGACTTCTTGTTTGTACACAAGCTTTGTTGTTTTAATGGTATTTTCTATCTGCTGAGCTCATGGAGCCATTTACAGGTCAAGTAACCATACAGTTAAAAGTAAATATTATTGGAAGCACTTTGCACTGCCCTAACTTACTGTTCATACATTAGCTGCTTGGTTTCATAAGTTTTATGGTGAAAAATATTGTTTAGAAAAGTGTTCTTCAGCCTGTTAATTTGTAATTGTCATGGCGGTAAATCTTTTGTGTTAGTTGTTAAAACACCAGAATTTGTACATAATTTAATATTATTGTCTGACCAATGACATTATTTTTTAAAATTAAATCAGTTGTTATAGATATTTACTCAGCACTTGAGTCGCCTTCTTACCAAATGCTTTTTACTCACTCTTCAATCATTTCTTGGTTGGGTACTTTTTACTTTAACTTGAAGAAAAATATTTTGAAGCAGTGCTACTCATGAGAAAAAGTTCTGGCTGCTCTACCCACTTCTAAATAATATAGACAGAGGCAGGTTTGTGAAGAGGAACAGGGCATTCTGGAACGGCCAGATTTCACTATCAAAGACCTTCAACAGTCATTTTGAGGCAAAATGTTCCAAAATATAAATGTATCTGGTTGATTTACTCCATTAAGACGATCTACTAGTGATGTTTCCTGCAGCTTCACCCACTACTCCTGCTGAAACGTATCACCAGTCAGACTCATAGTGAGCCCAGGGAGCTCCGCCTAGCATGCTCCTGCACTGCAAAAACAGATCTAAAGTAAAATAAGTAAAATGTTCTTAAATTTTGTGTTTTTGTCCTAGATTTGAGCAGGTACATAATATTATCTGCTAATGGAATGAGTATTTTGACCCCTAAAATAAGATAATTAGACATCCTGCACTTGAAATACAATGATGGAGATGAGTTGTTCCTATTTTAAGTGCAAAAATCTTATTCCGTTGGCAGATCATCTTATTTACCTGCTCAAATCAAGAACAGATACACTCATTGTAAGAAAATATTACTTAGTTTTAGTTCCGTTTTTGCAGTGTGCAGCGTCCATCCTTCCAGGCAACACCTGGGTGGAGCAAATAAGGAATTGACCGCATCCCTTGGTAGTTATTATTATTCAGAGTGCAGACTGCATGCAGGACCAGTTTCCTGGCAAATCGTTATAGCTTTTTATGATGATATAAGCAGAATTTCCACATTTTATGAGGGCTGAATGTGCACAGAAACCAGTCAGAAGTCCAAAACACCAAACAGGAATATAAACAGTTACTTATAGTTTGGGGTCCTGGGAGTCAAGGTCTGACTCAAACACAAACGCTGAACCATTTACCAGTTTAATGCAACTGGGGGGGGGGGGGCTTCAGAATCGACCCCCAAACGTGTTCATCCACCATAATTTCGCAGATCAATTGGACTTTTTTTTGCCTCTTGTGATGTCATCAACCCAAACAGACACAAAGCAGACCGAGTAGTTTCTTTCTTTGATGCCCTTCCTAAAGCTTTACGCTTTGTGAAACCCTGCTGTGGAAAACCATTCTTCCTTAAAACGCCACAGTTTTTCTTTTATCCACAGTGCACATTTTATTGTGAAAGAAATACTCCACTGGATGGCATCTTAAAAATGAAAACACACACGTCATCCCGCTCATCTTGTTTTGCAGTCTTGTAAGAGTCCAGTCTCACTGGCCACTCAGCAGTACGCGATATCTCTTGTAAACACAGATTGCTACAAGAGTCCTCCTGTTCAAACATTGGCTTTGTTTGCAAAATCACTTAATCTGGCTTTTCATGAAATGAAACCACATGTGGAGCCTGAGCATCAGTTTTATGGGCGATGGAAGGTTGTAAAATGTCTATTTATGATGTTAATGTTTAAACTCTTTGATGCAAGTCAGACAAACAGGCTTTAAAAATCAGCTTTGAAGCACAGGATGCTCTCAAAATCTGCAGCTTTGATATTTAGGACTATCCATATGCACTTTACATATAAATGCAAAATAAAACACCATCACAAAGCTAATTCAAGTTAGGTTATTTACTTTATCTGAGGCATTTATTTCTTTTAATTTTGAGGATCATGGTTTCCAGCTAATGAAAACCTAAAATCAGGTTTTCCGACATTTTTAATGTTACATAAAACCAATAAATAAATAACTTCAAGATGTTTGCCTACTTAACAGCAATCCCCTGTACTGGACAGCAATTCCACTCAATATTTCACCCATACCTACCCACACTGGGTCGTAGCTGGTCTGGTTCTCAGGGGTCAGTGGTGGAAAAGCAGGGTGTACCCTTAATTAACCTAACTCACAGGATTCTGGACTGTGAGAGGAAACCGGAGAACCCAGAATGCCTTTAAGTCGAGGTTTTGTTTAGAGCTGCCTTTCACTGCTCTGTTTAAACTATTAACTGAAACATTGTTAATTTCAGACTGTAGCCCAACTTTACTTTCCTTTATTATGCCACAGCGTTGTACTTTTTAATGTTTTCACAAAGTGAAACACTTTGATTTGTCTTGTTGTTCAAACACACTGTGCAAATAAACTTGCTTTGCCTTTTTAATACAACAACCTGTGATCAGCAATTAACTTCTGTGGCTCAAACATCTTTTATTTCACGTGATATTTGAATTTTCTAAGAAAGTGACTGTTCGGTTTTTATTTACCGTAAGCAGTAATAATGAATAGGAACAGAAAGACACGCTTGAAATCTATGATTTTATGTGTAATGAATCTATACAGCACGGGTTTTCTTGTTTTCAGCTGAATTACTGAAATAAATTAACTTTCTGAGGGCGCTCTAATCTGATTTGGTACACCTTTTAGTTTCCGTGTGTTCTTGTCATTGTCTTGCATCGACAAGCAGAGCTTTGGTAAATCACCCTCATGGCTTCACAGCAGAGAAGCCATTTGCTCAGGAAAGGCCTGCTCCATCCATCCAATTAATTAGTTTTGATATAAACTGCTTGCTTTTCTGTTGGCTTTTGTCCTGGAAAGAAATTGAATTTTGAATGATATAAACAAATTGTGTCGCCGGATGGGGAGGGGGGGGGGTCTAGCCATGGTGGCCTGCAGCCAAGTCCTCCTCTTCACGAATGCGTTTGGCTCCCACTGATTAAAAGTTGGACCCTCTGGTTTTATTTGTGGGACCGCTGTCATCTGCTGCTTTTGATTTACTCGGCTGTTTTCTGTTGATTAAATCTAGTTTATATATTTCTTTCTAATAGTTTCTTTTAGAGGCGTACCAGTAAGCTCCAAACATATTATAAAACTAATACAGAGATCATAAGCACTGAAGATGTAACATGGTCAGGGTAAATGTAATGACCAGCATGCTGGGTCCACATGGTAATAGCGCCCCCCAATGGCCAGTTTGAGCACAAGATTCGCCTCTTCAGATTTGGGTTCCTCTGCACACTTTTGTAGACTCTTATTTCAACCTGTCTCCGTTTCATTTTACCCTTATTGCTACAACAAATTCAAAAATGTCGACAGAGGTAAGACTTTAAACACAGAATCAGCAAACAGAAAAAAACAAAACAAACAGAACTGTGACATGGATGGATCCAAGGTGTTAGGATCCTGATGTATATGGTGTGGATGGATGGATGGATGGATGGATGGATGGATGGATGGATGGATGGATGGATGGATGGATGGATGGATGCTGATTATCCAGCTCTGGAGCTAAACTCCATATTTTTCCAGGTGTTTCCAGGAACTCATTGACCCTGTTATCATCTATGCAGATGGCACTCACTGCCCACATCTGTTGCAACTCGTTTCCTGCATTTTTAATGTGTTCAGTAATCAAACCACATCTGAGAAGATGCTTCTGCACGAACAGATGCAACGTTAAACCATCCCTGCAACGTTAGCAGCAGCGCCACCGGCCCTAACAAACAAAGTGGCCGGCTGTTTGTTTTTGCCTCGGGAACCCTTTTAATAAAAAGGTCAGCGGCCTCATTGAGTGTATCTCCGTGTTTCAGGAAGGAGCGGCCACATTTCACCCATCAGCCCGGCCTCCTGTCATCCAACCCCGGCCAAATTAGATCAATGCCTGAAACAGGAGCCGAGGCCTCAAACTGCACCGCCAGAAATAGAAAATCTAGTTTTGCTCTCTGCTAATGACATTAGTGCGTTCCCTAAATGGTCGCCTGCCGTCGTCAAAGAGGAACATAACAAGGATATAATTACAGGAGGAACACATCTCCCTTTTCCTGTAAAACACTCGGCTCGCTGCGGCCGTGTTTTATGGATTATCCCGGCACACACACAGACGCAGACATGTCGGCGGAGAAAGATTCATTTCTCAGCCCGACCGCGTTGTCCTTTGCAATTAAACTTCTCAAGGTGAAGGCAAGGAGAACGAGAAACCACAGGGTATTGACCGCGTGAGAGATTCATTAAAAGGGGATGCATTAAGGGTCATTTGAACCTTCTTTTTCGATATCCGCTAGCGGTGAAGATGAAAGATCCATGAGGGCGGCAAACAAAAAGGAGACCTGTCATTTTGCATGTATGGATTCGTGTTCTTTCAGCGGTCAGGCGGTGATGATGCACCGTTGCTGTGGGGGGAGGTTTCTGATACCAGCTGTTATCAATCTGCATGGTACAAAAATCTGTGAGGAAAGCTTGAATCACCCCGGCGCCTCTCACCCTGGTGGATCCCAAGGCGTTTCCTGGCTAGCAGGGATGAAAGCCCTTCCAGACTGTTCCAGGATCTCTTCCCAGTGAGACGAGCCCAGAAGACCTCAGGAGGAAGGCCCCTGATCAGATGCTGGAACCACCTCTGCTGAATGGTTTCAATGTGGAGGAACATCGGCCTGACTCCGTTGTTCCTCCGGGTGAAGGAGCGCCTCACTTTCCCTCTAGAGCAAGAGGAGGCTCATTTGGGTTGCTCCTGTTTTCATCTGATCTCATGGCCACAGGTGAGGGAAGGAATAAATCCATAGATCGAGAGCTTTGATTTTTGGCTCTGCTCTTTCCTGACCACAACGGATTGGAGCAGCGCCTGCATCGCTGCCGATGAGGCTCCAGCCTGTCTCTCCGTCTCTTGCTCCATCCTACAGAGACCAAGACACTTGGACTCCTTCGCTTGAGACAAGGATGGACCCAGAGGGATCGTTCACCAGCCACAGCCTCATTTCTGCCGCTTCACATTTCAGCCACAAACCGCTCCGGTGCTGTGGCCTGTGGGCTCCAACAGAACCAAATGATTTGCCCTAAGCATAAATGAGACAAAGATGTTCTCAACCTAGATACACAACTCAGGTCTTCTGGCTCCAGCCTCCTCTGCAGAACCAGAACCAAACATGGAGAAGCAGCGTTTAGTTCCTATGCTCCACTTATCTGGAACAAACTTACAGAAAACTGTAAAAGCCTGAGTTCCTTTAAATCAAGATTAAAAACACATTTGTTTAGGATCGCCTTCGACTGTTCTAGTTAAACTGTTTTAATGAATAAAAGCCTATAGAAATAATGAATTATATTCAAACCTTAAAGCAAACCTAAAAGTGTGACATGACTGAAACATCATTAGTTCAACTTTGTAGTCCAACTGTTTTTAATGTTTGCTTTTCGTTTCTATTCTCCCATGTTTTAGTTTGTTTCTACATTTTATTCCAACTTGCTTTTATTCTGTTTCATTTTGCTATGTTTTAGTCCTGCAAAGCACTTTGCATTGTCTTTGTACTGAAATGTGCTGTATAAATAAATGTGCCTTGCCTCGCCTTGCCTTACTTTGGTCACTCAAAGATGAGAGAAACCCTTACAGGCCTCCCTGGTGCCCCACAGGGACATCGCCTTCCACGATGCACCTGCAGCTCTGCAGAGACAAAGATCTGGTTTAGTTTCCGTTGAGATCGCTTATTTTGATGTTTTTTTTCTCTCTGCAGGAGTGGCAGGGTTGTACTTCCCTCACAAGGAATACACTGAGACGGTGTACATCGGCCAGCCGGCGGGGACGCCCATCCTTCAGGTCCACGCCATGCTGGACAGCCGATCTGAGCGGCCGCATTTCTACCTGTGTGGGGGGGGCAGGCGCCCGGCCTACACGCTCTGGTTCCAGATGGACGTCCAGAGCGGAGAGCTCTCCCTGAGCAAAACGCTGGAGGAGAGAGACTTCGCCTCGCTGAGTGAGTTGGACGCGAGCCTCGGTTTTTCTGATGCTGATGCATATTCCGGTTTGCCTGCCAGACGCCTCTCCCTGTGAGAATAAATGCACTTCCTGATGTTGATGCTCTCTGCATGCTAATAACGCCTTGGCTCTTTGTCCAGGTCTCCTCCGCCGGTATAATAACATAATTGCATACCCTGTAAGAAATGCTAAGTCATCAAAAAAAAAAAGAAAAGAGTGCAGCCTGAGATTAAACTGCGTCTCTTGTTTGTTTTGCTTGTCGTTCTCATCAGGTCAAAATTCCTGGCCGGCTAAAAGGCTTTCTCTTCTAGTCATGGCTCTGAACAACGTCAGCAAGCGGGCCACCTGCATCCCCAAAAACTCAGCTTTCATCACTCTGGACTTTGTCAACGCCTCGATGCCCCAGTGCGCCCAGACTGACATGAAGGAGCTTTGCTTCCCGCACAGAGATACCTCCAACCCCCACATCATAGAAAACAGGTTCCCCGGGGTCCTCCGGCAGCTCCGGCGGCTCACCAAACTCGCCGTGTGCCCGAACTACACCATCTCCTACGGGGTGGAGTCAGGTGAGTCCTCAGAGATGTTCTGGAAGAAGAAGTAACTTCTGCCCGCATTGTTAAATCCTTAAAGCATTCATTATTATTTAATCTCTTTAAAATAAGCTTTGACGAATGATGAAACAAACAGTGGCTTGGAAAATTTCCATTCTACTTCTGATTTCATGTGATACCAACAGAATGTAGTTCATGATTGTGAAGCCGTGCGTTTACATTTATTCCCTCGGAGTCAGAACTTTGTAATTATTTTTTCCTCTTTAAAACACTGAAATTTATCCTCATTCTTCTTTGTAAAAATACCTTAAGGCCACCCAAATTAGGTTGAGAGTGTCTGTGAACGTCCGTTTTAAAGTCCTGCCTTTAATTCCTAATTGGATTTAGGTCTGGACTTTGATTAGGTCATTCTAACACATCAAGATGTGGTAAACCAGAAATTTTTTTTTATTTCTACTTGCTCTTCCATAAATGCCAGATGTCTTGAGTGGATGGTAAATAGATTCTCCCACCTGAGCTGTGACTCTCTGCAGCTCCTCCAGAGCAACTATGAGCCTCTTGGCTGTTTCTCTGATCAAAGATCTTCCAACCTGGCCTGTAACTTTAAGTGGTGCTGGACTTCCTGTGGGGGAATCAGAGTAAAGAGGGTTGTACAGAAACACATGCCGCACTTTTCAGATTCGCATGTTCTGTGGTTTATGAGGAGAAGTCGGGGAGGTTGTGATTGTGACAAAACGTTGCAACGCCCTGAACAGCTGTTCTTGCAGAGACCCCCGCGCCGTTCGCCGTGAACGGGAACACCTCCGAGCTGGTGGTGACCGCCCCTCTGGACCGAGAGGAAAGCGAAAACTACAGACTGCTGCTGGTTTGCACCGTCCAAACAGAGGCCGTCGTCACCAAGGTGGAAACTCCCCTGGACGTCTTTGTGGACGACGAGGACGACAACGCGCCGTACGTCAACGGGACGGACACAGCGGACGTTGTCATCAGTTTCAATCGGACAAAGGTCAGAGACGAATCTGGCACCTTTTAACCGTGGTGTAAGATGTTTATTTTGGTTACGATAAGACTCAGATTGTCCCTTTTTTCTCTTACCTCTTCAGGATGCAGCGTTTGGCACCTTGTTTGTGTTTGACAGGGACTTAACCACCCTGTTTCCTAAAGACCTGAGTCACAACAGGTATGTGGGGACTTTGCTCAGCAGTGACCCCTGGATAAAGGACACGTTTGACATAAAGGGCACCTTCAGTGAAAGGAGAGCAGCTCCTGGTGGCATTAGAGAGTCCGTCTATGACTATCGTAAGTAATCCAGAGCCCGCTGGAGCAGATTTCCTCTGAATAGAGAAACAATCTTGATTTAAAATGGATTTCCTCTGTTGTTTTAGAGTTAATCCTGAGGAGGAACCTGGACATAACAGAGAACCGGAGTGTGTATCTGGACTACCTGGTCAATGACACCACCTATCCTGGTCTGGAGGGAACAGTGCTGCTGCATTTCAACGTCACCATCTTACCGGTTCAGGTCCACTTCACCAACATCACACACGTCTTCACGCTGTCACGCAAAGCTTCAGTATATGCACAGGTACGCATAAATAGGACTCCATCCGCTGGGTTTCCTTAGACAGAAAACTTAAAGTGTCTGGAGACATCTTTGTGTGATGTTTGTTGCGCATTGGCGCTAAATAGATAAATTGAATTGAAACTGAACTGAAACATCTGTGTTGTCACTAGAAGATGGTCTAGAAGAAATGTCTGCCAATATTACAAAGTTAGGATGTGGTTTGCTGAAAGACATCAAAGAAGACTGGTTGCTAAAAAGTTACTGCACTGTTTATATTTTCATCCCAACAATCTAGTTTGGTTTTCGGATGTATTCAAATGGTTCTTCATGGGACAATTGATCACAAAAACCAGGTGTTTTACCAGGGGTGTGGACATTTTTTACATCAAACAACAACCGTAACGTCTCGTTCTTCTTCCTGTCAGGTCGGCCGAATCTGCGTGGAAAACTGCCTGGAGTTTGACGGCTTTAGCGTGTCCTACCAGCTCGAGGTGCCGGATAAGAACATGTCGGCGGAGGTGCTGTCATGCTATTCTGCTTTGAGCATCACCCAGGCCCCAGACAGGATGCTGGGACTGCTATACGTTAATAACTCGCAGGCGCTGAGCAAGCCCGGGTGTCAGGAACTGGAGTACACGGTTGTGGCTCAGGAGGAACAGACACAGCTTGTGACCAGCACTCAGATCCGCATTTTACTACACGATGAAGGTAAAACAGAACTGGTCTATGCTACTAAGCGCTGGCTTCATTCAGCATCTAAACCAGGGGTGTCCAAAGTGCGGCCCGGAGGCCATTTGTGGCCCCTGTACTGATTCTGGCTGCCCCCCTCCCCCCAAAAGTCATTTCAAGAAAGATTTGGTCCACCAGCACAGGTGTCTTGTTAAGTACAACACAAAGTATTCATCTTTTAACAAACACCCTTTTGACATTGTCTTTAATTTCATTGTAACATCTATCCTATGACATTTGATTACTCAAATGCAGACTTTGGTGCATTAAAGTCTGCTTTGAATCTAATTATTAAACTTGGCTAATTACAGCAAGTGTTTTCAGAGTGACCCAACTACTGTTCTTATATTGCTAGACCAAAAAGAGTTCAGTTTATTATTGTTAAAGAGTCAAATTAAGTTATTCAAAATAATTTGCCATGTGGATGACCATCTTTTGATACGACAAATGATTAATATGAAATTTTGTAGAGCAAGTAAAGAAATTTACATTAAAAATGTATTAATTTTTTGGCCACCGAGTTCCATTGACTTGACAAGTTTGTCCCATGTACAGAAAAGTTTGGACACCCCTGACCTAAACCACACATGCAAGTTTGGTTACATACGTCTTTGGCTCTGTTGCTTTTAGCAAACGTCAGCCAGGAGAGTCAGCAGCTGCTGTCCTGTGCAGAGAACAGACAACAAGACGAGTGTGAGTCCTCTCCAGGCCTGGGCGCCACAGCTGGGACGTGCCAGTGGAGGCAAGGCTCTGAGAAAGGTGCGCCTATTACAACATTTTAACATTGTTAAATAAAAATAAATGCACCAAACCTGTCTGCCATGCAGGTACATGTCAGAAAATCAGAACATCATTGACAAGTGTTTCAATCATTCAGTATAAAAAAAGCAGAAAGTCACATATTATATGGATTTATTAAACATAGAGTGTTCTTTTATACCGGTTCTGATTATTGTGGCTTACAGCTGATGGAAACCCTGAATTCAGCTTCCCAGATACTCAAAATGTTACATTAGACCCAGAAAGAAAAGTAAGTTTTAAGCTACAAAAGGACAAATTAATAATGAAGCTGGCTGTTCACAGCACGTTGATGGAAAGTTAAGTGGAAGAAAAAAGGGTGAGAAGCATCACATCCAAGAATCCAGATGAGCTGACGGCTGCTATTAAAGCAACCTGAGCTTCCTGAACACCTGAGCAGAACCACAGGCAGATCTCCTCCATGCCACACGGCACCGATGCAGTAATTCATGCAAAAGGAGCCCCGACCAAGTCGTGATTGCTTTCACAGTTCAGTACATGGACACACTTCTCAGTAGAGTCAGTACGCCCAAAATTCTGTATTAAACAATGTTTTCTGATCAATCTTATGTCATTTTGGGTGAACCGAATTTTGTGTTTTCGTTGGCTTTGAGCCGTAATCATCAAAATTAACAGAACTAGACAATAATGCAAGTTTTAGTTTCTGAACTGGAAGCGATAAAGTAGCTTTTCAGTGATATTCCAATTCATTGAGATTCACCTGTGTGTGCATCCCCACCAGCAACTAAAGTTGAAACGTTGTCAAAACAAAACATATCTGATAATAATAATAATAATAATAATAATAATAATAATAATAATAATAATAATAATAATAATAATAATAATAATAATAATAATAATAATAACGCAGTGATGGCTAAAAATGATTTGGTTAGCGCCTTTTGTTTCTTCTCCAGGAATTTCTGAAAATTATTCAACGTGTTCCCCTGACCTGCGAACGTGTCCCGATAGCGTCTGTGATGCGGTGGAGAGCAAGGACACGTCCATTTGCCCCCAGGACTGCACAAGTAAGAAACAACACGCCAAAGGCTGCTTCATGCAATGTGTGAACAGCGAGGCCACCTTCATGTGAAGATGACGTGGATTATATCTGTGTGTGCAGCAGAGAGTGTAACCGGCGGCCACGAACGAGGCCTGAGCGGGAGCGGCATCAAAGCCGGCTACGGAACCTGCTACTGCTTCTCTGAGAAATGCTTCTGTGAGAACGCCGACGCTGTTGTGTTGAAAAACAGTAAGTGGGGCAGGAGGAGCCTGTCTGGGTTATTAGTTAGCTGGGAAAGAATCTGAAGTATTTCCTCACCCGTTACATTACCATACATACATTTACTGTTTATGGTATGAGCAGGTGCTTACTGTGTTTGGGATTAAAACAACTATTATGTGCATTTTTACTGAACTTAGTTGCATGTATGTGTGTTATAGGAATGCACAAATATGAAAATTAGGCTGATATATATGTTTGGTATCAGTTTTAATACTGGCGTCATACTATATATATATATATATATATATATATATATATATATATATATATATATATATATATATATATATATATATATATTCCACTCTCTTTTAACACTGACGGGAAAAAAAAACAGTCTGCTGATGTTGCTTGTCTGCTTCAGTTAAACACCCTCATTCCTGCACAGCAGGGGTGGTCCTAGCCTGTTTGGCGCCCGGGGCGAACCCCCACATACCCCACCCAACCATCACAGGCATCACAGACAAATATGGAAGACACTGAAATAACACTATAAACAAATGCATCGAAACAAACAAGCATTAATACTGTGCAAGTTACAAGTATAAAATACAAATCCAAAAAAAACTAGAATTAAATGAAATAAAAGAAAATTTTACTATAAACAAAACATCAAGACAACAAAACAAACATTAATATTGTGTAAGTTAAAAGTATACAGTACAAATACAAATAAGCTGTATGAATAAATACCACAAATGAATAAATAAAATAAAAAAACAAAAATAGTGCATTTCTAAACTGCATCGATACAAAAACATTTGTGGAATTATGTGTACAGAGGCCCTTTGATAAAGACATAAATCTCAATGCACAACTGGAGAAAGGTCAGAAGTTTTTTTTTCTAGAGCAATTTACAGTATTTCACATTTTGGGAAAAGTTGAATTGCACAACTGTGATGTAAGGTCCTATCCATCATTAAAAAATTGACTACTAACTACACTATTCCTTTTAAAACAAGAAATAGGGATAAAACTGTACAGCATAAACGTTGAAATGTGGAGGCATAAACCCGTGTAAAATTACAGCTAATACTAAGAAAATATTATTATAGGGCTTATTGCAAAAATAAACTTAAAAACATCTTATTTTCTGAAGGTGTAAAGTCAATCATCTCACATCCCAGCTCCCCATAACACACTCTGCAGACACACACAAAGATAAATCTAGTGTGAGAAACAAGCGACTTTGTTCCATGAAAGCAAACACAAAAGAATACCAACAAGTAAACTATCACCCTGTAATACAAAGGTTGCTTCTAATCATCACTAATGCATGTATTTACCTGGTATTTATACACGCCGGGACTTTTTCTTGCTTGTAACATAGTTCACAGGGAGGATGGGGGGTTGATATTAGCCTGGCTAATATCTATTGTTGTGCAGCGCGATAACCAGAAAGAAGGGTTCTGTCGGAAAAAAGCGACTTCATGTTCTAAATCAAATCCAAGAAACAGCAACCGCCAACTCATGAAAGGTGCAAGCGACTTTAGAGAAAAACAAGCCCAGAAGACTATGCAACACTGAAGCTCACATGAACATCCCTCATGGATCGTATGATGACTTCGTTCCACTGAGAAAAAGGCAAATAAATGTCGCCTATCTGCACAGATGCTGCCTCCGCTGGTAGGAGGTCTGGACTTTCCAGTGTTGGCTCCTTACCATCGACGAAATGTAAAGAGTATAATGGTCAGATTCCGTAATAAAGTCCTCTCGGTTACAAGCTCGTATCCAATATTGACATTTCTCTGCGTAGAAAAATTAATGACAAAAAAACTTCCTCCATTTGGTCATTCATGGACATGGAGTCACTCCAGCAGATACAAGAAGTAGACTATTCAAGCTTTCCTGCACAACATTTGTCCGAATCAAATATGGCCGTCTAATATGGCCGCAGCGCTGGCACTGAAGCGGCGTAGCATCCCCCCGCTTCCATCCTCCCTTCTTCTACAACCAGAGTGATTTAACTGAGAGTGGCGACACTCCTGTAGACCTCTGTGGATAGAGTGGAGTCACGTGGGTCATGCAGCTGCAGATAACTCAAAAAAACAATGGTTCCAGCATGGACTGCAGTTCATTCTTTGTGTTTCAGAGTCATTTTCTCTGGTAAGTAGTTGAAATTACAAAAAGATTTTGGCGTTGTGAAGCTTTAGCTGACTGCTCCATACTAAAACAGGTCACCAGTGACATTTCATGTAGCCAGTTTTAGTGAAATAATCACGTTAACTAGCTAGTTGTTGTTAAACTGCAGTGAGCTAGCTGTGTGCAAGACGGGACTGGACGGCTTTAAATGGGTTTATTTCAGTCAGTCTAATTTAGCTTTTGAAAATATTCGGTGCAGTTTTAAATATCATCAAATTTTATGATTTTCTATTTTTTGGAGATGTCTGAGCTTAAAATGAATTCCAGTGAGACTGAATGTGTCAGATTGAAATGGTTAATTTAGTTTGATTTATAGATTCTTTTACAGACAATCCATCACAGAGACGGCAGCATAAATGGGGATATTATCAGTACAGAAAACTGATTGGGAAGATTAGTCATTCTTTTTTAAGGTAACAAGATGCCATTTACCGTCCTCCACAATGAGAGCTGATCAAGATGTTTGGAACAACACTTTAACACAAAGTGTGTATTTATTGCAGGACATTAAATATATTTGTTTTATAATATTTTAGCATTTTTATGAAGCTGGTTATTTTTCTTAGCACACCCTAACATGCTTTCTAACAGATCTGCTTCTTTCTCTAGAGTATGTGGCATTTGGGAGCTCCCTGAAGGATGCATCGGACATTGTTGGGAAAAGCTTCTCAGTTTTCTGCACCAGACTTAAGATTTTGTTAACATTTTTCCAGCCTTTTATTTAGTCTTGCATATATATTTATTTGTGGCCCACTCCAAAAGCCGCCACATAGCTAGACTTGAACTACCCATGTCATTGGTGATGTTTACCACAAAAAGTCCTATGGAAAGCACTTTCTCAATTATTTCTACAATAACTGGCTTGTAATTTGCCTAATTAATCACTGAAATAGTAAGCCACCACTTACTTCCATCTGCCATCATGAAAACACATGAATGTGTTGCAGCAGCTCTCCTCTATGCCCAGGCAAAGCCACATCCAGATCGCCATGGAGAGGAAGACTCATGTCCTGAAGAAGCTTGTAGCTTGTGGAGCGCGCTGAAAAACAGATTTGTTTTATGTGCATTTGCTCCATTTAATGCTTCTATTATTCTTTATGCCGGTGGCCTTCATGTGATCTTTGGTAAAAATATGACCCAATCTATTTTCATTAGTCAAAACTTTCTTTCATAGGACTGGATATGTTTTTTCTTTGTTAAGTTCTCCTACGCTTTTTAAGTGATCTTTTTTGCTTTTTAATTCCTGTCTCAGTTTTTTTCACCTGAGCTGCCTGCTTTGTATAATTAAAGGCTTTATATAATAAAATGTTTGGTTATTTGTTTTTGCACAGTTGACATGTCTATTTGATCACCTCGTATGGTTTAAACAAGAAAAGTTTTATTTAAATTAACATTTTCATGAATTACTAATATACAATAATTATAAGGTTAAATGCACCACAGTTACCATTAAAAAAAGGAAATCTACATTAATTATGTCTTCCCTAGAAAATAATTCAACATCTACAGTCCCATATTTTTCTCCAACTTATTTTAAACCTTAAAAAGTAATAATAATAATTTAGATAAGCTCTGTCATTCAGCTCATTTCCCATCTGATACCAGATAAAACAAAACTACTAAATCACATCTGCTACACACAGGGATTTTTGGGGGTTAAAATATAGGAATAAGTCCTGAAAACTGATATTCATGCTTTGTTGAAGGATGTAGAACTGAAGATAAGATGGAGGACAAGGTCTAGCGTTCCCACATTAGCATGCAGAGAACAACCCAAAGAGCTTTAAAAATGATATTACTCCTGTTTGGTTTGCTTTACGTGCAAATCTTTATTATAAACCATTGTAGACATTTTATATTGATCAGTGTATTGGATAAATACCTATTTCATCACATATGATCTGTAGCCCCAACACAACGTGTGGAGAATAATGTTTCCACTGTAATATTTAGAAGACAGCCGCTCCTAAAAAAATTACTTTAAAAAAATGCAGTGAGTGAAGGAATCAGAGCACATTCCTGGTCAATAATTACAAGGGGGAAGGAGAACCATGGCAGAAAGCTACATGCACTGCTGTAGGCAGAGGGCGCCAAATACCCACGACTGGAGTAGTGGTTAGGTACTGTGATACAGGGGCGGTTCTAGATAGGGGCCAACGGGGGCCAGGGCCCCTGTAGAACGGGTCCTGGCCCACTGTTATGGCCCCTGTACTAAAGACATGATATTAAATACATTCAGAGCATGATATATACTGACAAAGATACCATAACTGATTGGTCACTTGGACCAATTGTATTTTTTACCTTTACAGTTTTACTCTAACAATAACTTAAAAATTAAGCTGTTTACTTCCAGCCGTATTGAGATAGTGTCAGGGGTCAGGAACCTGCAGTTCAAGAGCCAAAATTGGCTCTTTGGCTCACTTAATATATTAAACGATGAAATATTGACCTGTTTAGTTGTTTTTTCCATTATTTTGTTCTGTGCCCCCATGAAAAAACATTGGCCCCACCCTGGCCCCGCTGCTAGATTTGGTGTAGAACCGCCACTTGTCAGTGTGGCGGGAATCTGATGCCCATTTCGCCCATATCAGAAGCCGCCACTCCAGCACAGCATCACAGGGTTACTGTCACATGACCAACCTCGTCCTCCACCCCCAGAAATACATACACAAACGCCAACAAAGTGGAAATAAGCATCGGTTATTACTATCGGCCTGGTTTTACTCATTTTTTTCAAATAATACTGAACATGCAGGTTCCTCTCAGAACTTATTTTTTTTCTGGAACTTAAATGGTCTCCATTCAGAGCTTATGGGTTACTTTACAAAAACGTTTAGCTTATTTTAATATACTTATCGGTCATTAAATAATGAATCATAGACTGATAATTTGCATATTTTAAAAACTTTTTTTAATTGGTTTTATCGGACCTATACATTTTTATTTCAACAAAATAAGTGCTAACACAGTAAAACCGTAGTGCAAAGTGTAAAAATAAATATTTTAATTTAATTTACATCAATCATTTAAATTTTCTAAATTTGGTAGGGTCAACGTTGTGGTTCTTGTCATAAAGTCTTAATTAACGCACTCAGTCAGCACATTTGATGATGATAACCTAAAACATTTTTGATATACATCAGATGGTGTTTTTCATCAGGGTTCCCAGACGTGATATGTGACGACATGTGCAAGACCATCGTGGCCACCGCTCTCCTCTGCTGCTTCATCATCTCCGTCCTCCTGTCCTCGTACTTCATCCACCGGTACCACAAGAACTCCCCCAAGGCTCCCATCGCGTTCGCCGAGATGACCTTCCGCCGGCCAGCCCAGTCTTACCCCATCAGCTTCCCTGCCAACAACGTGCGACGGGGCTCCCAGGAATCCATAGAGCCAGACACCTTTAAAATACCCGTGAGACCTTTTATCAGACCTTTGTCGTTTCCCCTAACATGTTGGCTCCTTTCAAGAAAGTAAATGTCACGTTGTTGTGCTCACAGGAGGATCCAAAGTGGGAGTTTCCTCGTAAAAACCTGGTACTTGGGAAGACTTTAGGGGAAGGAGAGTTTGGAAAAGTTGTCAAGGCGACGGCATTCAGACTGAAAGGGAAAGCCGGCTACACCACTGTGGCTGTGAAAATGCTTAAAGGTAGAGCTAGCCAAGCAAGCCTGGACGTAATGATGACATATGAGGAGTGAGCGTCTGAAAAAGATGAGGCGCTTCATCGGTAAACGCTCTGCTGCTTTCCTTCCCCACAGAAAACGCTTCGCACACCGAGCTGCGCGACCTTCTGTCAGAGTTCACCCTCCTGAAACAAGTCAACCACCCACATGTCATAAAGATGTATGGAGCGTGCAGCCAGGACGGTGAGGCCTCGCTCCTTCCACTGTTGCTCTGTTCGCTGCTGTGTGTTGATCTCCGTCGTAAGTGCTGCCTTCCTCTCAATAGGTCCATTGTACCTCATCGTTGAGTACGCCAAGTTTGGGTCGCTGCGTAATTTCCTGCGTGAGAGCAGGAAAGTTGGCCCGAGCTACATGGGCAGGGATGCAAACCGAAACTCCAGCTACCTGGAGAACCCGGATGACAGGGCGCTCACCATGGGAGACCTCATCTCCTTCGCCTGGCAGATCTCCAGAGGCATGCAGTACCTGGCCGAAATGAAGGTAGCCAGCAAACATCTTTAGATGAAAATGTTGTGATTAAAGTCACTGGCTAGCAATTCAACTTTTCAAATCCTCAACATTTAGGCTGAAATAAAGACTAATATCTAAAGATACCTACCAATAGTAACACAAATTGTTGCCACGTTTGACAAATAAGCTCAAGTTCAGGCATTATAAGAAGCTAAAGTGTCTCTTATAGACAAAAGCAGTTGAAGCCAGATATTTACATACATCGTGTAAAAAGACAGAGAACCATTTTTTCCAACAGTCTGGGATCAAATCAGACTAAACCTTTCCTGTTTCAGGGTTAGGATTACCGAAATTAGAATACAGAGATGTTTATATTACATTCTTTAAATTCAGAAGTTTACTCTTAAACTAAGATTACCATGCTTTTGCAACTTTCTTTCATAGGACCATTGTGATAGTTCGGTTAATGTCATACAGGTTAAACAGAGGGGACACCTTTGAAGGTGTTTTAAGGCAACACTGCTTCCTTGTGTGACATCATGGCAATTTAAAAAAAAAAAAGTAAATCAGCTAAGATATCAGAAAGATAATTACAGACCTCCACAATTCTGATTCATCTTTGGGTTCACTTTATAGATACCATGTTCATCTGTTCAACCAAGCAAGTATAAATAGCATCATAATGTGTAGCTATTATCCAGCCATCGATCAGGAAGGAGGCGGGTTCTGTGTCCCAGAGCATTTCGACATATTTTGTTGCATGTATTAATCAGAATCAGAATCAGAATCAGACATACTTTAATAATCCCAGAGGGAAATTACTTTTGTTACACGCTCCAGATATACACACATTTTTATATATATATTTACAACATTCCACACAAAGTAATATAAATATATACATATATAAGTCTATATATATATATATATATATATATATATATATATATATATATATATATATATATATATATATATATATATATATATACATATGTTTAACTATAAATCCAAGTAAAGTGATAGTGACTTGTGCAAGAACAAGAACAGTGCAGAGAATGAATAAATGTCAGTTACAGGTTGTTGTCAACCCCATAACAAAAGGCAAAAGACCTTGTGAAGATGCTGGCTGAAGCTGGTTATTATCCACAGTGAAACAGGTCCGCTACCACCATGGGCTGAAAGGCCACTCAGAGAGGAAGAAGCCATTTCTCTGAAAGGAGCATAAAAAGATGGTATGCACACAGGGAAAAGACCTTCACTTTTGGAAACATGTCCTGCGGTCTGATTGAATTGAGATCCAAGTGTTTGGCCATGAGGCCTTTTATTACATTTGGGGAAAAAAGGGGGGAAGCTTGCAGGCCCGAGTACACCATCCAAAACTGTGAAGCACGGGGTGGCAGCATAATGCTGAGGAGTTTATTTACTGAAGGAGGGACGTGTGCGCTTTAGAAAACAGATGGGAGCACAAGGAAAAAACTTTACAATATGATACTGAAGAAAAACCCCAATTAAAGTTTGGGGCACAAATGGGTCTTCCGAATTGACAATGACTCTGGCACCAAATGATTTTGGCACCAAATTATTTTACAAAGTGGCTGAGTAACAGGGTCAACGCTTTGGAGAAGCCCTGATCTCAGCCTCATAGAAGATTTGTGGGCAGATATGAAAAGGTGTTTGAGACCCAGGTGGCCTATAAACCTGACCCGTTTACAGCAGTTCTGTCAGGAGGAACGGTCCAACAATCCAGCAAAGCATTATGAGAAGCTTGTGTAAGGAAACTGAAAAGGTTTGAACCAAATCATACCATTTAAAAAGCTTCCGCTCACTGTTTTGGGATTTAATGAAGTAATGTTAGTTACCCTAACTAGCCTAAAACAGGAACATTTTGTTCATTTAACGTCATACAGGAGGAATATAAGTCTTTTCATACAGTGCATTTAAAACTTTTGTTGCAGATGTACATGAAAGCAGTTTTAATTAAATCCGGTACATTAATCTGTCATGTAATTAACTCATAACAAGCTTTTTTCTTTTGGTCCTACAGCTTGTTCACAGGGACCTTGCTGCACGAAATGTCCTCGTCGCTGAGGGACGAAAGATGAAGATCTCTGACTTTGGTCTGTCAAGAGATGTTTACGAGGAGGATTCATACGTTAAGAGGAGCAAGGTAGGAACAACAAGTACTAATTTAGATCGACTTTATAACATTATGTGACAATCAGAACCCAACAAAGTCCTTTGTTGTTCAACAGGGCCGTATACCTGTGAAGTGGATGGCAATAGAGTCTCTATTCGATCACATTTACACAACTCAAAGCGACGTGTGAGTATGAGTGGCTCATTTGAGGCGGCGTTTAATGCAACTTTCACGACTACAAATTAAATAAACCAATTAAGAATAGGAAACTGGGATTATGGGCTGCATGGTGGAGCAGTTGGTAGCATTGCCTTGCAGAAGGTCCTGGGTTTGAATCTCGGCCTGGGGGCCTTCTGCATGGAGTTTCCAGGTTCTCCTTGGGTTTTCCTCTCACAGTCCAAAAACACGACTGTGACTAAGAAGAAGATCCTGACGGAGAATGTATGCATACGTTCACATAGAGTCATATTGGTTTTGATAGCTTTTCCCTTAATAGATGAAATGATCAATGAAAAAATTAACCGCATTTTGTATTAACTCAAATTATCCTTGACATTAAATTTTTTTTGATGATGTGTAAGTAAGGGCAAAAAAAACAAAAACAGGATAAATCTTTAAGAGGGGAAAATACTTTTTTATAGCACTGTATGCTAAGCCGCTGATTTGCATTTCCTAGTTTCACTTCTCCTTGCCAGGGTGAGGTTTTCACTTCCTGAGTCCTTTAAACAGCAGCAAACATGTTTTGTTCTTCTTGCGCTAAGTAGGTGGTTCCGTTCACACTTTGACGGTCAACGGAAACAAAAAACTCAAACCCATCTATTCTGATCAGATGTTTACTTCTATCTATTGTGACATGAATATCGAATACAATAAACAATGCATTCATTTTCAGTTTATTATTCAAATTAGTTAAAAGTTTTTATATCTAAGGAAACCCAGCAGGTTGCATTGAGTCTTTAACTTACACCATTCACTCCTGCTGGGTGAGCGTGTAGCCTCAGTGGACAGACACCTGCACTGGGTTGTTGGCTTTTCAACAATCCCTCATGTCAAGCATGCATGTAGCGACAGTGGAGAGGAAAACTCCCCTTTTAACAGGAAGAAACCTCATTCAGAACCAGAACCATGCTCAGAGTGAATGGCCTTTTGCCACGACCAACTGGAGGTTTGAGAAGACAGAGGAGGCAAACTAAAAAGAACACAGAAGCCCTGATCCAGGAGTACTTTCTACTCTTGCTTAGCTAGCTCTACCTTTAACAGTAAAAGGGTAATAGCAGTAAGGTCAGGTGTAGCTGCAATGTAGAGGAAAAAACTGAGAGAGAACATAAAGTTAAAAGCTGCAATAACAGCAAATAATGCAAAATTGGAGAGTAGTAGGAGAATGTAGCAGAGTGAGGAAAAGTGGTCAGTATGTCCTCAAGCAGTCTAAGCCATCAGCATATTTTTGAAGATGGTGAGTGAGATTCTAGAATGTATTCTAACTTGACATAATAAAGTTCTAATAGCTTCTGATTAATAATCCCAGGTGACTAAAACTGAAGATCACTGGTTACGTCTGCAGCCTGTCTGGCTAAAACTTGGACACAACACTATCTTGGGATACTTTATTTCTCTTTTGCCATCATAATTCAGTGATATTTTACTTGTTTGTATTGTGATTTACTTTATAGCCTCTAAAAGAACAATTGTGTCAATACATCAATTCCAAAGTAAATAATACTTTACCTCATATTTCCATATTACTTGCCTTGTTTCCAGCCATTATTATGCTAAACTGAGCTAAAGTCTTAATGGTTGTTGTATGAAGGAAATGGATCAGCGGATCCCAAAGGCTATCCCTCTGTTTTTGTTCACTCCCAGCTGGTCCTTTGGTGTGCTGCTGTGGGAGATAGTGACCCTGGGAGGAAATCCATACCCAGGTATTGCTCCTGAGCGCCTGTTCAACCTCCTCAAGACTGGCTACAGGATGGAGAGACCAGAGAACTGCTCTGAAGAAATGTGAGCTCCCTTCTTTTACCTCACAGTGTCCCTCTGGCATAATTTCTGCTGAGCACTATAACTTTCGCCTGCCAATCCAAGACGGAGGGAAATGGCTCTGTTGGGAAGGAAAAAGTGTGTGTTTCACCATCTGTGGAACGTTGTTCCCTCTGCAGGTATAACCTCATGCTGCGATGCTGGAAACAAGAGCCAGACAAGAGGCAGACGTTCTCAGATATCAGCAAAGAACTGGAAAAGATGATGGTGAAAAGTCGGGTATGGTTTTCTCCTCGTATGTGAAAGCTGCTTTTATTCTGTTTGACGAGAGAGAAGAATGATGGAGAGTCTGATGTGACAGCGGAAGGTGGTGGAGGAGGGGGGGAGGGGTCAATATGTTTCTATGCTTCACTGAAACAGCTGAGACACCACTGGCTACATCCAACCATCCACCTGTCTATCAATCCATCTGTCCATCCGTTCTTCAACCTATCCATCCAACCATCCATCCATCCATCCATCCATCTGTCCATCCACCCATCCATCCTTTGTTCAATATCTATCCATCCATCTAACATCCATCCACCTGTCCATCCATTCATCCATTCTTCTACCCACCCATCAATCCATCCATCCATCCATCCATCCATCCAGCCAGCCAGCCAGCCATCCATCCACTTGCCTATCAATCTATCTGTCCATCCATCCATCGTTCAATATCCATCCATCTGTCCATCCGTTCTTCTACGTACCCATCCAACCAACAATCCATCCATCTGTCCATCCACCCATCGTTCAATTTCCATCCATCCATCCATCTATCCATCCATCTGTTCTTCTACCTACCCATCCAGTCAACCATCCATCTATCCATTCATCTGACATCCATCCATCCTTTGTTCAATATCCATTCCTCTACCTATCTATCCATCCATCCATCCATCCATTCTTCTACCTACCCATCCAGGCAGCCATCCATCCATCCCTCAATCCACCTGTATATCCATCCAGCCATCCGTTCCTCAACCTACCCATCCAATCAACCACCCATCCATCCATCCACCCATCCACCCATCCATCCACCTGTCTATCATCCATCCATCCATCTTTGCAGCCTGACCTCTGTAGTTTAGCTGCTACAAATCCATTGTGAACTTTTGTGTCTTTACTTTAAAATCGGGCTAAAAGTAACAGAGAATTTTGAAAAGGTGAGTCAGGAAAAGTTGTCTCTGTAAAAACAAATGTGGAGGAACACTGAAACAGCGAGGCAAAGCTACAATCTAAAAGAAATGGTTTTATTTTTAGGGTGTTGACTTATCAAAGATTCCCAGGTTGTGCAGAAAGTGTGCAGATTGAGGCATAAATGTGTCCATGCCCACTGCAATCTCTTTAGCTTCAGGGTTATTCACCTGGTGCTGAAGGCAGGAATGCAGACATCCCACTAAGCTTTCACAAAGATTTAAAGTGAGAGTAACAGGTTTTAATTAAGTTCTTGGCTCAGCCTGATCGTTTCCTCCTCCGGTCCTCACAGGATTACTTGGACCTGGCGGCGTCCACGCCAGCCGACGCCCTGCTGTACGACGACGCCCTCTCTGAAGAGGACACCCCACTAGTGGACTGTAATAACGCCCCTCTCCCTCGAACCCTCCCCTCCACATGGATTGAAAACAAGCTCTATGGTAGAATCTCCCACGCATTTACTCGCTTTTAGAAACAGGACACACGACACAAGATCTCTCTTTTTTGGCAAGCTGTGATTGGCTGTTTTTTTTCCGTAGTCAAGTGTGTGTGACTGTGACCTAGGCATGCTTTTTTGCTGTTTGATGCTGACATATCTCCCATTTCATCGTAAATGAGAGGCTCAGTGAAAAAAAAAACAAAGATCCTGTGTCTTTTTTGCTTTTATTTGGACCTGCTTCTAATGTGTGCTGACCAAAAAAATACCACATTTGTAAATATCGACTATAAACCTTCAGTCTAATTTATCTGCTATCCGTCATGACGATGCATCATTTAATTTGCAGACAGCTCATTTTCCCATTCCAGCGCATTTTAGTTTTCATTGTGTCAAACACTGGAGGGAACAGAGTGTAACATTTGAAACAGGTCCTCAATGATTCAGTGTGGTTTGGAAGTTCAGGTCGTCTTAATTGTTCTGACTTTATGTGTGTTTTAAAGAGCTGAACAGAGTAAACAGTAAGGCTTTTGAATGCAACTCCCAGGTGACTAAAACTGAAGATCACTGGTTACGTCTGCAGCCTGTCTGAAATCATAAAGGCATAAATAACCTTAAAACCTTGAGGCATGGGCCGGTACGACATTATCACGGCATGATCACCTCAGGAAAAATGTCAGTTTCACTATTTATTCAAAAGGTTTAAGCAAACATGTAGGATATGATCTAAATCTTATTCAAAACAAATTATTCTCTCTGCTGCTAAAATGATAATGGCTTATAAGGATGAGGACAATGATTTTGAGACATTGGCTTAAGCAAGAATGCAGAATAAACACCTGCTCTTATGGTTAATAAGTCCGGCTATGTGCTCCGCTAGGAGCTGCTCATCTCACCCCTGCTCCAATACATACTTTTGTTGCTTTTAGTTGTCTCATACCTGACTTTTTTCAGAAACAAAAACGAGTTTTCTGCCACAGGTGACCATTTAAAGTTGTTTTCTCTTCTCCACTAGCAATACAAATACAAATATAATATATATAAATATAATAAACGTTTATTTCTGGTAATTTTGATGATTAGGGCTTACAGCTAATGAAAAATTGGACTATTGCATAAAACCAGTAAAAAAGGATTTTAACGCAGAGGTTGTGTGTTGTGGCGTACACAATCATAGATAAAAAATTAAGACCTCACAAAGATGGCGGCCAAAGAAGCAGGCTGTTTACGGACGAGGGCATCCAAGCATGTTCGTGGAAAATTTAGCGGAAGGAAAAAGTGTGGTTGGAAAAGGGAGTACAGGCAACAGGGATAACTGCAGCCTTAAGAGATTTAGGAAGAAGAAACCATTCAAGAGTTTTGGGAGATTCACAACCGAGGTCAGTGCCCCATTAACACAAGTATGTAGGAGGTGGGACACAATTTCTCATGTTAAAGAGAAAGAAAATTGGCTAAAGAGAAAAAAAGACTAGACTGTTTCTCAGTGATCTATGGTCGTATTTGCTGTAGAAAGTCAATATTGTCTTTAATTTATAAATCAAAATCCCAGGCTCTAGACTCTAGAGGAAGAGTGGACAGGTACAAAAGCCACAGGCTGACCACTTAAATACCAACAAGTGTCAAACCAGCAAGTATTCCAGTCTGTTACAAGTCAGTGCCACAAAAAATGTCCTCTTCTGCTGGTGTTTTGTAATATTCTAATTCCCCGAATTTGTGTCTTCTTTTAAATTCTCATCAGAAAACGAGGAAAAAGTGAGTTCAGCCAGCTGACTGGCAAGGGTGAGCAACAAGTGGACTAAATTAATATAGCGTTTTTTCTAGTCATCAACTGCGCTTTGTATTAGAGCCACATTCACAACATTGTGTGACTAGGGTTTAGTGCCTTGCCATGAATATATGGCAGGAAGAAGCCAGAATTGAACCCACAACTTTTAGCTTGCAAGACAACTTCTCTTACAATTGAGGCACACTTGCTCCAAATCACTGTAGGCCTCCATGTGGCATACATCTGGAGAAAAATGGCTTTTGCTGCAGCGCTTTCTTTGGCGTCTCATCTAGAGGACTTTAAACCTCAGGAACAGTAGGAGGTAAAATTGGTGCAGTTATAAAACTTTTTTAAAATCCATTAGGTGTCAGCAAAAGGTAGTGACCTAGATGTAAAAAAAAAAAACACAGAGCCAAATTGGAGCTAATATATTCAAGAATAGTAAGTTTCCCTGAATAATTCATATTTTTCCCCATTTGTGTGCATAGTTCTGATCTAAAAAAGCAAAACTTTTAAACCCGAGGGAGAATATGACATAAATGTATCTGCCGTTTTGAAACTTTAACTGTATAAAATCTTGGTAAACCTTGATAGCGATAACCGACCCATGCCTAACAGCCTTTATGCATCGTACCAAAGCCAAAGAATAAAATGCGGACTTACATCCACCACAGAGTCTGATTCCAGAGCCTTACTGCCTGCACGCTGTTTACCTTTCACTGAGTGCAGAAAAATGATATGTTCTCATTTTTAGGCATGTCATACCCCAACTGGCCCGAGACGAGCCCGGTACCGCTCAACAGACACGATGCCACTAATCCGGTCTTTACAAGATATGCCAATGATAGTGTTTATGCAAACTGGATGGCTTTGCCTTCACCCGCAAAAGCTGTGGACAAGCTCGATAGCTAAAGACAACCCTACACTGTAGAAAAGATGGGTAACTGGTAGATGTACATATATTTCTGTGAGTTTGTACATAAAAACAATCTGATGCTAAAGATGGTTCCCCCCCCCCCCCCCCCTTTTTGTTTCTGTTGCACGGGTTTTCCAACCTTTAAAACCACCTGGTCCAGACCAGCCCAGGCCTCATTCAGCTCCCCGCCGTGTTCATTATTACCTCACAGGTCATGCTGACCAAGCTGTATCACTGCATGACTGTTGTACCAGACTGTTTGTCCGTGTCGGTGTCTTTTAAGTGCCTGTGCTGCTTTCTACGATAGCCTCCAACTGACAGCGGGCCGTGATGAGATTCCTGTTTCAGCCCAGGAGATAAAGGGGGACAACCTCAGCTGGGACAGAGAGGACAAAGCTGTTACCTTAACTTTACAGGACTGGTGTCCTGAAACTCTCAAAACACCTGCTTTGTGTTTCAAAGCTGCCAAAGAAAAAAAAAGTAAAATCAAATGCCTGAACTCTTTTCCTAACGTTGCTCTTCAGTTTGGACTAAAACCGTCATTAGAGGGAGGGCTGGTCCAGTCAGAGGACCCGAGGCTTAATGTTGGTTCTGATCACATCCTGTGTCTGGCTACAGTTCACATTTCCACTCTCTCTCATAATTATGTAAAGCAATGTGTGTTATTGCTGTTATGGCATTATTTGATTTTGTTCCAGTTAATAAAAAATAATGAATACAAATCTGCTGTTTGCTCGGCCGGCTTCTTGTCTCCAGTGGATAAATAGAACTACACTGTGTTATAAACGATTTGAATAAATCTGAAAACTCTTAAATTCCCCTTTTCTCGTCTCTTCAACTATTCATGCTCTGTGAAAAATAAAAAAACCTCTTCTGTTCCCATCGGTTTGCGAGTAATACTTCCAGTCAGGAGTTTAAATAAAGTCATTCCTGGCAGAGATGTATATTTTAAAATTAAATCTGGACTCTTTTTTTGGTGCGCTCCAAAGACCCTTTAAAGTAAGAACTGGGTGAAAAGGTCTGAACTTATTGTGAATTTTTCCCTAACACACAGTCTGGAATATCTACATAAATCCTGACTAACATGTGGTTAATATTCAGGAATGTTATGCCTTGACCACATCCTTTTTGACCAAATCCAAAATCTGTCTGGCAGCGTTCTTGCTGGATATTTGACTGCTGTTTTCATCAGAAATGGTAGAAATAATTTAAATTGGTGGGTTTCCTGATTTTAAGCCACCAATTTTGAATATTTATGGGGTAGGGATCAGTCTATACCTTGATTTTAGCCTTTTTTATCCACTCCAAAAACCGGTTTGGATTTGTTGTTGTGATTGTCGGAGAACTGTTGCAACACCCAACTTTGTCCACATTTCAAGCATCTTGATTTCAGGTGACGAATTTGGAGGTAATCCTCCATCTTCATTTTTTCATCTGCTTATTGCCGTCATCCTCAGACCCTCAGCATGATGCTACCACCCCTGTGCCTGACAGTCAGTACAGTCTTTGTAAGCCTCCGATGTCATTATGGCTAAACTGCTCAGTCTTTGTCTTGCTTCACCATAAAGATTGTTTTCCCAGAAGACATTAGGCTTCTCCGTGTGAGCAGCCGCAAATTTCAGTGGAGCTTTATGTGCTGATTTTGCAGGAGGGTTTCTATCTTTGCCTGGGCCCTCCATGTTGATCTAAATCTGGCATCACCGGGGGCAGTGAACATGGAGTTTCAGCAGTTTCTGCTTCACAGCAGGCCCGAGCCTAGGTGGTTGCTGACTATCCAAACCAATTTCCATTTATCTGAGCGGAGCAGTTAAGGCCAGACGATTGAAACCTAGGTGTTCCAGAAGGGCAATGATTCCAAACACGCATAAAGGTACCTCTGAAAGGCTCCCATCAGGTTTCAGGACTGAGACAAGACTTACAGAATATGCTGAAATATCTGGCCCAATAATGTCAGGACCATGTTGATGGCTGCAAAAGACACGAGGCTGAGGAGCGCCTTGCTAAGGGACATTTAGCCATTATTTGAGGTGTTTGTATATTTTTAAGTCTGTGTATGATTCTGACTCTGTGGGGATTAGAAGGAAATCCATAATACCTTCAAACGTTTGCACAGAACCGTTCCTGAGTCTTTAAAAGCCCAAAACAAAAGGACTTGATGATATCAGGGCAGATAAAAAAGTAAATCCTTCTAAATTACAGATTAAGCCGTGGATAATGGGCCGCCACACGTCTGCTTGCCTCCGTTTCAGAATCCTGCCACTTTTAATAGGACTTAACGAAGGAAATTAGTGAACCACTGGCTAAAAATAAGACCTCATGAAAACATTTCCTGGTCTACTTTGGGAAACATGGTGATAAAAAAAGATAAACATCAAAGAGATCCATCACGTATCTGAGCCCATTTCAGGGTTAATTCATTTAGAGGCTGTCATATCAGCACAGATAACAACGTTGGGTCGTTAGCTGTTGCAGACAAAACACGCAAGGAAAAACAATAATCATCCTGAAACCTTTAAGGTGCTTGAAAACATCAAAAGCTGGTTCACTATAGATTTTGCTGTAGCCCACAGGGGTTGTGTGACTTTACTATGTTAATATTTGTAGTATATTTGAGGAATAATTTGAAAAGAAAAACGAAAAACATTGAAACATTATTTTCACTTCACAATCATGCACTACCTTGTGTTGGTCTACATAATATCCCAATAAAATGCCTCTCTAAAAATGATATCAGCGGTGTCCAAATGTTGTTAAATCGAAAGTGCTCGAGGACCAAAAAATTAATAAAAATAAATAACATAACCAAAAATATGGTTATGCCCAACGAAATATGATCATTCTAAGAAAATATATTAAACTGTATTTAGCTAGCTTTTTGTGGATGGAAACTTTTTGTTTTTAATTAGAGCAAATCTATTATAGACAAGTTAAAATCTTACAGTTCAATGTTTAATTGAATGTTCGGTACAACACAAAACAGTTGTCTTTTAATAAGCACACTTTTTACGTTCGCTTTAATTTTATAGTAAATAGGGCAACTTTCACTCAAATGCAGACTTTGGTGCATTAAAATCTGATTGGAATTGATTTAATAAAATAGCCCAAATTCAGTTGGAGGGCGACACAAAATAAGCAGAGGGGCCACAAATGGCCCCCGCGCCACACTTTGGACCCCCTTGATTTATATTATCCTTCTTTGATTTTAATAACGATCTCTTTAACACGTATATTGTTGCATTCTAAACGTGATGACATGGGAATTAAATTAATTAATTTTGTGGGGGGGGGGGGGGGAACTGTTAAAATTGCTTATTTCTTCTAAAAATAAACGTTTTGCAATACATCGATATAAATATAATATATTTATTACTTACTTATATTAATATTAATGTTGTAGCAACAATAGTCATGTTATACGACCTAATTTTCTTTGTAAAAACGACCGCGAAGTCGTGTTTTTGGTGGACATAAATATTATGAGACGAGGGAGCTGCGGCGTGATCCGTGACGTCACCCGCCAACAACGATCCTATTGGTTCTCCAGTGACCGGAAGTAGCGCGCTACCCACTCTTCTCTCCGTGCTCCGTGGCGTTCTGGAGCAGAAGCGGCCCTCGGCTACTGGTTTCGGAGGAAGCCTCTGGCTTTGAGCGCGTGCAGGCATGGGGAAACGCACGAGTAGGTGAGGAACATTTCCCTTTTAACCGCATTCACCGACTAACGAGCTTCATTTTGCTGAGCCAGGGAAGCAGAAGGCGTCGCGGAGACCTGAACGTCTCTTAAGGTCGCGGAACCGTCCCTGCATCCGGTTCAGACTTTTCAAAATAAGAGCACTTTCTGCTGTAAGGACACTAACGGCTCGGCTGGTTCGGTAGCAGCAAAATAAATTAGTAATAAAAGTCTTAATAAACGCTCGTCTCGGTAAACTGGAGTATTATTGAAACGTTTATTTATTTGTACTGTAAATAAAATCATACCGATTTATTAGACGCAGTGCTATATTTCTATAAATCAGGCGTTTGTTTCTATTAATTTAGCTGATTTTGGCTCACACAGCTATGAAAGCCAAATGACAGTTTGTCTGATTTAGAATGTGGCATTTGACCAATAAAAGATGGACGTTTATTAACGTAATCTACACCATCATGGAGAAGACAGCTGTCATGGCTAAAGAAGCTCTTTGGAGCTCTGGAGCCGAGCTTATGAATGGAAAGTTGAGTGGAAGGAAAACATCTGGTAGAACAAGATGCACAAGGCACAGGGATGAACGCAGCCTGGAGGTGATTGTAAACTAAACGGGAGAGAGTCGCATGCTGTGGACACAGGTGGGTAAAAGGCAAAGGCAAATTTATTTGTATAGCACAATTCAGTACAGAGACAATGAAAAGTGCTTTACATGATTAAAATATAGGAAAATAAAACAGAATAAAAGCAAGTAGGAATAAAATTTAGAAACAAAATAGAACATTAAAAACCGTTGGACTAAAAAAGTTGAACTAGTGATGTTTCAGTAGAACAGTTTAACTAGAACAGTCAAAGTAGTCAATAATTAGACTAAAGTAAGAGTAGCACTACTTCAACACATTTATACTCAAGTAGAAGTAAAAAGTCATCAGCCAAGAAATTACTCAAGAGTAAAAAAGTATTCAGTATGAAGGATACTCAAGTCCTGAGTAACTAATCATAACAGCTGATGATTTAATATTTTAAAAATTATCTAATTGGACAGACGGATGTAAAGTTATGTGCAAATTCTGGTATTTTAAAGACAAAAGATACACTGAAGAAACACTTTTCTAAATATTTTTTTTTCTACATTATACTTTAAAGCGATACAGCAGTTAATGTATATACAGAATGTTAGAACAATGTAAAGTACTTTCCGTGACAATATCTACTGTTTACTGTACATTCATTTAACCCCCAAATGGCTCAATAATCTCAGCAGATAGAAAATAACATTAAAATAACAAAGCTGGTGTAAAAATAAGAAGTCTCACTTTAACATAAACTCTGGGTTTTTGTCTCTCTGAATTTTTTGGTTAAAACAAGTTTGTTCTTTATTTATGAAGTTACTCGCAGCAGGTCGAGGTAGCCAGACATTTTACTCAAGTAAGAGTACAAAGTACAGTGCAGTAAAACTATTCCTAAAAGGAGATTTGGGCGCAAAACGTTATGTAACTAGTTACTGCTCATCTTTGTGTGGACATCACGTCCACCACAGATGGACATACGCAGGATTCCTGAAGACCTGAGCACAAGGAGCCCCAACCGAGTATCGAGTGGATCTACTGTTCAGTAAATGGCTGTACCTTTCAGTTCGCCCACTGTTGAGTATTAAAATTATTTTGTGCTGCTTTGCAAATTAAAAGGAATTGAGTTTAGAAAGTTTAATGGGGGGAAATAGTCCAATGGGAGCTTTGAGTTCTGCTGGTGCTTATTTTTGCTGTTGTGAGTTTTATTTGTCAGACATAAATATTTTCATGTTAAAAAAAAAATCTTTGTTTTGTTAGCTCAGAGCTGCAGCTGTGTGATATCATGGACCTAAAACTCTACAGTTCAATATATAAATCTTTAAAGACATATAATTTGTAGGACCGTGGCACTTTGATGCTTACAGTTCCTGCGCGGCAGGAAAACAGCCTTTTAAATCCCCCCCCCCCCCCTCTTTTGTCTTATTCTGAAAGGAAGGCCCAGAGCCGGAAGTCTGCTCTGATTGTTCAACTGCAGCTCACCCACCAGATTTCCCTCAGTGCTGTTGTTGGGAGCTAGCTCCCCCGGTGTTTCCAGGAACTGAGCCTCTAAATGTGGCTTACAGTGCAGACGAGTGTAACTGGGACCGTGGTGCTGAGGGAAGGACAGACAAGCCAGGCTTACATGATAACAGTGCTGCTGTCTGACTGCCTGCTGATTATCTGCTCATCCTTTGTGTTTCAGAGCAACGTCTTTTAATCCTATTTAAAATCTTTGTTCTGTTTTTTCCCCCCACAGGTGATTGTTGGAACACAGCCGAGCCATGAAGTAGCAGGAAAACTCCGTGTTTCTAGAAGAGCAGCGAGTGATGTGAGCAGGAAGGCCTCCCAGCTGTGGGTCTTCTGAGGACGTGATGCCCAGGCGGGGGTTCCCCTTCCAAGGGCGGGTCCGCTGGCTCTTCCTGGGCCTCTTCCTGCTGCTGGTGCTGCTGCTGTTCGCCTACCTGCTGGAGTGCACCCCGCCGGCCGACGTCAGCCAGGTGCTGCCCGGCTTGGCGGGGGAGACCTACGGGAAGGAGTACTACCAGGCGCTGCTGCAGGAGCACGAGGAGCGCCACCTGAGCCGAGCCTCCAGCCTCAAGCGCCAGATCGCCCAGCTCAAGCAGGAGCTGCAGGAGATGAGCGAGAAGCTGAAGCTGATGCAGGACAAGAAGGAGCCCCCCGGGGTGCAGGGTCTGGGGGAGAACAAGGACCAGGAGCCCGGGGACCTGCTGGAGTTCCTGCACTCTCAGATCGACAAGGCCGAGGTGAACACGGGCGCGCGGCTGCCCAGCGAGTACGCCCTGGTGCCGTTCGAAAGCTTCACCTCGTCCAAGGTGTACCAGCTGGAGATGGGGCTGACGCGGCACCCCGAGGAGAAGCCGGTCCGCAAAGACCGCAGGGACGAGCTGGTGGAGGTCATCGAGGCGGCGCTGGACATCATCAACAACCCCGATGAGGAGGACGGGGTGGAGGACGACATGCCCATGCAGAGGCCGACCTACACAGACGGCCACTTCGTGGAAGGTAAGAGCGGCAGAGCGACCAGGCTTCGCTGCCGTCTCCGTTTTTATGGAGCTAAAACAGTGACAGCATGCAGCGACACCGAAAAGAAATATGGCTTTGAAAAATTACGCATTAAAAAGTCAAACATTGTTAGAAAGTAAAAACTTATGATGATATTCTCATTTTATGCTACAGTTTTATTCAGTGAGAGACCTTTATCGTTGTCGCTGCAGAGATCCTTCACGAGAACGCGAGTCTCGACTCGTTCTCCGTTCTTGGCAAGAACACAGGAAGTACAGACTTGGGGAGAACAGGAGCAGAACGTATCTCTAACAGAAGCGTACTCGTGTACTCGTGTACTTGTGACATCACAGCTCGTCTGGACCTGCATTTCACCTCCTGTTATTAGTAGTCTTTACATGATCTAAATTATTACTTATATTGATCATAAAATGAAATAATTGTATGAATAATGTAATCATTGTTCAATGAAGAGGTAATATTTTGTGTTAAATAAATTATAATGCAAGTTCTTTAGCCTTTTTTTAACATATAAACTATTAATACACTACACCATATTTTATTGAAAACATTTTTAAAACAACAGTATTTTTAATGTATAAAAAAGCCTAAAAAAAGTACCTAACAAATTACGCCACGGTGCATTCTGGGAAAGCGGTCAGTCTGAAAAACGCACAAGTCTGCTCTGATGCATGCTGGGTAAAGAGGGCGGGGGTAGAACAACATCCGGGGGTTTGGTCCGTTCTGGTCTGGTGTTCTTGGCAATAGGAACGGCGCTGAGGCTCATGGCGCATATTGAGAAACGGCCACTGATTTACCCTCGGGGGCGGGGCTAAACTGAAGGCCCCTTCATGGGACTTATGTTTTTCCGGGACTCCTCATCGTCTACCTGCTGTCACTGGTTTAGCTCCATGTCACTATAATCATTAGCTGTATAAGCTAATGAAGATAAATTAATGAAAATACCCGTTCTTGTGGTCGAGTAGCAGTTCATGAGCGGAGCTTTCCATTGGTTGAATGCAGGTAGATGAAAAGTACCGAAAAAAAATTCTATTTAGCCCCGCCCCCGACGGTAAAACAGCGCCAGCTTGTAATGACATTGTAGCTGAAGGAACTCTGCAGTCACACTGAAAAAAAGTCATTGAAGAACAAAACTGCAGCATAAAATGAAAATCTAACTTTTTACTTTCTAACAATGTTTGACTTTTCAATGGCAAATCTCTTCATCAATGTCTCTGTAAGCCGCCACAGTTTTAGGTCCATACGCTTTAACGCCGCCTCTCCGTGCTGCAGGGCTGTACAGGACGGAGCGAGACAAAGGGACACTTTACGAGCTCTTCTTCTCCAAAGACGACTCCAGCAGCTTCCGTCACGTGACGCTGTTCCGGCCGTTTGGGCCGATAATGAAGGTCAGGAGCACGTCCGTAGAAACGCTGGCAATGACCGTCAACATCATCGTGCCGCTGGCGGGCAGAGTCGACACGTTCTCCCAGTTCCTGCAAAACTTCAGGTAGGGCGGCGTCCGCAGAACCCGCGATGTCCGTGGAACGTGGTGCGGCTGGTTCTGTTGTTTAAACCCAAATGTTTCCAGGGAGGTGTGCATACAGCGGGACCGCCGGGTCCATCTCACCGTGGTTTATTTTGGACAGGAAGGCCTGCAGGAGGTGCAGTCGTCCTTGGAAACGATGTCGAGGTTTGTCGTCTTGTGCCTCTTGTCAGTGAAGCTTCTCCAGGAGGGAAATTGGTTTTATATTTTACAAATGCTATTTATTCCATAATTAAAAAAAAATAATTTTAATCTCCTGTTGTGCAAACTAAACATGTTCTGAAGACTTAAAGGTATTTATTCCATTCAATGTTTTATAGCTCTCTATCACATTAAGACCACAAACTAAAATAAGTTTTATTAGGATTTTATAAAAATTAACAAACATCACAAATGGCTGTGAATTTGACAAAAATAGAAAACTTAGTTTTCTGTATTTCCTGCAAATAAAAACCTGAAAAGTGTGACATGCATTGGAATTCAACCCCCTTTACTCCGACACTGCTTGTAAAAATTTGCCTCATCTCAGTATAAATCCTGCTGTTGTGTTTCTGGCCTTGGTTGGTCTCTAAAGAACCTCTAGACGGGTTCTGAAACAAGATCCCAAGCTTTGAACATCTCTGAGCTTCAGATCAACCCATCATCCGGACACGGAGACAAGATGCACCACCTGCAGACCCACCAGGACATGGAGGTCCACCTGGACCGACAGGCTGGGCATTAATCAGAGAAGCAGCCAGGAGGCACATCTCTGGAGGAGCTGCAGAGATTCACAGCTCTGGTGGGAGAATCCGTTGACCGGACCGCCATTAACAGTGTTTACGCCATAAATCTGGCTTCTATAGAGGAGTGGTAAGAAGAAAGCTGTAATGCTGTCTGTTAAAAGCCATGTAGAAGACCTTAAACATGGAGGAAGCAGCTCTGGTCCAATGAGACTACATGTTAAACGTGTGTGTGCTATAAAGCACACCGTCCCCACAATGAAACACAATGGTGGCAGAATCACGCTGTGGGGGATGTTTTCTTTTAGTATCGACTGGAAAGATGGATGGAGCAGAATAAAGGACGATCCTGGAAGAAAACCCGTAAAGAGGCTGGGTGGAGGGTCACCTTCCAGCAGGATATCAACCCAAAACATACAACCAGAGATACGAGATGCTTTAAATCAAAGCATTTATGTCAGAATGGCCTAGTCAAAGTCCAGAACTCAATGCAGAGGCGTTCTCTTCATGTTTTACCGATTTAAAGCTGTTTAGTAAGGAAAATGATCCATCTCTAGATGTGAAAAGCTTGTAGAGGCGGGCCTCAGAGTAGCTGGGTGGTTCTACAACCGGCTTTTAATGCAGCTGTAGCAAAAGGCGGTTCTATGTAGTATTTACTCAGGGAGACAAGACTGGGATTTTATTTGTAAAAGTGCCATTTTCCTCCCACGTTACAAAGTTGTTGGGCAGCTTTTGTTGACTAAAAGCGTTGTGTTTTCCTCCCCAGAGAGGAGAGCTTCTCTAATTACACCCTGCTCCCCGTGGACGAGGAGTTTTCCCGCGGCCGGGGTTTGGACATCGGAGCCCACGCCTGGAAGAGAGGCGACGTCCTGATGTTCTTCTGTGACGTGGACATTCGCTTCTCTCTAGACTTCTTGAACACGTGTCGTCTCCACGCCGCTCCCAGTGGGTTTCTCCTGGTGTTGCTCCGGTCTTTGTGTTCCCGCTTTGCCCCTGCAGACTCTAATGCACTTCTCCTGCTTTTGTAGACAAGAAGGTTTTCTACCCGGTGGTGTTCAGTCTGTATAATCCGGCCATTGTTTACGGAAGCGTGGAGCTGGCGCCACCTATTGAACTCCAGCTGGTAAGACGCCTGAAACCCAGGCTGATCGTAGTGAGAAGGGATTTACACAAAAAGGTATGCTCTGACTTTTTTTTCCGCTTTGTTTAAAGATTCACAAAAAAGACGCGGGGTTTTGGAGGGATTTCGGTTTTGGAATGACGTGTCAGTATCGCTCAGATTTCCTAAACATCGGTAAGCAAATGAACATCAGTTCCCACAATTAGATTTATTCATCATACTGTATCGACCAATCAGATCTGACTTTGCACACACGTAACACTTTCTCCAAGTACTTACAAATCTTCAGACACGTTAGTGAAACGTCTTATATTGTCAATGAATTGCCTACTTATCACTGTCTTTATGAAGCTGTAATATGAAATAGCTTTGAATGTGTTAAATCATATTTCTTATATGAAGGATCCCATGTTGATGATTTAGAAACTCAGAAAAACTGCTTTTTAAATTTGTCTTTAGGTGTTCCCTCATCTTCAGGTCATATCTTAGCATTTACGTTGTGAAACCGTATTATAATCCCTCTAAAAAGGCCAAAAATGACTCGAACATAGACTTAGCGTTAAAATAGGGAGGAATTATTTGATAAAAATGTTTCTTATCAACAGTTTGAAGTGGCTTAGCTGCAGTCTGTGGATGGAAGATTAGGGTGATTGCAAGGAGGCTGTTCTACCACTAAGACTCGGAGCCTATCATCAAAAATAAGGTTAAATATTAAAATATCAGTGAAAAGATGCCAAAAGCTGGTTGCCGTTTATAAGAGGGAATCAAATCCTCTGTTCAAAATAGTTACCAGAAAGGCTTTGGATTATTTATTTATTTATTTTTTATTAATATAACCCAATTACTCTCCACAAAAGTCCATCTTAAAGTTCCTGGTAAATGAAAACTGTCCGACCCATCAGAGCCTTTTACTGAGGTGACTTTCTACCCTGGTAATATTTTGTCATCCTAGTAAAAGCAGTGGATAAACGGGGTAATAATGGCCCCAGAAAAGGACCCTGGTTCCTATGAAAGGTTCCTGTACTTGAGACACGCCTATAGCAGCAAAAGGTTTAGTTTCCACTTCGCCTCTGATGAGCTCAGCGTCACTCGTTGACTTTCTTCTACCAGGTTTATTCTTCTCCTTCGGATCCATGGAGTGAGGAACCACCAAGAACAGCAACAAATCAGAAACCAAAGCTCTCCACTTCTATTGAGCCGCCCTGCTGGTTTTCTCCCCTCCAAAGTGATGGAACCCACCAGCCAGTCTGACCCAGAACCAAGTCGCTCTCTGGTTCTGCTCTGATGTGGCGTTGTGGTTTCGACTCGACCAAATCTTCTTTTGTTCCCTTTTAGGTGTAATGTTACTTTCAACTGAGACAGATATTTTTAATGAGTTAAAATCTGAATCCTCAACGGAGAAAATAAATCAGTATCGGCCAGAAGTTTGATCGTTGCATCCCTTCCCATGATGCAAGGCGGCAGAAATAACCACATGATATTCAACACAAAGAATTCGGCTCCTTAAAATTGTCTGTTTAGGCGACTGATATCAAACAGTTCTTGGTTTTAATCCACAACCATCTCCTTCATCGTAGAGAAGTGTAGATTAAAGGAGTCTTAGCCGAACAACGGGGATCTGAATAACAGCTGTGAGGTCTACCATCGAATGTAGGATGGGTCGCATGGTTGACCTGGAAACTCAACCCAAGTTATGTAATTTACTTAAGTTAGGTACTAGGCTGTTGTTCATGACTAAATAATGTAAAAAAAAAAATGTCTTCAATATCAAATTTGATAGCTTAAATAAGTAATTTTGATAAATATCCAGAGCCTCCTCACGAGTCGATGTTATTTCCGCAGGTGGATTTGATCTCGAAGTCAAAGGCTGGGGCGTGGAGGACGTCCACTTGTACAGGAAGTACCTGCGGAGCGACCTGATCGTGATCCGGACTCCCGTGTCCAGCCTGTTCCACCTGTGGCACGAGAAGCAGTGCGCGGACGAGCTGACGCCGGAGCAGTACCGCATGTGCATCCAGTCCAAAGCCATGAACGAGGCCTCCCACTCCCACCTGGGCATGCTGGTGTTCCGGGAGGAGATCGAGGCCCACCTCCGGAAGCAGGCCTTCAAGACCCAGGGCGGGACGGAGGAGTGAGCAGCAGCCTCCTCCTTCCCGGGCGGCGTTCCTAAACGAGACTGAAAGGGGCGCCGCAGCGAGGGCGCGTTTACACGGATCCCTCTGCTTTTTACTGCACAGCTGTAGACGGATGAATGTAGAGGAAAAAAATTGGGAGCAATGTGAAACGAGGCACAGAACAGAAGCCTTAGCGAAGCGGTACCGCCGCGTGGTCCAATCAGCAGTATTTAACTCTTCAAACGTAGACATGTACAGAAGACAGTGTTGTGTTTCTGGGTACGAGGTTAGGACTCAGCCCTGCAGCCGGTTTCTCCGCCATCGTTTTTGCTGCTTCGCTTGCAGTTCAGCTGCTTCAAACACGGCAAAGCTAGCATAGCAGCAGCTAGCATAGCAGCTAGCATAGCAGCAGCTAGCCAGCGGCGATCGGACAAAATCAGCTGAAATCCATTGGGAAAAGGGTCACATTTCTTCTAATTTATTGAGCGCGAGAACAACGAGAAGTTGCACTTTCTCTCAGTGGAGATTCAAACATGTTCTGACCACTGGGCTTCCAGAGGCCTGTAGTACGAAGGAAGATCAGCAGCTTTCTGGGGTAAACTTCTTTTGTTTACGTTACATCGGTGGCTGGGTATTCATTTTTCCCATTTTATGGGGGAAGACTGATAATACAACACAAACATATTAAAACAATTTAGAGTTTATAGTGAACTGCACTAAAATGTGGATGAACGGCAGAGAGGTTCATGGACCGCACGTTTTGTAGCCAACAAGCTAGTGATTTAACGCTGGCTGCATTTCTGTCATGTCTTCTTGGCAGAACTGGTTGAGCCCGTTTAAATTGGTTGTCTTCCTGATACAGAAGGTTTAGGGTTTATTTTCAACGATTTGGGGTTAGCCCTTCGTTGTTCCAGCCACCAAGAGACCCGCAGCATGATGCAGCCAGCGCCGTGCTTTATTTTGTACAGTATTAAGCCTCATCTTGACTCTGCAAGATATTGTTCTGGTATAGGTGATTTCAGTCGGCTTGTTTTCTTCAGTCCATGTTGAGGCTAAAGGTTTTATCTTTACACCAACACTTTATTACCTTCCAGTTCATTGCAGGTTGGAACCTCTGCGGTTCCTCAACATCCTTTCATTTAAAAAGGGGGACAGATTGGGTTAGAGGGTTGGACCTTGGACACAGACTTTTCCACAAGTGAATGACCAATGACAGTTACCAAAACTCGTTGTGGAGCAGATGAAGCTGGAACGGCCCTGAGCTTAATGCTCCAATTAAAAGCTGGGTCAGAGACGGGATATTTGCATTAAAATCCACAAATAATGCAAACATTTGTACCCAAGTCTAATATAAAATAATATCTACTGGTGATTCCACCATAAAACAAAAAAGCCTCACAGTTCAAATGCATCATTTAAAGGCCAAACTTAATGATGGGTGTATGTAAACCTCTGACTGGAACTGTGCGTGAACGTTCAGATCCAGAGTCAGGAAACCCGGGTCGATCTTCTGGGTTTCCAACTACCTTCAGGTGTCTTTTGACGTTTTGGTCAATTAAGACCAGAACCAGGCCACATCAGGGCGGTTATGTGAAAAATGGATCCTTAAAGCCAAGGAGGAGGACGCTGCTGCTTCAGATCTGGTTAATATGGATCCCTTCAACACAGCCTGGGCTGAACCTGCTTCGTACTACAGGCCTCAGTTATAGGACCTCCTGATTATTGATTCAGACTGAAAAGGGAGAATTTCACGTTTTTTCATTTGTTTTATTATAGGACTGTGAGAGTAGCGTAAAAGGTATCGACGACGAAGTTGGACCAACGGGAAGCAGCGCCTCAATGACGGCTGGTCTGAAGCGCTGCTCTTCATCCGCGACTGAAAGCTGCTCTCAGATGTAAATACATTTCAAATGTTCCTTTTATTTTATATTTTACACAGAACCCAGCGGTTCTAAAAGAACATGTTGCGTTCGGCCGTCAGAAGCTTACACAGAGCAGACAGGAGGTGCTTTGATGGTCCTACACGTGTATCAGGTAGTTCCTGCCATGCGTTCTGTACTGTAATTATTTACAACCAACAGTTTTCTTGCTTATTCTGCAGCTTTTCTAGATTGTCTCGAGGTCTCCTTTGCTTGGCAGGAGAAATGAATCGTCTTCCTCTCAGCGGCGCAGCGATCACAGCTGAATAATAAAAAGAGACGAGCAGGAAAATTGATTTATTGGGAAGAATCGTCCAGGAAATAACTTGCAGGCGTTCACGGTTCCTAATGCGTCTGATGCATATTCTCAGTCAACTCGACCAGTTGTATATTTGCAATAAAAACGTAATTTCAAACTTGTCAAGTGTCTCTGAATCTACTAACTTCATTCATGCTTCTTAATTTAAGACAAATGGCATAATACAAACGTATCATTCGTCTGTGTACAATAAACTACTTCGATAAAAAATAGAAAAAACAGAATCTGCGTGAAATGGCGAAGTGAACCTGAGGGGAGAGGCCGTTAATGAGCCGGCTGCTCAGGGTGGATCCCCAGGGTTTTGTAGATCTCCTTGAGAAGCAGGAGCGCCGTGTCTTCGGACTGCCTGCACAACGACACAAAGGGCCTTCAGTGAGAGGGCAGCAGGAGCCACGTGGAGCTCAGACGCTGCACTAAGCCACCACAGCAGACCCCAAATCACGTCTTTATTTATACAGAGAAGTTGCTGATTGTACATCTTTATCTTCGACAAACGTCAAATTAAGTCGAGATGTAATGATCAGGAGCCTGTTTCACAGCACTTTGAGATTATCTCAAAATTTGTACCTGAACTCATCCAATTAGTTCACTACCTCATGTGAGTTTGCACTATTTATAAAAAAAACCAGTTTGATCAAACGTGTCAAAACTTTTTGACACGTGGGAAAAAGTTGTTGAGTCAAAAGTGACCATAAAATTATGTATTTTCTTTAACCACCCCAACAATTATCTAAGGATGTCTTATTTAAATTTCACAGAGAAATAAAGTCGTCTTATTTTTTTATGTTAGAGGACACACTAGACTCTAAAAGCTGCATCTACGTTACAAATCTGAGTCCAAGTTTAGTCAATTCTCTGCAACAGCTACCAGATTTGGGTCACTCACTCTCTTTAAGTCCTGTTTGTTGTATTTAGCCAAGTTTAATGAATGAAAACGCAGGTTTGGGTAAACTAAAGACTACTGTTGAATAAAAGTAACTGGATAGATGTGATTCTGTTTACTATGAGATTAAAGAGCATAAATGGAGGTTATTAAAAGGACAAAACTATTCTCTACCCAACATGTCCACAGGGACTGGGGTTGGGAACCACTGATTCAGAAAAAATAAGCTGTAAAGGCTCTCAGAAAGTGAAAGCCAAACTCTACTTCCATATTCTTACCACATAAAATTACTGTGATAACCACAAGTTATACTTATAAGAATCCAACTTTTTTATGTCCAGGGAAATAAAACGTATCCAGATTTGGAGAACGCTACTTATTGGCACCCTGTGGTTTTAACTCCCTTGTAAAGGTGATTTTATTTCCCAGACTGAGATTTCTAGATTTCTTCCTGTACATTTAATTAAGCTCTGAAAAATCTCCCCCTTATTATCTGATCACAAAAATTTGATTCTTAGTGAATTATACAAAAATTTAGACATTATGATCGATGGCAATAACTCCCTTTTTTGTCTTCTTATAAGTAACATTTGGCCATTGAAATCTCAAACTCGTCAAATCTGCTTCATTAGTTTTTCTGTTTCATACCCATGAAGATCCAACATGTTCTGGCTCCATTTCGGCCCATAACGAGGGAGGGTTTACGTACCAGTAGCAGAGATGACTCTGCAGGGCGAACAGATACTCGTTGAAGCTCTCGATGGGCTTCTCCTGCAGGACGTAGTCAATCCGACTGCCTCCGTTCAACAACCCGATCTTCACCTGCGGCTCCTCTTCTCTTTGGGGCTCAGGACTCTCAGGGATTTTATGCTCTGTGACAAACGACGACGACAAAAACGTTGTGGCTCTCAGGCTAAACCGAGGTAACGTCACTGTGAAAAAAAGCCGCAGACGTACCGTCGTGCGCTTGCTGCTCCTCTTCCGCGATCTGATTGGCCACCATGGCCAGCTCGGCCTGCAGGGCGGAGGAGGTGTGAGCCCGGGCGAAGTCGTTGAGCGTCTGCCAGGCGCTCCTCAGGGAGCTGATGAAACCCTGCTTCAGGTCGGAGCCCATCCTGGAGAGACTCTCCTTCAGCTCTGAAAGCCACAATTAAAACTTTTTATCTTTTCAAAACTGTCTGAAACCGGCTCATAAAAACTGTCGTCATTCTATTCAGAGGCAGAAACACCTTCGTTATAACAGCTCTCTATGTTTGCACCATCTTCTCTCCTTAAGGCACACATAGCCTCGCTAAAAGTCCTCCTCACTACTAACGTTTTGTCACTTTAGGAGCTCTCTTAAGGTCTAAGATGCTTAAGGCTGGTTCACACGGCAGCATTTTTAGCCCAATTTTCGCGCCGATCTCCCCTTCCGAGAGGCACCGATAATTGGCGTCTCTTAAGATAATCTTTAGAGATATTCCTGCTGTGTGTGGTGTGTTAGGAATGATCAGATCCGCTCGGTGGAACGTCGGGACCGCTCCGACCTCACATCGGGGATATTCAACATGTTGGATTGTCTTGCCCTGATATCCTACTGTGCGTGGTGTCCCCCAAAGACAAACGAGCACGCAGCCTGTTGAATGTGGCGTCAGCCAATCAGAAAATGAGGCGAGGGATTCCCAGAGTCCCTCGCCTACAGCGCCTTTTCTTTTTGTTTTGTTTTTTCTCTGTTGAAAATCAGTCCTCAAACTATCGCCATTATTCTTCCTGGTCGTTCATGTTCATATTTACTCTGCACTCGCGTTTGATCTGGAGAAGATTCGCAAGATTTTTCATCTGACGTCTGAATGATCTTAAGCAAAATCTGTTCGTGTGTGGCGGACACCACGCACTGTACGAGCAAACCTGGGTTATCTAGGATGTTTTTATCGTTAAGAAGAGAAGAAAGAAGACAAAATCTTTATTTTTCATTGCAATTGTACATTCCAATGAAATTTGTCTTTTGCATTTAACCCATCCCTTCGGGAGCAGTGGGCAGCTATCACAGCGCCAGGGAGCAACCTGGGGCAGTCTGCGGGAATCGAACCGGGTACTTGCAACCTTCTCAGAGTGAAAGCGCACTGCTCTAACCACTAGGCCACCACTAAGGCAATCAGATCATGGTTAAAGAGGAAAGAGATCCTTTATCCCATGTCGAAACCCGGGACGTGTGCTGTCTCAAAATTGGCCGACTATTTTAAAATCCTGCTGTGTGAACCAGCGTTTACTGAATAACTTTTATCTTACCGAGGTAAAATTCTAAGAAAAATCTCAGAATTTGGGAAATTCTGAGATTCTTCCTAAGATGACGTCACTAAGAGCCACTTTTTAGTCTTATGATTCTTTGTGAATACGGGCCCTGGAGGGTAAATAGTCATCAGAACGACGTCGTAGTCGTAAAGGTTTCATACCGAGATGAAGCCTCTTCCTTCCTTTGTAATGTGGGATTAAAACGGGCTTCAGGTCCAGGTCCGGGACGATCATGGGCTCGATTCTGTACGCCACAGGGTCCAACTGAAACAGGAGGGTGGGAACAGAAATTACAGCCGGCCTACATGTGCTCATCTCTAAGCAGCGACACGGTCTCTGCAGCCGGGGAGTGGAGGAAAACCCTCCGACGTTTAGACGTTAAGGAGCTTCCCACCGGATGGTAGATGTTGAAGAAGCCCTTGCAGGTGGGCAGCTGGAACGTCTCGTCGATCTTCTCCAGCCCTCTGACCGTCAGGAACATACCGATGGGAGAACCCAGGGCGAAGAAGTTCACCGGCTCAAAGTCCAGACTGCGGTAGATGACAGAGACCTGCAGAACCAGACTCGGCGTTACAGTTACACCCAGCTTTATTCACCAAGAAGCCTCTGGTTTACTTCCTGAGCAGTGAATTCATTTACTTGACCAGTTCCAACTTCAAAGTAGTTGTAGTCGACGTGGACAGAAGACACGGCGCTGCCCACCGGTGGCCTCGTCACGGCGGTACCGGCGGGATCTCCGGGTGCTGCAGCCTGACCGTCCTCCTTCAGCTCGGCTTTTTTCTGCTGAGCCGCTAGTCGTGCAGCCTGGACACCAAAACAAGCACCGGGTCGGTCAGCGGCAGCTGCTGCTTCAACGACTGCAGAGGTGCAAGGACCAAACCTACCTGTCTGCTCACTCGTTCTTTCACAAACTTGGCAATCTTCTTTCGTGGACCCAGCGGGATGCCCATCTCTTTCAGGTCCTCAATGGTGCACATGAGCTGCAACAAACCATCGACAAACCTTTGGTAAGCTCTTCCTGACTTAAGCTTCTTATTTTTCAGCATATTCTGACTTTTCATCTTACAAACGACTCGATGTCGATCTTCTCTTCATCGAAGGTGCTCTTGTACTCAGAGAGGCCCAGATGCTGCAGCACAGCAGCGAGATCCTCAAACTCCTCCTCGTCCTCTTTGGCCGGCTCCTCCACAGCAGGAGGAGTAGCAGCATTTTCTGCCTGAGACGCAGGAGCCGTCCTCTGAAATGAAAAGCAAGACTTCCCAAATTCATAACTGTGGCCAGATCCAGTGGCTGTCACTCACAAGATACTTCAGCGTCGTCTGTTCGGTTTGTGCCTGACCTGTTTGGCGTCTCCGTTAGCAGCAGGCATGGTTGGCATTATCGGTGCCGCAGAGACGGTTTTCTGATTGGAAAGCAGGTCGAAGAGAATCAGGGATCCTGCAGAGACATAAAAAAAAACAACAACGCTGATTAAAAACGGAGTAAAAGGGCGTTTAAAAAGGGGAAGAAGCTGATTCTATTTTACCCAAGCTGTGTCCGGCCACTGATATTGCTCCTCGGTAGTCGGGGTTCCTCTTCATAAACAGCGCATAAAGCCGGTTAATCTCTAGAGCCACTGTGTCCATGATGGTCTGGCAGTAAGTTGGACTGTTGTAGAAAAGCACGTCTAGCAGAGTCTCGTTTGTAAAGTGACGCAAACGTCCGGTGCTGGGTAGGGTGATCTTTTTTATCCTCCTAAACAAAACAATACAAAATGCATTTTTTTTAATTAATCTTACATTAACTATGCTTAATCAAGCGAGATTCACCAGCCACACTCTGACCTCATTCCTGCCAGAAATTTACAATGAAGAAATCACAACAACAGCACCTGACTGTCGACATGAAGTAGGCTAACAGATCTGAAACACCTACACGTCATGCCCCGATCTAAAGACGTTTGAGAACGGAAGAGTCATTGGCATCGTTCAGTCTGGAAACAAAGCCACTCCAAATGTTTTAGGACCAAAGGGGGAAAAATTATCCGCAAACGAAGAAAAAACAGGGAAAAACATAATATTCTAATACCAAAATTCAAACATGGTGGTGGTGTGACGGTCTGGAGGAAGTTAAAACGTTTCTTAAAATTAATCATAATGTTGTTTAGCATGTTTAATGACAAGGAGACAAATTAAAACGGTTTCG